>CM076572.1:37814176-38226089 GCA_034641835.2 Pinus albicaulis | reverse complement strand
ATTGTACATGACTGGTTTTGCATCAATTAATCAAAGCACATTTCACAGGATCCTAGTCTATTACTATTGGTGATGTTTTTCTAACTCTGTATATCACATTTTCATACTGTTTCATGTTCTTCTGGTAGGCAACAGAAGTATAACATAGGATTCACCCTTGTTAGGTGCCCTATGTTTCCTGCTCTCCCTACCTTTAATGTTTTCTGCCTATGTGCTATCTAAGAGTTGATTTCAGTTGATTTAACCAGTGTAGTGGATGTTATTGCCTACTCTCTGATGTATGAATTGGTTGAATCAGTTCTTAGATGTTCTTGCTGGGTTTGAGCTGGAAGGTTTGGGAACACTGGGGATGAGTGTTAGCCCTGTCCACTAGGATCCTTGCGTGACCAGCTGGCCTTTCTAAGATCCCTTTGTAATCTTATCTCTATCTTCCCTTGGAGTTGCTAAAGCAGACCTGGAGTTAAATGACCTCTGGTCCGATCTATAAGCAGCCCCTTTGTCCCCCTTCGAGAGATGCCTTCGAGTATGTCCAAGCAGGTCTGGAGTTAAATGACCTCTGACCTGATCTATAGACAGAAATTAGTTGCCTCTCCTTCTTCTACTTTCTCTCCTTAATGTTCCATTCCACCATCTGCCTAAAAGATCCTTTAGTGTAGATGACTTGCCCTTTGAAAGCCTTGGCTAGTGGATGCAAGTAATTTCCTTTCATGACTCCATAGCCCAATGGATGGCACTGTCTTGGCCTGTCCTCTTAGCTGAAACTTCCTGCCGCTTTGTTCCTTCCCTCCCATTACTTTCTCAGCCTATGATCTCCTAACCAACCCAACAACCCTTCAACCAAACCATTTTAAAACCCCCTTTGCGCTTCATACCTAGCCTAATATCTTAAACTTGAGCTTCAAAGCCATATCACTCTTTGGCTTTTGTGGAGAGATCCCTCTAGGGTCCGGAAAGGGGCTAGATCCTAGAGGCCCAAAAGTGGACCGATGTTGTCTCATCTTTTGGTCTTGCCAATCTGGCCAAAACAACCAGAACCCCAACACCTCTCAAGCATTCTTATCTATATTTGTGTTTCAACATATTCAAGGGTTTTTTTTTCAATATCCAAGGCATCCGCCTAGGCCACCCTTTATTGCTCCAGTCTCTTATTGGATTTTATTTTCAAGGGATTAATATTTAAGAATATATTCTTCATTTTTCACCCCTCAAATGTAGAAAATGAAATTAACTCAAACAAATTATAGAAAACACACATAAAAATCAGACACAAAATAATGGCGGAAAAGAGGCTTCAGCCTCATGTATTCTCATCATTCTCTCTTATTAAAAGAATTTAGTGTTATAATTTAAATAGATGAGAGAAAATGTCTTAAGATATTATGTGCTATCTTAGGCTCCTTTGGTTGAGATAATTTCTCACCAAACAGCCACCAAGATAGGAGTTAGCTAAACTAACTCCAATCTTTGAGGAACAACCCAAGAGCTAGGCACAAATTCCTAAATTGGAATATTTAATTAATTAATTTATGTTTGGATTTATTATTGTTTTGTGGGAGAGGCTAACATTCCCCCCTTCAATGATAAATCCAAAATAAGAATGAGGAACCATCTTCCAATTTCTCATGTTGATCCTCAAAAACATTGCCTGAAAAAACTGCCAAATCTGGATGTTGAAAAACTGAAATCTGAAGAGACCATGAGTCAGTTGCATCTCTGATTCATCTCTGAATTTCACTTGAAAAATCCATCACGTGCCAAGTTGAAAAAGGATCCATCTGTCCTTTGCATGAAATTAGCATCCTTTTTCCACTGACAAAATTTGTTCAAATCCCATTGGCTGATGATGTCAAAAACAACTCATTGTTGCTTTTTTTGCACTAAAAATCTGCTCAATGCTTCTTTGTTGTCGACTGCCCACTAGTGAATTTTTTGATGCCCATTAGCTGTTGAAGATGCCCACTAGCTGCTTTTGCTGGTTTTTTCAAGACTTTCAATCTAAAAACCATTGTCAATCTAATTAACATTTTCCCCCTTTTTTCAGCTGAAAGGAGAGACACTTCTCTTGGAAAGTATTCCGGAACTCCCCCCCTTCAGGTGTAGGAGTGTTGCACTGGTGTAGTACTCCCCCGTTCAACTGCATGAGAGTACAATCTCCTTTTCACTGTTGGCTGCACTATGTGTGATTTGATTCAGTTGTAGAACTGAGACAATATTTTGACTGTGGATGAACATTTCCAATTATTGATCCATTCATAATGTATCTTTAATCTAGTTGTTTGTTGTTGGTTGCGAAATTTTTCTGAGGAATGATTGGGCTTGCCACAATGGCGACAAGGATGGAGATCAAAACAATGATCTTCCATATGACCGGTTCTTTGACAATGAGAACACTTCGATTGGACTTCAACTTCAGGTTGCATGCAATTCTATTTGTCTGCAACTTTGTGTTGCGTGCATTACTGGTTGTTTGCAAATTTCTCAGAACCTGCTGAGGTGATTTGTGCAAGAAATCTGGCACTGACAAACTTAATTGACTTGGAATAATCTGGGATATGTAAGTTGGTGTCATCAGTGGCATATCCTAAGCCTCTTTGATTCTTGTTATTTTGAATTTATTCCCAAGGCTTGACGATGGGCTTGGAATAAATTGGAACTGGAACAACTTCAACACTTGAAGCTGTTTGAATGAATGACTTATCATCTGGATGGTTCAAAGACTTGAAAGTATCACTCTTTTCTTGCAATTCATTCCTTTGAAGTTGTGACTCTAGTTGAAGAAACTCAGTGGTTTCTTTTGTTTATTGTAGATGTCGTGAAAGATCAGCAAGATTTTCTTTGCTGATGTGCACCATGTCTTCATCACTGAAGATGATCAAACTGTGAAGAATGTTTAACAACTGAATATGTTGCACCATTTGAACTTGCTCAATTGAAATCAGGCTCTCTTTTCGGAGATGTCGTGCTTTGAACTATTTCACTTGATTTTGGTACTTTAATGATAGGCTTGCTTGCTATGTGGCTTGAATGGCACGCTCACTTGATTTGTTGCTTATTGCGCTTGCTTGGAACACTTGCTAGAATTGTAGAATTTTCTTGCTTAAACTCTGGAATTCACGCTCGCTTGATGACGATTACGTTTTCTTAAACGCTCACTTGACTTACTTGATGACTTCACACTCACTTGAATGAATAGCCATGCTCGCTTGATGTCGATCTCAACTTGCTTGATTTAGAGTTGAACTTTTTTGGTTGCTTTAATGGTTGTTGTAATGAACTTCACTCTGGCTCACTTGATGGTTTGATCTTTGTACTAACTTGATGCAAATTTCTTGAATGAATACTCACGCTCGCTTGTAGGAGATGTAAACTTGTTGCTTGTTTGATTTAGAGTGAAAACTCGTGCGCTTACTTGATTTTTCTTAAAGGAAGGGTGTCGAACATTGTCGACAATGCACCCAAGAAATTTGACAATGATTTTAATGATTCACTTAAAACAATGAATTTGATTACAAGTTCTTAAATGGATTTGCAAGAATGATGATGTAGACTCTGCTTTGAAATGCTGGAGTTTCCAGATTCATGAACTTGATTGTATTGAGTTAATTTTCTTGTTGAAGTAGAATTCCAATGTTGAAAACTTTGATTATTTGTTGTAGTGATACAAATGCACGTGTTGAGCTTAATTTTCTTGCCTTGCAACTATTTCGTTACATGTGATGTGCTTGCTGATATTGAACTTTATGTATCCAATATTAAATGAAATAATTGATGTGTCACAACTAGATACAAATCAAAAAGAAACAACATGAAGCCATAAAAACATGCGCCATCATAAACACACATGGTGTACCTAAGATCCCCTTATTCAATTTCGGGCAGATCTAGGACACATCAACACCACAAATAATATGTCTTTATTAAGTATTAAGGTAATCAATCTTTCATCTTTTACAACATTGCTACTGAATCTTTCTCAAACAATGAGAATATGAAGCTCACAAATTTTGGAAGCAAATGCGTTCAAAAAACTGTGTGCACTAATCGCTCACACCTTATCTCTCCAAATACTCCTTATGACTTCAAAAATATTTTTTTGTTTACAATTTTTAAATTTACACTTCACAAAATCACTTCAAAATTTCTCACACCTTATCACTTCAATTACAAAGAGAGTCACTTTACTTCCATTTGAAAACAATTTAATGAAATCACTTTATAAAGTGAAGCGTTTTCCAAAACTCAAATTTAAAACACTCATCACTCCTTTTCAGATGGATCAGTTTACAAAAGAAATCCTCTTTACCTCCGCTCTAAAATTTTTAAAAAAATCTGAGTATTATGAAGCTATGTTTTCGAGCACTAGTCATCGAATAAGAGGCCATTTGAAGTTAAGTCAACAGTTTATCACAGTTTCCATCATAAGTGTTCAACCTTGTATATAGGAAAACTAAACCATGCACCATGAAAGACGAGCCATTGGAAGTTATTTGAGCTTTGCGTGGCTTAGTTATTTTTGTTTCTATAACTTCACCCTGTTGTCAATCTCGTTTTTGCCCATATAAACATAAAAGCATTAAAACCAAATATTAAAAAGGCAAAGGTAATCTTCAAACCTCTTTTATAAAGAAATTTTCATTCACAGGCCAATAGAGACAAATTTCTCATCGCATTTATAGCTGGTTCAGCGTGATTCGTCCATTTCCTCATTTCAGTTTGGTCCGCATTCCTCTGTCGGCGCTCCAATATCTGCATACGCTCTAGCTTTGTTTTGCATCAGCAATGGCTGCTACGGAATGAATCAAACAACATTAGTCGACATGGAGTCCGTATGACAACAACAGAGGAGCATGTATTGCAATAGCTGGTGCCAATTACTGCGTGATTGCAGCAGATACCAGAATTTACACTAGCTACAAAATTCTCACTTGTGATTACTCTAAAATTTTCAATCTAGCAGATAAGTGTGTGATGGCCTCATCAGGATTTCAAGCTAATGTAAAGGCACTACAGAAAAATTTATACATGGTTGCTAACGATGTTTCATCCTCTTCCATCTGCGCGATCTCTTCATATCGATGTCATCGGTGTACTTATGGTTCATGCTGCAAATCAATTCAATTTTGCTCGATGCTGAAAGGAATTATCAACTCTGCAGATGTGTATGACTGGAACTGCATTCAAGATCTATCTCACCTCGACAACACCCATTTTCCATCCAAAAAACTCATGATCTTCTACGTTTGGCATCAACTGTCTCCATAGAATTCAACTCCAGCGTTGATATATAATATCACAGTAGGCTCAGCATTCTCGTCCAGCATTCACAACAGCCAATAAAAGGACGCAGCCCAGGGGGTAAGTGAGGCCTCTGGAGGAAGATAACACTTCCTGAGGGTTTCTGGAGGTTTACCTAGACATGGGCTTGACACACAGAGAAACAGCTCAGCGGATGTCAAACCAGACTCAAAATGGCAGGGACGTTTTTGAGTCAAACCAAGCTACAAAGAACCTTCAGTGTGTAAAAAAAAAAAAAACTCAGGCAGCAAGATCAAAGTGATGCATCAGCTCAAACTTCATGTGAAAATAGTGTTTCTGGTGTTTCTGATGATCTGAGCCCACAGTTAAAGATCTTTCAACATCTGGGCAATTTCAAGATATCTCTGATTCAACAGTTTCATGTCAAGCGCGTGAAAATTCTTTGTTTTCTTCCATGAATATATCAGCCATCATAGGAAAGGTGACAAGGGTTAAGTTGGAACAGCATGAACTTGAAGACCAAGAAAATATTCCTCCTCCTTCAGGTTCATCTTCGAATGTGGCTCTGATTTTTTTTTAACGCATATGGAAAAAAAAAGGTACACACATAATAAAAATACCTCTTGGTTCTCCACTCAGATTTCTTCTCAAAACTCTCAAGGCACCACCTTCAGCATTTCATACCTTCGGACCTTCATATCGCTGATCTCATCCAAATTGAAGACCTCTGCACTAATTCACCAACTCCAATCCGACGGTATATATATATACAAACAAATAAACAAGTTGCAGATTTAAAACAAAATGTAGAATAGGCACCTTTTAGCTCTGATACTACATGTAGAAAATGAAATTAACTCAAACAAATTACAGAAAACACACATAAAAATCAGACACAAAATAATGGCGGAAAAGAGGCTTCAACCTCATGTATTATCATCATTCTCTCTTATTAAAATAATTTAGTGTTACAATTTAAATAGATGAGAGACAATGTCTTAAGATAGTCTGTGTTATCTTAGTCTCCTTTGGTTGAGATAATTTCTCACCAAAGACCCACCAAGATAGGAATTAGCTAAACTAACTCCAATCTTTGAGGAACAACCCAAGAGTTAGGCATAAATTCCTAACTTGGAATATTTAATTAATTAATTTATGCTTGGATTTATTATTGTTTTGTGAGAGAGGCTAACATCAGACTGCCTCTATTTCAGAAGAATGCAGCTCCTTTTCTTTTTATTTTTTCTTTATTTCTCGAAATTTAATAGGCGCCAAGTCTTCTTGTTCTATCAATTTTATTTTCATCTTTTCCTTCTTGTATGTGAGCACATCTTAGAATATTGAATCATCAGGGTCAAATTCATGTTCATATGGGTATGTGAGCTTCATACATTTAGAGTGCTCTTTCACCATGCCGTGAGGATCATGCCTCCTAAAAATTCCTATGAGGAGCTTGATCTCCTTGATTTTATCAACTTCTTTAATATTCTATGGAAATGTTTTTAGTGTAATAGCTTATCCTTTCAGGGAATCCCAGCCACAACCTCGTATTGTTGTTGTTCAAGGCTATTGCCACTCCAGACCTACAATATGATATTCATTCTGTCCAATCACAAAAATCTTGGGGACCAATTGAGGCAGAAAATGAGGGGGTGTCGAGTAACCAAACATCTTTATATATACATAATTATCTTCGCAATACCAATGTCCAGTTCCCCTAATGGTATTACTCACTTCTTAAGATATCCTAGATGTTGGGAAACTGAAGAGGATATGATGGATATGAGCCAAAATTTGACCACAAATATTATAAAAGAATTTATGGTAGTGATCCACCCATAATTCTTCTTAGTAAATATGAACAGGGGGGAGTGTTGGAGTCTATTTCAAGTTCATTCGTAGGAATTCAATTGCGGCACACAAGACATTGATCAAATAATTTGGCATATAAAATGAGGCTTTGATTCATCAAGATATAATTCAGTTTCAAAAGATATTTCAATAAATTTCTAGATGAAATACTTGACCAATTAAATATAGGCCTTTGGAAACTATTTCTACTGCTAAGGGTAACCACTAGATTTTGAAATGTGAAGCATTGAACTTGCCATAGATTTTGTTGATCACAACTATAAGGTGGTGGAATGGATATCGTAAGTGCTTTGTAGGGTATTGTTTGTTGGTATATTCTTTGAATTAATTAGTATCCCACCACCAACCCTTTACGATATGGATGGACTTCGAATGGGTCGCAAAGAAAATATCACAAATTTTGTGTTCAATTTCACTTCGAATGGCTTGATATGATACATTTCACTAAAAGAATCAGCCTTGAGGGAGGCTACAATTTCACCTTTTTTATCGATAATTTCCTCTTGCTTCAGGTCGGCCTATTCCATGATCCATCTATTCATGTTGTTGTAGGCCATCAAGTAAGCCTAGTGGCGATTCAATGAATTACAGACTTTTTGATATTGCACATTGCCTCACAGTCTTCGTCCTATGATTCAAACTGGGAATGGGCATAGATGCGATAAATTTCACCCTAAAATAGATTTATGTTTCTTCCATCAAAATCCCCAGTATATCCATAGATTATTCCACTCACCAACATATCTATCACTATGGGATCTGCGATGTTTATCTCCTGCCCCTTTCCCTTCATATTTTGGACATCCCGTCAATTTAATGTATTTCAACACCTACATGCAAAAACCAGTATGAATTCCATGATATATATTTTATCAAAAGAAACTTAATTTTAATATGATAACTTACTTGGAATGGAATTGCACTAGGTACAGGAGATATTTCCACTATGAGGGTGCAAGGCTACGATTTCACCTTTTCTATTAACAATTGCCTCTTGCTTGAAGTTGACACATGACACAACCCATCTAGTCATGTAATTATATGGAATCAAGGGCGTCCTAGTGGTGATTCAATGAATTTCAAACTTTTCAATATTAAAAATTTCCTCATAGTCCATGTCCTATGGTTCAAACTTGGAATGAGCATCGATGTGATATGTTTCACCCAATCTAGATGTGTTTTCTTCCATCAAAAGCCCTAGTATCTCAATAAAATATTTCATTCACTAATGGATCGAGCACTATGGGATATGAAATGTTGATTTCTTTCCCCTTTCCCTTCATGTTTTAGAAATCCCATCAATTTAATGTTTTTCAACACCTGCATGAAAAAACTAACATGAGTTCCATGATATATGATTTATCAAAAGAAACTTAATTAAATATGATAACTTACTTGGAATAAAATTTCACTGGGTATAGGAGAGCCTTCTAGCAGAGATAACAAACTTCAATGTTGGGAGAGATATTTGAGCTTAAAAATAATAAAATCATGTAGCACTACGAGAGCAGAAGGTGAGGCTCAATTGAATACTTAACACATGCTTGATGGTGTAACAACTAGATAAAAAAATTAATGGCGTCTTGAGGAGTGTTAATGCCAATGGGAATGTGTTGGGGAGATTGAGGAAATCCATTTATGTGTTTTTTTTATTCTTTAATGCCATTAGGAAAACCATCACTTGAAAGTATGACTATATCTCAAATGTGTGTGGGGATCAGTGAGGCAAATTGGAAAAATCTAGCATTAAAGTTGTAAAGCCACACCCATAGCCATTACAACCAATGGTGGCATAACGGGTCGAAAAATGAAAGGATCCCTTAGCGTGGATAGAAAAAGCTCTTTTTGGAGAGTTTAGATCAAAGGTTTCAATGGGTATGGCCCAATCTTAAGCTAGGACGGGGATTGTTTCCAACTAAGATCAGATATGATTGCAGAAATTTCTAATTTCAAATATTTTTCCTTGTAAAGTTGACATCGATAAATCAGAACAAATCAAATTAAATAGAAACCATTCAAAAAGATTTCCTCCAAATTTAAATCTTAGATATAGGGTATTCAGAGAGGCGGGAATATTTATTTGGTATGGTTTTGGTGTTGGGAAACTAATGGAATAGGTTTTCATTCGATATAAAAAGCTTTGATCTATGATATAGAAAGATATAAACAATGTTATAAATTTCCATATGGGATTTTGAGGTTTTAAGTATTCAAATATAAACATGAAGAGGAGAATAGGATCCCCCCAACATTATCTTATCATCTTGTGGAAGGTAAATCTTAAACCCTTTGCAGGATCCTTTCTTCATATTGTTGGTGGTAACATACTAGATCTTATAGTAATTGCATGCTAGATTCTGGAGCCACCGTGAATGTAATGACTCTTTAAGTGGTAAATAAATAATAACTAAAGACTCTAAGACCATACAAAAATATATTTTCCTTTGATTCCCAAGAAATTCCATCAATTACTTTGATCAAGGATCTCAAATTTCATCTAGCAGTGCATTCATTAGCATCAATAGAGTGGTTTTGGATGTTCTAGCATTATGGGAAACATCATTATCATACAAGTGAAAATAAAATATAAGAGGAAACATTTAGATAGACTTATCATATGCCACCATTCCCATCATCATACAATTACATTATATTGAGATCCCTTCAAGAAGGACCATGTAGAAGATCCAAGGAAGCCTGAAACAATTTTAGAAGCTTAGTGGAGAGCATGGGGCTATATACCATGCTTGCAATCAATATAGTATCCTAAGTATTGACAAAATGTAGAAGATGAAATTTGGTGAGACAAGATCCAAGCAAGGTAAAAAAGTAGGTATAATGCTAACCTCTCATGATAATGAATTGATTTATCCTCCTTCTAAATTGGAATTTGAAGCTACTAACAACATTGCCGAGTATGAAGCATTTTTGCTTGGTCTAAATGCAGATAGAAATCTAGGTAATAAATATTTAAAAGTAATTGGTGATTCTGACCTTAATTTTTTCAAGTAAAATGGTTTCATGCTTCTAAGAATGAAAATTTGAAAAGGTATAAATAGGTAATGCTTAGTAATATATATTGTTTTGATGCATTGGGATTAGAAGAATTTCCCAAAGCTGTGAATGAGAAATTTGTTGGAATTATGATGCATGTGTTGTCCTTGATGGCAACCCACTTGTAACAGAGTCTACATATCAGCTCAAAGGTGACAGAATGATGAACAAGATTAAAGAATGATGGGACAGAGGTTTGCAAGTCAGAAACATAATTTTGATGAAGGCGTATATTTGAATATTTATAAGCGGGTTAGTCAAGGCCAAGTCAAGTACACACATGGGTATGAAGAAGCCAAGTCATGTACATGCTGATGCACTAATTTATTAATACCAAAGGTATTTACCATGGTATTATCCCACAATATTGAGCGAGGTAATTGCTATTTGATCTCTTCCAAGATTACCACAGGCACTAGTGTGGTTTTGGCTCATGGTATTAGATAAGGCTCTAAATATATAGGGAGGTGAACATCAAAGTGCTAAGTGTGCATGATTAATGTTTAATGAATGAATAATTCAATCGGAAGTATGTTTTCATGGTATGGGCTATAGTTGATTGGTAGATATGAAAATAATGATGCACCTGTGAATACAATAATGGATCAGGATCATTAGACCTGAAATGACTATGTATTTCATGATCTGTTTATGAGTTGTTTATATCTGTGGTTTGGAACATGTATGTTGCATTGAAGGTTAAAATATGAGTATGTTTAAATTTCTGAAGTGTTGCACAGTCATGAATTAGTTGCAGATATGTACGCGAGTTTGACACATCGAAGGGATGTATACAAGCGAGTTTTTTCTTCAAAGTCATGCATATATTCTGAAATATGTCAATATATATACGTGATTTGGGTACTGAATAAGCGCATACATACGTGATTAAGTCCTATGTAAAGTGTGTATGCAAGCCATGGTTTCATTGAATAATGTTGAAGAATATGTATAATCAGTTTTTTTGTGTTTCTCTTGTCTGTCAATGAAGTATTCATATAGATCTGGGTTATTTGAGTATTGATAATGCTGCTAGTTGATTGTGATTAAAGATCAGTGATTGGTTGGTTGATTAGTGATTCAGTGATTGGTTGATTGATTTGGTACAATGTTATGTTTCAGTTCTAATGTATGGTAATGTGCTTAAATGTGTGTAGTGGGTCAAGTCTGAAAATCTGATGAAAAGAGGCCTAAAAGTTGTGATGTATTGAAGCCGGTGGATCCAGTGTGAAAATTTATGAAATGTGGTCTGCATTGGTGCTGACGGTTAAAGCCTTCAGTGAGGTGGTCATAGCTTCCTTCCAGGGGGTGTTGGTAAATGATATTTGGGGTTCGTATCTCCCTTCCAATGGGTGTTGGTAAAAGAGATCAGGGGGTTGGAGCTCCCTTCCATTAGGTGTTGGAGAACGAGTGAAGGTTGTAGCTTTCTACAGGTCGGTGCCTGAATGCTGGTATGAGGCTTCACTAGTACAATATTGTAAGAAATTTTCTTTTTAATAAATATTGAAGACAGAGACAACAACAACGGTGGTTTTTTCCCACATTGGGTTTCCACCTTAAATCCTGGTGTTCATTTTTGTTACTTATGTGTGATGATTTAATATATTCTTACTGCACATTTTTACTTCCTAAGAAATGTATGATGAATCAATGATACATTGGTCTAAGAAAAGTTAGTGAAGATTTATCTGATTTATAAGTTTACTGGCCATACACCAGTTTTGTTAATTATAGTAGCGTACATATGCTAGTTGACTTAAGTAAAGTTGCGTATAGAATTCAGAAAAAAAAAATTAATATTTTGTGTGAGTCTTAAAATATTGATTCACCCCCCCACCCTCGCCCCCCTCCCCCCCCACCCCCTCTCGGTATTTTTCCCAACAATTGGAATCAAAGCAGGTCCTTCTGAAGAAGTTTGATCACTCGAAGGAGATCTGTCGCAATGGGAATTCATGGAGTATTTTCTATCAGAACACCACTGTTCAATGGAAGTAATCTAATATTATAGAAGATACGAACAAGAGCTTATCTGGAAAGTATTAGAGCATATGTATGTGGAATCATGGAAGGAGGTTATCAATATCTAGCAGTAATTCCTACATATGTAGAAAGAAATAAGAGATATGAAACCAATGCAAAAAAATTCAATGCCTTATTGGGAATCCTGACAAAATCATAATTTTTCAAAGTCATGTAGCTAAATTTAGCAAAGGAAATATGGGACAAGATCATCCAGAGCTATGAAGGTGATGCCAAGGTAAAAAGTGTTAAACTTCAAACTCTTATAATTCAATACGAAACTCTCAAAATGCATGATGATGAAATTATTGCAAGTTTATTTCTAAGAGTATATGAGATTGTGAATTATATGAGAAATATGGGTGAAGATATAAAAGATTAAACTTTAGTAGACAAAATATTGAGATCTCTAACTCCAAAATTTGAGTCAAAAGTGTATGTCATTGAATAAAAGAAGGATATGCAGACCCTTGCTTTTGTACAACTCCACAAGATTCTATTAACGGACTTCGAAATGAGAAAAAGAGATCCTTCAGATATCATAGAAGCTACATTTAAGGCATCTACAAAAGGAAAATAAAAGGAAGTTCTCAAGGAATCAAGTTATATATCAGAAGAAGATGAGGAAACTTCAACCAGGTATTGGAAGGTTCAGAGGTAATATTCCCTTCAAGTGTTTTCTTGTGGTAGATATTTTCATTATGCTGCTAAGTTTCCTTATAAATAAAATCATGACAAAGGGAAACAGTTTGAAAATAGGAGAAGCTTTTATACAAATGAAGATAGTGTTGGTTTATCAATTGGAGAAGAGGGAGAGTCTGATCAAGATTTGCAAGTACTTATAGAATTTAGTATTAATGAATCTGATAACAATTCCCTAGAAGAGAAGAATCCTTTGATTGAAGAATCTTCTAGATTAAGGCAGAAAGGATGGTTTCATGGATGTTGTTTCTCTTGTAACTCTTTTGGATGTAAGGCCACTGATTTCAGGTTAAGTATGATGAACAAAACTAGGATATTGGATAAGTTCCAGCACATAATAAGAAATTTCAAGAAAAGTTGGAGAAAGAAGAAACACTCGCCAGAAACATAGGGAATGTTGACCCAATTGCATTCATATGTTTCTAAAGACCATTTCTCTTAGTGACTGCAAGAGTGATGTGAGATACATTATTAGGGATCAGTAATGTATCATCATAGGGGCAGCAATATATCGTGATTTCGATGGTTGGTTTGGTAATTCTGATTTTTTATATTTCCGACAATGCATCTAATGTGTCAATAGAAGACAATTACAAACTGTACAAGCTCAAGGGGAGTTGAAGCAGTAAAATTTTCAGTATTTCACATTCATCTAATGAAAGAAAGTTGTGTATGTATGTGAGTTCCTTTGCAGACAGTCGTGTATGTTTTTCTCTGATAGATAAATAGTGGGATAGACTCAACAACAGATTATGACAGGCTACTGACAGTTATGATTTAATTTTCTTGGTCTGATGTTGATGACGAGGTAGCACAGGTTCAGGGGGAGCATTAGCCTTGAAAATTATATTTCATTGTTGGCATTGTGTTTGTAACAATTATTGAATTATGAGGTCCGTTGGTCTTGTTTATAAATATTATATCTATGATTTGATGTAAAGGTCATGTAAGGACCTATGATCTAATGATTGTCATATTCAGTCATGTATAGACTTTTGAGGTCATGTCAAATATGCAATCCCACTTGGTTGGGTGATTGTGTCAAATATCTAATCCCACTTGGTTGGGTGGTTGAGTCAAATATGTAACTCAACTTGGTTGGGTGAATGATGTAAGTATGGGTCCTTGGTGATAGGAAAGTTCATACTTAGTTGACTTAGAGATTCATGTACTTCATTGATTTTTTTTTATGATTCAACATGTGCTTAGGGGGAGCATGGTCAGTATAGTACATATCAGATCAACGGATCTCTTGTATCTACAAGGAAAGATAAAACCTTGTTGTAGCATTGGTCAGCCCTTTTCCCTTGATGTCAAAGGGGGGCAGTAACTTGGTGTTTGAATAATCCTTATATTGATGTGGCTAACAGGTATCTACATGTTATGGTGATCAAACACCAACATTTTTTCCATCAATTCCAAAGGGGGAGATTGTTGGCATTATGATGCATGTGTTGTCCTTGATGGCAACCCACTTGGAACAAAGTGCACAAATTAGTTCAAAGGTGACAAAATGATGAACAAGATAACAAAATGATGGGACAAAGGCTTGTAGGTCAGAAACAAAAGTTTGATGAAGGTTAATATTTGAAGATATACATGTGGGTTATTCAATGGCAAGTCATGTACACACGCGGGTTTGAAGAATCAAAGTCGCGTACATGTTGTTGGCTAATTTATTAATACCAAGAGTCTTTACCATGGTATTAGCCCATAATATTGAGCGCAGTAACTATTATTTGATCTCATCCAAGATTACCACCAACATTAGTGTGGTTTTGTCTCATGGTATTGGCTAAGGCTCTAACGAGGTGAACATAAAATTTCTAAGTGTGCATGAGTAAGGGTTAATGAATGAATAGTTGATTGGTATATCTAAAATAATGATGCACCTATGAATACAATAATGGATCAAGATCATTAGACCTAAAATGAATCATGTATTGCATGAATTGTTTATGAGTTGTTTAGATTTATGGTCTGGTGTATGTTTTTTGTAGTGAAGATTATGATCTGAATATGTTTGAAGTTCTGAGGTGTTTTGCAGTCATGAACTAGTTGCATATCGGTACGTGAGTTCGACACATGGAAGGTGCGTATACACGCGAGTTTTTTTCTACAGAGTCGCATATATATTCTGAAATATGTTGATATTTGTACGTGAGTTGGGTACTAAATAAGTGCGTACATAAGCGGTTAATTCTTAGGGAAGATTTGTTGAAAAATGTTGAAGAATATGTCTGATAAGTTTTTTGTGTTTCTATTGTCTGCCAATGAAGTCTTCATATGGATCTGGGTTGTTTGAGTATTGATAATGTTTCTAGTTGATTGTGCTTAAAGATCGGTGATTGGTTGGTTGATTGGTGATTCAGTGATTGGTTGATTGATTTGGTACAGGGTTATGTTTCAGTTTTGATATATTATATTGGGCTTAAATGAGTGTAGTGGGTCTAGTCTAAAAATTTTATGAAGAGAGACCTATAAGTTGTGAATTATTGAAGCTGATGGATTCAGTGTGAAAATTTATGAAATGTGGTATGCGGTGATGTTGAGGGTTGGAGCCTTTAGTGAAGGGGTTGTAGGTCCCTTCCATTGGCTGTTGGTAAACGAGATCAGGGGGTCATAGCTCCCTTCTAGTGAGTGCTGGTAAACGATATCAGGGGGTTGGAGCTCCCTTCAAGTGGGTGCTGGAGAACAAGTGAATTTTGTAGTCTTATGCTGGTGGGTGCTTGCATGTTGGTATGAGTCTACACCAGTACAATATTGTAAGAAATTTTATTTATAATAAATATTGAAGATAAAGATGACATCAGTGGTGGTTTTGTCCCACATTGGGTTTTCACCTTAAATCTTGGTGTTCATTTTTGTTGCTTATGTGTGATGGTTTAACCTGTTCTTACTACACATGTTTACTTCTTGCTAAATGTATAATGAATTAATGATGCTCTGGTCTAAGTCAAGTTACAGAAGGTTTATCTAAATTATAAGTTTACTGGGCATACGTTAGTTTCCTTAATTACAGTCGCGTACATACGCTAGTTGACTTAAGTAAAGTCGCATACATAATTCTGAAAAGAAAAAGAATAATTTGTATGAGTCTTAAAATACTGATTCACCACCCCCCGTCCCTCTCAGTATTTTTCCCAACATATGCCTTAGCAGTTTTTGCTTCCATTTTCCAACCTTGTCTACAGCTAGAGAAAGGTGGAAAATCAAGAAAATATATAATCCTTTGATTATCAATAGATAGCAAGTCTTTAAAGATGATGCATAAATATCTAGATTTCTAAAAAACACATGAGTTTAAAAAGAATGAAATAGATTGGAAGAAATATTGCATTTAGCACATTGTTGGGAACATTTGAATACATGAGGGTGACTATCAAATTGTAGAATGTGCGAGCTACTTTTAAGTGGGCCACGGATTATGATTTTAAGGATATAGTCAAGAAAACCATAGAAAACTATCAAGATGACCTCCTAGTCAGATTTCCAAAGAGATGAAAGGATCACATTATTCATCTAACATAGTTATTTAATCAATGAAAAAAATACAATATATCTCTCAATCCTAAGAGAATACCATATTTGGAGTCACATAAGGGAAACTTCGTAGACACATTGTTTCCAAGGAGGGAGTAAGAGTTGACATAGAAATAACCCAAGACGCCCAAAATATTCCTTAAGAAAGATATCTGAAAGAGTTGCAATTTTTTTTTAGCAAGGTAAATTTCATTAGGGGGTTTATTCCCGATGCACAAAAGATCACAAAGTCACTCAAAAAAAATCTTAATAAATGTGTTATTTTCAAATGCGATGAATTAGTCACACCTCATTCTAGAATGTTAAATATTCCATGGTAAATTCTCTGATTTTGGTAAGCACAAATTTTTAGATACATTTTCTTGTATTTTCATTTTCTCCTAATGATATTAATGCAAGACTTTTGTCTCAAAAAAATTAACAGTAGAATAATTAACCAATTGCATTCATGAGTGAAATACTAAGGGATTATGAGCTAAATTATGCCATCATGGAGAAGCAAGCATTTTCTTTGGTAAAATATCTAAAGCATTTAAAGAGATACATCGCTTATTCAAAAATCATTGTTTTTTTCCCTTGTCCATATTAGGATATTTAGAAAAATATTAGTTAGTGAAATTCAACTTGGTCTAAAGTGTCTATTAGATAAAAGTGTTTTTCTTAGTGTGTTTCTTTAATATTGATTAGTTGCATTACAATCTGACTATCACGATATGTTCTAGACATAGAGTGATATGACAACTCATATTCTACTCGGTAATAATGGCTAGTGATATATGGCTTAACAACTTATTGGTCCATGATCTATTTAAAGAGAATGGATAGTCATGGTTGATGATTGATTATGAGAAATATCTTATTTCAAACAAATTTTATTATTCATTAATAAAGTTGGCCAAAGTGGTTGTGTTGGATGGGGTCATGGACTATTTCCCTCTTAGAGGTTTTAAACCACATAAACATATTCGCCTTGTGATAATTGATCTAGTTTTGTGAGTGATTATTCAAGATTTTCATCATGTATGGAATATCTAATTTACATGAACATGGTATTCTAGCATGTTTGAAGAACTACTATTAATGATCGAGATCTTGAACCTATGTTTTGGAATTTCTGATATCTATTATTTTCGTATTGTTTTCAAATGAAAAAATTATTCCATTGTGTCTAAAAAATTATTTTCAGCTCATAACACCTTTCTTTTCATCCGAAAATGTGTTTTTTTTCCCAAGATACAATTTTTTCATTAGATCTGAAAATATATATTACAAATATGCCATTTTTTGAAATTTCTTTTAGAGTTTATATTTCAATTTTGTGTTTAAATTCCCATTTTACCACTCTTTCTATTTTTTGTATTCTCTTGGCCCTACACTCTGTGTGATCTCAACAAATCAAAAATAGAGTGAGAGGTGTTTTCTTGAATATGCATGCTCACTGTCGTGTGCCATGTGTGGCCTCAACAAGTCATAAATAGTGAGAATACTTGCATTTTCTAGGTAAGCTTACTGAGATCTAACCACATGGTTTTTGAAATTTTTAATTCCTTATTTTGATCAGCATGCACTTCAAGACAGAGTTCCAACAATAATAACAACAACCCCACCCTCCACTAATATTGTTATGTATTTTGCACTAGCTTACTTGGTTCAAAGTTAATTTATTTAGTAAGAGGTATTGAGTTCAAATGTCCTTTTTAAGTTACTTCTTGAAAATTTTCATGCAAATTTAAGTTAAATAATATTTTTATTGTAAAGTGCATTTCACTCATAATATAAAAGTGAATTTCTATAAAATAAATTTAATATTTTTTTAGTTATTTTTTTGCATGAAACTCTCATTTATAAATTAATTTATCTGTAAAAGTGACTTTATACGAAAAGATAATGAGGGAAAATGTTTTGTTATTTTTCATCAATATCCACCACAACATGAGCCCACCTCTACTTGTCACATGAATAGGACATAACTTTCACATCCGAAGTTTTTTTTCAATGTTGTTTTTTTTCAAATAATATATTTTTTATATAGCTTTCCATTTATATAGTCAAATTTAGTATTTATGTTGACACCTAATCCTTAGGATTGGATGAAAATGTAAAATAATGTAAATAGTAAATAAGGATAGATGGAATATGAAGAGACACTGGGAGATGAATCCCAAGAGTCTCTCCCTCCATGTATATATTTATGTTCACCCTTAATGCAAAAAAATAATGCATCATGGAGTTACCTCCTGGCCCAACATGGTATCAGAGAACAAGTCCCATTTTAGACTTGTAACTCTCGTTTTCTGCTATTTTTCCTGCTATTTTCCTCAAAACATTGTAATATCTCCCAGTTGGTTACATTGTGTATTACACTGCCTTATAATCCCTTGATTACATTGAAAATAGAACTATCATTAATGGTCAAGGAAAATAAAACACACTCTCATTTTCAATGAGTTGTGGAAAGGATTTTTTGTAGGAGATGGAGATAATGAACTTGCAAACCCCACCTCAGACATGGAGATCACCATTTGGGAAAACAAGAAAAGCAAGGCCTATGTCTTGATTGCAGCATCTATAAATGAAGAGGTGAGTCACCCTATTTCACCATTCTAAAATTCTTATGATACCTTGAAGAAGTTGAAATAATTGTATGACTCACACTCTTAACTTGAAGTTGTCCAATTGATGGTTAAAATGTTCAGTCTTGAATTTAAAAATGATGACCCTCTTTATTTAGCATCAGAAGTAAGATATATCATGCATGATATTAAAAATTTTAGTGTTTAAATAGAAATTCCTTGCATAGCTTATGTCAAGGAATTATATCCCACTTACTCACATTATCTTGAATCGTTGCAAGCAAGTGGAAATATCAAGGATATTTCCTTTGACTCCCTTGAAAAGAATTTTTTTGACAGAGAAAAATATTTTGGGAATAAGAAAGGTTCCCAGTATTTTTAAGAAGCTATGTGTATTGCACATAGAGAGAACAATCATGCTCAATATTCTTCTAGATGAAGAGGTGATTGGAGAGGAAGAGGAAGAAGAAATTCCAGAGGTAGTGGGGGGAAGACAATTTCAAGGATAAAAGTTTGATCTTCATTACACACATTGCAATAGAGATGGACATGATGCATCCACATGTAATATTCCTTGGCATAGAATTGCGTATGAAATAAATGAAGCCAAAGGTAAAACTCATGAGAAAGATAAAAGTAAAGCACTTGAATTCTCTCACTATGTTGTGGCACATTGTAATATTGGAGTAATTGAATACTTGCTTAATGCTTCACTTCCTTCTTGGTAAAATAATTGGTTTCTTGATTCAGGAGAAACATGCCACATGAATTTTAGAAGAGATTATTTTGAATAATTTATTGACAATGTTGATGGAGCGGTTTACTTTGCAGACAAATCAAAACTCAAGCCATCAGGGCTTGGCAAAATCAGGCTCAAATTTCCTGGTCGTCCATACTTTCTTCTACATGATGTTTTATACCTCTCGGAGTTGAGGAGAAACTTTATATTTTTGGTCCACATTTTCCATCAAGGACACTGCATTCATATGTTTGATGGCAATTTTGAGTTCATAAAAACATCAGATCGATCACTTGTCATGATGGGGATAGAAGAAGAAAGACTTATAAAGCTACAAGGTACCTCTGCTCATGCACAAAAAATTGCATACATTTCTCACTATGATGAAGATACATTTCCATCAAATATTTTATGGCATGCTATATTTTGACACTTGAACTATGACGGCCTTTGATTGTTGAAGAAAAATGGTGTTATTGGTTTCCCTACAATTCCTAGGAAACTTAAGCAATGTGATGCTTGTATTCTAGGAAAGCATAGAAAATAATCTTTTCATGATTCACATTCCAGAGCACATATAAAACTTGCACTCATTCATTCATATTTATGTGGCCCAATGTATGTTCCTTCTGCAAATGGAAATAAATATATGATGACATTTATTGATGAATACACCAGAATGTGTTGGGTTTATTTATTGAATAACAAATCTGATGTTTTTCAAACATTCAAGAAATTTCATGCATGGATTGAAAATTATACATAGACTCATATTGACTCTATTCACACTGATAATGGAAAATAATACACTTCAAATGAATTTGAAAACCATCTTTGCCAACATGGGATCATACATCAAAAAATCGTTCATTATAATCTCCAAAAGAACGAATTAGTTGAAAAAATGAACAGGACAATTTTAAATATGGTACATTCCATGATGTTTTTCAATAATGTAAAATTGATATTTTTTTATGATGTAGTTCTATGTCTTGTGTATATAAAGAATAGGTGTCCTTATAATTATATTAGAAACAATACTCCTTATGAAATGTCGCATGGCCACATTCCTTCAGTAAATATTCTCAGGGTATTTGGTTCCACCTGTTATGCATTGATACCTAAGGAATAAAGAAACAAACTTGGTGCAAGGAGTCATAAGTGTATCTTCTTGGGGTATTCAAATACTTCTGAATCATATCGTCTCTATGATGAAGTTAAGAAGAAGTTTGTGGTATCTAGAGATGACATGTTTCTTGAATCTTCCAAGGTTGAAAATGTTGTTAAGCGATAGCTTGATCGCTTGGATAGATTTGAGCATGCAAATTCATTTCAAGAATTTGATAATTAGATTCCACATCTTGAAGGGGGGATTCCATACTGGATCAATATGTGGAATCTTCTTCTGAAGCACTCTCTCCCCCTCATGAAGCTCCAGCCATGGATGACACTTTGAGTGATGTGATTGACATAATTGGGAGACTAAATCTTGATTTAGCTCCAACCCAATCAATTGAGCAACCTGGGCCATCTCAGAAAGGTCCTCCAAAATAGCTAACAAAGACACTTGAAAATTGGAAAGACAGGAACAAGAAGTTCCACCAATAAAAATGGAGGTGATGTGGATGATTCTGATTCACCTATTAATATGGAGGTTTCTTATGATTGTGAACTGAATTTTTTTATAGATTTTGAACCAACTTCCTTGAAATAAGCCACTTCTCATGATAAATGGAAATAAGTGATGTAGAAGGAATATGATGCCTTGATAAATAATGGAACCTGGAAGCTATTTGATCCTCCATTGGGAACCAAACCAATTGAATACAAGTGGGTCTACAAGAACAAGTATAAATTTTATGGCTCACTTGACAAGCACAAAGCGAGTCTTGTGGAAAAAAAAATTCACAAAAAGAATCGGTCGATTATGTTACAAAGTGCAACTAGGTTCAGTTTTCATATTGACTTGTAATTATGAATTTATGTAATGAAGGAAAAAAAGATAATATGTAATTTTTAATACTTTCATCATGGGTTTCATGAGAAAGGAGTTTTTATTATACATCAAATACTTCATCTCAATGTCTTTATGGATTTTTCATCTTGTCATAAATGTATAATTTGGAGTCATGTATATGAAGTGTTGTTACTCCTTTGAAAGGACACATTGTTGATGTAAACAGTATGCTCCAAGACTTTGTCACTAGGTCCCTTGATGTGCCTCAAAGTATGATGTAAATCCCCTTGAAGAATTCAACCTACCTACCAATGATCATGCTGGCCTAGAATAGAATACCAATCACTATAAACAGAGTGACTTGGTCTCATTGTAAAGCATTCATATCGGTCAAGGTCTACAATAAAGATTTGAATTGTAGTGCAAAAAGAAGAAGGATATACATTGAAGGGTGAAGGCTAAAAGGCATGCATGAAAAGTGTCTAGTCCACTACAGTAGTGCGAGGACAATTCTATACCAAGGAGCGAAGTTTGGATCTGAAATTAGTGCGAAAAAAAGGACTATAATAGGATTGTGAAAGAGATATCTCAGTGAAGAAAATCTCCCTCTGTTTGGATCCATATCTATCTCGCATAAACTCAGAAGTAACCAAAGCATGAAGAAAGAAATAAGGACAAGCCTATGAAGTAATTAGGGCCTTCTTGTTCTAGAATCAAACATCATATATCTCAGAGGTATGTAAAGGCGATTCAAGTAAGGTGCAGAAAGAAGACCTACGAAGGGAACCCAAGGAGGCTGAGAATAATATTTTCAAAGGTACATGAGATAGAGACAGAGTTTCTCTAGTATCGCTGCAGTACAGTGCAAAAAATTAATTTCATCATAAGGAGCTTAGAAGAGTAGTAAGCATAGTGACAAGGGTCTTGGAGGCATACTAGTGTCAAGGGTCTATGCAATGGTCATGGAACTTGTTAATTGAAGATAGATAAGAATAATTACTTCTTTTTTTTCCTCTCCAAGAGGGAGAGTTTTTGGCCTTGGTTTGAAGAGACGAAACTTTGTGCCTCTTTTGTTTTGATAATTAACTTGATGAAAGGCCTAATAAGCTAATGAAGATAAGATCTAAGAGAAATAAGCATAACAAATATAAAAGAAGTAGTTATCAAGTAAGAGAATTGAATTAAAATTTTCCCTACTAAACTATCAATATATTATGAGGATACTTTTTCCCCCACATCAAAATGGACTACCATCCAGACACTCTTTTCCTTGGCAACTCGGAATGGTTGGAAATTCCATCAAATGGATGTAAAAATTTCTTTCTTGAATGGATATCTGAAAGAAAATGATTTTATGTCAGAACTAGAATGATTTGTTGTGAAGGGCCAAGAACACAATGTATGAAATCTTGTAAAATACTTGTATGGCCTCAAGAAAGAACCATGAGCCTGGTATGAGAAGTTAATTGAGCATCTTCTAAATATCAACTTTAAACATTATGATCTTGATGATGCAACTTTGTTTGTCAAGAAATTTGGAAAAATAGTTGTATATCATGTGGTGTATGTAGATGATATTTTTATGAAAGGGAACAATGAGAGCTACATTGCATCAAGGAGGTTTCACTCAATGAACCTATGACATATCGTGTGCATTCATGTCATGCTAAAAAATACCCCTAATTTGACTACATATTGGAAAATACCTCTAAAAATAACATTATTTAACCCCTTAAAGATATGAACCCAATACATATCCTCAATTTAAAAAACCCCTAATTTCACTAGATATTATAGGTATCAATTTTTTTATAACATTTTTTATACCCCTTTATATTATTTCATTAACTTTGAGCTCCATTTTTTATACCTTCCAATATAAAAAACCTTTACCCCCTATATATCCACCAATATATTAAATCAATTTTTCCTCAATATATATCTGCCAATATAAACCCATGTGGTATGGTATTGTTCCCCCAATGAAGCCCCCATGCATTGCATCCTTAAAGAAGGAATTGAGGACAGGTTTTGAAATATTGACTTGGGCTATGTTCACTACTATCTTGGTATTGAAGTAACTCAGCATCTGAAGTTTATATTCCTATCTCAGAGGAAGTACATTGGAGATCTATTGAATAGGTTTGGTATGGTTGAGTGCAGTACTTTGAATAATCCAATGGAACAAAAATTGAAGCTCACATCGATCAAAGGAAAATAATTTGAGGATGCAACAAAGTATAGACATCTTCTAGGAAGTCTCAACTACCTTAGTACTACCATACCGTACATTTCATTTGTTGTTGGAATCTTCTCCAGGTTTATGGAAAAGCCTTGTGAGGGACATTGGTCTACTACAAAAATAGTTCTAAAGTAATTGAAGGTAACTCAAGACTTTGGACTCAAGTATACACAGGTGGGCAACTTTAGCTTAATTGGATACTATGATTCAGACTTCAATGGAAACCAAGAAACCGAGGTATCTAATTCAAGTAATGCTATGAGTCTTGGATCAGGATTTGTCTCCTGGATATCATGCAAAAAATCAGTTCTAGTAGATTCCACAATTGAGGAAGAATATGTGGCAGCAGTGGAAGAAACAAAGGAAATTGTGTGGCTCAGCAAAATTCTGGAAGATTTGCAAGAGAAATACATGCATTCAACTCCACTCATGATTGACAACATTTCTACGATAAAATTTTCCAAGAACCAAAAGTTCCACGATCGAACAAGGCACATCAATATAAAATACCATCTGATTCGACATCATGTTGAGGCAGATACAATCCATCTACATCATTGTTCCACAAATGAGCAGATTTCAAACATCTTCATCCAAGTGCTTCGAAGATAAAATTTCAAAAGATCTAGAATGATGCTTTGACTCACCAACATCCCTTCATATTAAGGGGGGAATTTTGACACCTAATCCCTGGGATTGGGTGAAAATGTAAAATAATGTAAATAGTAAATAAGGAGAGTTGGAATATGAAGAGACACTGGGAGATGAATCCCAAGAGTCTCTCCCTCCATGTGTATATTTATTTTCACCCTTAATGCAAAAATATAATTCATCGTGTGGAGTTACCTCCCGGCCTGACAATTTTGAACCATATTATATACATATTTTAATATGGCCACTCCAAGTGAAATTTCTAGTAGCAACTACTTCTCATTGAAATCCAATATAGATGATGCAGTAAGAAGTAAAGGATTATACCAGATTACTATGGGACAAGAAATGGCCCCCACTAATGTTAATAAGAGAGATAATGGGATAGAAATAATGGTGAAGCATGTTCATTAATTGTAATGTATATTTCTCCTAATTTGTGATTTCATATTAAAGGAATCGATGATTTGAATGAATTCTAGGAAAATTGAAAAGGATGTTTGGTGAACCTAATAGTATTAGATGATTCTCATCATATTGTAATTAGATCATGACTTTAAGTCCTAATGATTTATCTTGCATTGATGATTACTTATCTAAGTTAAAAACACCTAGACATTTACTTCTAGACTTTCAAGTCAAACTAAAGGATGAACGTTGCATATACATTATTATTTCCAAGCTTGGTTCAACATATTCTACTTTTGTATCTACATTTTATGCCACTAAATAATAATTGGAGTGTGCTTATCAAAAACCCTCTCTTAAATATTTTTGTGATCCTCTGATTAGAGAAAAATAAAACATCTTGTATATTGGAGAATTTAACATTGTAAATTAATCTAATAAGGTCCCAGTGCATTACAACAAATCCTTGTAATTAGCTTCCTCTTTAGCTCCCATTTTTTCTTCCATTGATTATTTTAGTGTATTTTTCTCCACATTTTTGAAAAAATAAGCTTTATTTATCAGGATGGCACTATTTTTGGTGTTTTTTAGCCAATCAAAGGTAGCTAGCACTAAATATCTCCAAATTTAGCACCGACTTTGGGTTTTAACCTCTTCTTTAGCTCCTGATGTAGCTTCATGTATAGCTTCCTGTGTAACATCCTATTTTTCTCTTTGTTGTGTTTTAGCTTCATGTTTAATGTTCTATTTTTCTCCTCGTTATGGAATTGTTTTTAGGGTCCAATTTAGCTTCATGTTTAGCGTCCTATTTTTCTTTCTCATTTATTTTAAAATATTTCCTTGAAACTCTCTCATGCATATCACATGATGGCTGTATAGAGAGGTTAATTTTCTCTCCTTGTGATGTAATTCAAACACACATAAATTAATTATATTCTCTTCTATGTGAAGTGGTATGAGATTTATTAGACTTTCTCATTACATTTATGATCTAAAATCACTAATTAGAGATATGCTTCGTATACTTAAGATATCAATTCATAGGTTCGATATTTACTCGTACTACTTATGATCTGAAGTTTGATATCTATGGCATATATATTGGTTTGAGATCTAATATATTTCTCTAATATATGTGGCACATATATTGGTTTGATATTTCATCTTTTTCTCTGAGATATATGGCATATATATATATATATATATATATATATATATATATATATATATATATATATATTGGTTTGAGATCTCATTTATTTCTCTAAGATCTGTCACATATATATTGGTTCAAGATATTATCTATTCTATGGTATAGTGAGAGGATCGGCCTTGCATTTTTTATTTTGTTGGAATACTTTGTGAAGAGGATATTAGCACTTGTTGAAGCTATCTTGGGGTCTTCATGCATTTTTGAAGGATCTCTCTAAGGAAAGGAAGATATTTATTTAATAGTCTCCAAAACAAGTTTTCCCAAAAAGTTAATTACCTGCAAACTGGGGCCCCCTTCCTCTTTTGAGATTTAAACTGTGCTCCAATTAAATAAGTTGAATAATTTTTCATTGTTTTTCCCACCTTTCCATGGAAACATTCTTATACACCTACTAATATTATCTAAGATTACATTAGGGGAAAATAGGATTGATACCTGGAATATATACAAAGAAAACAGGGTGGATTTTATCAATACCACTTTGCAAACCAAAGTTAGCCAACTATCACCCTAGGAAACCATTTCCTTTTGAATTTTTGAAACTCTGTTATGGAAGTCTTTAATAGTGGTCCCTTTTAGAGATATTGGAATGCCAAGATATTTAAAATTCTTCTAGTCCTTTTCACCGTTAAAGCCTAAGATATCAGAGAGTTGATTGAGATTTTGAGAAGTACAATACCATCCATAAATTCTACATAATTATGCAATACCTAAAATTAGAATACAACCTTGCATAAGGGCTAACAAATAACAATGCAAGTTGAGGCAAAACCTATACACAACTTTCACATAATGCAAGTTGAAGAAAAACTTGGAATGTTGTATGAAATATGAAGTAGAATTATTCAAGGATCAAAGTAAACATTATATATTAATTCAAAAGTGTGTAAAATAATTAAATAAATATTCTACAATTTGAATCAATAAAATTGGCGAATAAATGAAGCCTTGGCATGCATTTTAGTGAAGTAAGGAATTTTTGGCCTACTTCATAATAATGCACACCCAACGTTCATTACAAGGCAAAATTGAATTATTCAAATTGGAGAGTATTTTTTTACCCATAATTAACATTAATTTTTCACATATAAATCTCCATTGTGCAATAATATTCCAAATTGGATAGATTTCGTAGGGTTAAAGTCAAGGTCTTTGTGCCTCAAATAAATGCACACTAGGGAATGTACTTGATTTCCTGTGTGATAATGATCATTCTAACATAAATATGAAACCATTTTATGCAACATATCATATTCATTTCCATAAAGGAAATGATATACACTGAAATCCAAGTTTGTCAGAATATCAATTGATCATATCTTCCAATTATCACAATCAAAACAAATATGCACTCCCAAATCAAACCAATTACACTCTTGGTAATGAAATTGGAAATGAGACATGATTGGACAATACCTAACCTTAGCATATAACCTTACATCATGTCTGAAAAATATCCTACATAACTAGGTTTCCCACTTATACATAACTTTCACATAAGGAAAGTAGAAGCAAAACTTAGAATGTTGTATGAAATCTGAAGTATAAATATTTAAGATCAAAATAAAGATATGAAAATGTAAAAGTGTATAAAATAATTAAATAAATAATCTACAATTTGAATCAATCAGATTGGCTAATAAATGAATTTTGGGCATGCATTTTAGTGAAGCAAGGCAATTTTGGCCTGCTTCCAAAAAATGCACGCCTAGCCTTAATTTCAGGGCCAAATTGAATAGATCAACTTGGAAAGTATTTTTTTACTCATAAGTAACATTAATACAATTATTTTTTTCTAATTTAATGATCTGAAGGTCAAAATTAATGTAAATGAAATTCATGTAGCAATCATAGTTCATAGTGTCTCCCCAAAAATGTTAACATTTTTTTAACAACAGAAACTTACCGAAAGCAAATTAGTGTGTAAAATTAGTAATTAAATAGTATATAATTTGAATCAATCAAATTGGCCAAGAAATGAAGTCTGGGCATGCATATTAGTGAAGCAAGGAAATTTTGGCTTGCTTCACAAAAATGCATGCTCATTCTTCATTTCAAGGCCAAATTAAATGATCAACTTGGAGAGTATTTTTTTCCTCATAGGTAACATTAATATAATTAAATATTTTTAATTTTTCACATAGATATTGCTATTGTTCAAAAATACTCCAAATTTCATGGATTCAATAGGGCAAAAGGAAAATTTAGTGTGCCTCAATAAATGCACATTGGGAATGTTTAGAACAAGCAGATGGACTAAGAAAATTCAAATTTGAATTTTAATAGTTGAAACTTATAGTTTCTTGGTTAAAACCCTATAAGGTTGGATGACCTTATTTTAGTATTTTTTACCCATAATTAACATTAATTTTTCACATATAAATCTCCATTGTGCAATAATATTCCAAATTGGATAGATTTCGTAGGGTTAAAGTCAAGGTCTTTGTGCCTCAAATAAATGCACACTAGGGAATGTACTTGATTTCCTGTGTGATAATGATCATTCTAACATAAATATGAAACCATTTTATGCAACATATCATATTCATTTCCATAAAGGAAATGATATACACTGAAATCCAAGTTTGTCAGAATATCAATTGATCATATCTTCCAATTATCACAATCAAAACAAATATGCACTCCCAGATCAAACCAATTACACTCTTGGTAATGAAATTGGAAATGAGACATGATTGGACAATACCTAACCTTAGCATATAACCTTACATCATGTCTGAAAAATATCCTACATAACTAGGTTTCCCACTTATACATAACTTTCACATAAGGAAAGTAGAAGCAAAACTTAGAATGTTGTATGAAATCTGAAGTATAAATATTTAAGATCAAAATAAAGATATGAAAATGTAAAAGTGTATAAAATAATTAAATAAATAATCTACAATTTGAATCAATCAGATTGGCTAATAAATGAATTTTGGGCATGCATTTTAGTGAAGCAAGGCAATTTTGGCCTGCTTCCAAAAAATGCACGCCTAGCCTTAATTTCAGGGCCAAATTGAATAGATCAACTTGGAAAGTATTTTTTTACTCATAAGTAACATTAATACAATTATTTTTTTCTAATTTAATGATCTGAAGGTCAAAATTAATGTAAATGAAATTCATGTAGCAATCATAGTTCATAGTGTCTCCCCAAAAATGTTAACATTTTTTTAACAACAGAAACTTACCGAAAGCAAATTAGTGTGTAAAATTAGTAATTAAATAGTATATAATTTGAATCAATCAAATTGGCCAAGAAATGAAGTCTGGGCATGCATATTAGTGAAGCAAGGAAATTTTGGCTTGCTTCACAAAAATGCATGCTCATTCTTCATTTCAAGGCCAAATTAAATGATCAACTTGGAGAGTATTTTTTTCCTCATAGGTAACATTAATATAATTAAATATTTTTAATTTTTCACATAGATATTGCTATTGTTCAAAAATACTCCAAATTTCATGGATTCAATAGGGCAAAAGGAAAATTTAGTGTGCCTCAATAAATGCACATTGGGAATGTTTAGAACAAGCAGATGGACTAAGAAAATTCAAATTTGAATTTTAATAGTTGAAACTTATAGTTTCTTGGTTAAAACCCTATAAGGTTGGATGACCTTATTTTAGTATTAATTAGGTTTAAATGTTCCAATTAGGGTTTTTATATATTCAACCTATTTTTTAGGGTTTTAAGTTTAAGATTGCATCAAGTGACCTAGTTAGGGTTTTGTTGACAGTGTTGGACCTGCCAACATTCAAAGGGGTATTCTTGATATGCGGTCCCAATTATACCTCACATTGTTTGGTATAGGAGCCCCATCCAGAATATGGCTCAATTGTCTTCTACTTAAATATTTTTCTTGGCTTTAGCTATCAACAAGAGAGATAATTTCATATGTGCCTTTGAAAAGAAATCAAGTGTGCATGGTGAATGTTTGGTTGCAGGTGCATCAAGTTTCTTCTACTGCATATGGGAGAGAAAGTGAGCCTCTAAGAGAGAGGCAATAGTACCAACCTAATAAAGATAAGCATTCATATGAAATCTAGTTAAATAGTCCACAAAGACGTGACGATCATTACAAAAATTATAACACATTCTCAATAAGATAAGCACTAAAATAACCGAAATAGTTCAACCACCTTAGTGATGGTGAAAGAAAACATGAATCATAAACATTCATGCAATAGTATTTCAAACATTCATAATCCATGTATGAGAACGTGTTGGCCATCAAGCTTCAAATATTAAGTGAAAGTCCAAAAATGCATAAATACAATGAACATCACTTGCTCCAATAGTAAAGCGTTCGGTCCACTACTTGCTCTCCAAAGGTACTAACTTGTCTCTCTTATGCCTTATGGGAGAATCCAAGGTTAAAAGTACTTTCCATGATAAATGAGGAGTTATTTATAACATGAGGAGTGACCTTTCATATCCTCACGACTCTTGACTTTCTAACTTCTAGTGACCTTTGGACATCTATTACCTTTAGAGTTCCAAATGACTTTTGGAATTACATATGTATTTTGGTATTGCATGTCCCTTGGAATTCCATGAATCTTGCATTCATACATGACTCTTGGAATTCTACTTGTTTTTATTTTAAAATGATTACAATATTACATCTTGACTTCCACATTATCATATGATGAAACTAGACACGTCACTACCTTGGATGACTGGGACTAACTGTGACTGATGACATGGATTTATTCTTTGGTGACATGGCTGCCACTATATCAGTTCTGTGTTCATATTCTAATCATAACGCATCTACCCTAAAAATGTTCTTCTATCTTGGATTCTATAGGGTGCTTCAATCATCAATTTTCAGGTGTGTTCTTGGTTCTTTTCATGCTTCATTTGTTTATCATATTTTCCCAATCTTCCCTCATGTATGCTTGCCATGAGGTCACTGGAAACATGTTTCTGCAATCACTTTGATGAGAAACTATCAGTCTAAAAATCCCCTAATCTACCATGTTTTATGCAGATGTTCCAGTTCGTGCCTTTCTAATGCATTCAAAATGTTCAAAGGAGCTTCAAGGTGCACTTGGAAAGGCTAAAGGGTTGAGGAGGAGGATCATCGAGGCTTCGACATGGGCTCATGTGCTCAAAGGAAGAAATAAGTAAAGCTAGGGTGCATGCAACAAGTTCTAAGGATGAAGGGGAAGGCTTCAGGCTTCCCAAGTGTGTTATGCGCTCAATGAAGAGAGGGAGGGTGTGGGGCATACTTCCGAAGGTTGAAGGTTGAGGCTTTGTCTCTTCAGAGTGCATTGATGCACTCTATTGTAGATTTTTCTATATCCTTTTTCAATATGCTCCAAAATATGTAGAAGCCTCCTAAAGACAACACTCAGGTTGAAGGAAAGGGTCAGTTCCTAGGGCATCCTAGATGAGTGCTTTTGAGGATACATTGAGGTTTTCTGTTGCACTCCATATGTCACATAATTGGAAATAAAATGATTTAGAACTTGGTTCAATAACCCTTCACCAAGGTAGACTCAAGAAGACACACACACACACACACAATATATATATATATATATATATATATATATGGCTCATCTCAAGGAGGAATGTCTTGATTTTGGTGGCCGAAACAGAAAAAAAAATGCTGCTTAATATCGATGTTGTAGTGGAAATGGAGAGAAGGAAAGAAAGAAAGTAATTCAATTCATACGATTGGATAAAACACAGAAACCTAAGAAGAAAGTTCCAGCATAAGTATGAAAGAGTGAGAAGGTAAGAACGTAGAAATAGTGGAGCGCAATTTAAGGTTTATGGCTCTATATCTCATGGGCACATCCTGTCACCAAATACCATTAGTAAATTTGTGCTCACACATGTACTGTTGGATATAAAATAACACAAGGAAATTTTTCATTTACACAAGAACTATTTGCTACTTCACAGCATATGTAAACCCATAAATGAGAGTGAAGCCAATAGCTCCATTATACAATTCGAGAGGAGGAAAAACATACATGAAATGATATACAAAGGGGAAAACATAATTCACATTACCCTACTTGGAATTAACAGAACTTCTTCATTAATATTTGAAGATAGAGTCCAAATCACAATTTCACCATAACTAACATTTGTATAAGCATGAGCACCTCGTGAACAAGAAAATTTAACCAAAATTGGAACCTCCTCTGCAAACAGAGCTTAGAAATTGCAAAGGAAGAATTCGGGCCTCTAGAATGCGAAATTTGGGAACCTCTACAATGAGTTTCTTCCCCCTACTTATTGAGAAAGGGGGAGTTTGAACCATTGTTACAAAATATCTTTAGAATGCTCCAGCTGTCTGATCGAGTATATGTTTGAGCATGCACGGATGATTACAAAGTCTTTGATTTTTTTATTTAAAATGTAGAAATTACAAAAATGTGAGAAAATAACAAAACTTGAAAAACAAAATTATGGTCGCTTGCAAAATATCCCCATGCTAATTGATGTGATCTCATTTGATGAGGCCACGTCTATAATATCCCAAAAGGGAGAATGCAGTAATATGGAAACATAATATAAGAACTGCAACAAAGTAAACAATAAATCTAAATACACATCAGAATATATAGAGAAGCTGAGCCATTTTATTCATTGGAGATGGATTTCGGTTACAACAGTGTACCAAATAAGGTACTCTATCCAAGGAGATGGCCTAGAATGACCCTGAAAGCATGCCACAACAAGCACTGCGTAACTAGAGAGATACAAGAATCAATATTGTGTTGTCCCTTTTGTTGATGATGTACCTATAGCTGCTCAAAAGGGAAATGTAGATATATGGAGCTCAGGAGCTCTGATGATGCCAAGATTTAAGATTTGGGCTCTATGATGGCAACCCAAGATAACCCAGAAAGGAAATTCCAAATCTATGAGATTGGAAATTTACCCTTGGGGTTTGATCCTTGGTCTGCTGGGTTATACAGATATGTAGCTAGATCTGATAATATGATGGCTGTAATATGATGTACAACCAGATCTAAGCTTTGAGGTCTGATCCCTCCTTCAGATCTCCAAGATATAATCTTGAGATCTTGTCTCTTCTTCCTCCTCCTCAAAATGCAGCAAATGAATATGCAGCGGCTGAAGAAACTGCGATGTACAAGAGGGAGAGACTCAAGCCTGATGTAAAATGTAGCAAATAAGCTCCAAGATTATGGAAACAGTGATGGAAAGGTGAGGGGATGATCCCTCACAGGATTCCTAGCTGAAGTGCTAGAAACTTCCTTCCTCCTCTGGATCTACAATGATAGAATGTGCAATTGTAATATCCCCAAATGGGAAAACTTAGCAATATTAACCAACACTAATTCAGAAATAATGTAGTTCAAAAAATTTAGTGTAGGAGACCAATATGAAGTTCAAAATCCACATATACATCAGCAAATTAGATTTATAATGAGGCCCATACAATGTATAACAGGAAATAGAAGACAAAAATGGAAGAAATCCCTCAAAAGAGGTGCTGCAAACACATGTATTCACTGTAAAAAGGCTTGACAGCGTTATTTTATAGAGAATACAGTAGTTGAAGATTGAAACTTAGATCTAGAGCTGAATAATGCATGAACATTCATATCTATGACAGATCCATACACTATAGAGTCTCTACTTTAAATATCCCTTGGGGTTTTCAGCAAAACATGAAGCACATGGAGTAGATCTAAGATTTTATGCAGCAGATCTACAGAATGATTCAGAATTTCTGAAGTAAATATAGGAGTATTCAAATCAGATCTGAATATAACATGGAATAGATCAGAAATCCATGGATCACCACAATGAAGTGAAGATCCCCAACACTAGAGAACACTCCTCAAAGTTTTCCAAAACACCCTACAACTTTCCTCTTTGTAGATAACGTAGTCCTGGAATTAAACTGCATTATAGACTTGATGGACAGTTTGGACTGATGCCACTATGTAGATCTAAATCTCCAATGATCCAATACACTCTTGTCAAGGGGATAGAAGACTTTCCCATTGAAAAGAGGCACTAGATTGGCCTAGATCTGAGTAGATCTAGCTTCCACTTGTTGTAGCTTACAAGGACAACCAAACCCTCAATAGGATCTATGTTGTAGTTGAAGAAGAAGCTAGGCCAAATGCCTGATAGTGGACAATATTAGCAAGACTCCTCCAAGAGCTACTCAATGGAAGAGGCGGGATTCCCGATCAGGAACACCTAGTGCTAAACAACACTATTCTTAGCTAAACAGCAAGAGAATGATATATGTCTAAACAGAAAATATATTCAGAAATATAATATGTTCAACAACCTTCTTCTAATGTCCTCCTCTTCCTTTTATAGGATAAAAATCTTGCAAAACCCTAAACCATCTCAATGATTTAGCTCCTTTCACATGTGTAGCCTCCATATAAAACTGCATTGTGCATCTAGGAAGTTCACTGCATCTAGACAAAGTTGTTGATTTGGTCATGGTTGGCCCAGTCAAACAGCTCAATCCCTTCCACACATAAGGGTGTTTTATTAAGATAGCCCAGATTTAACCTTGTTCACATGGGGCATTTATTTATTCACTATTTTTAGGATTTTTTATTGTCCTCCTTTACACATTTATTCTTGCAATAAGAAAATGAAACAAAATTGTATACTCCCATTATCTTGGGCTAATTGGGAATATTATAGTCCTCCCCTCCACAGTGTTGCTTATTCTCAAGCAACTGATAGGGTGAGTGCTGCAACACTTCTCCTCCTCCATTGGTGACACCATCAAGGATCAAGCTTTCTTCACAAGCTAAGTTTCCACCAATCCAACCCTCCATGAATTGTTCCTCCAAAGTCATTATGAGATGTACATAATCCATCCCACAAGGAGTCAAGAACTCACATGAAACAAACATGGATAAACCAATATTCTCCCTAAAACATGTAGCATAAGGTACATGGAGAATCTCCATCCCATGATGTACATACATGCTCTCCATCCTCCCTCCATACAAGCCCATAAACAGTACAAGTATATCATCAATGTATGGAAGTAAAACTACATACAAGAAAACATAAATTTGAGCATGAGGAGGTGGGTCATAGTCCCACATATGGTACTAGCACAGTACATCTCCTGGATGCATCAGATCAAGGTGTGGTAAGTGGTTTCCCTACCACTTACTTGCTTCACATGTAATCTCACCATGGCTGAAAGTGTGAGATATGTTTGGTGCCTTTGGGAAGCACCCATCATCAAAGTAAATCTCCCTTTGCACATCAAGTGAGTGGCCAAGTTAAAAAAATTTAGTGGCCCAATAGTTGCCATGATATTTACATGATACATTACGCCTTTTAGGAGTCATGGCCTGCATAAAAATGGTAAAAGAACATGTACAATCAGAAAAATAAACTTGCTTTACATGGTCAAACCTTTTACCAACATTGTCTCTCATACACATGGATTTGTGCATGGATATTTCTCCTCTTTCAAAAGAAGGAAGAGATGGTTGAAATGACTCTTGCATAGAGTCCCATGGTTTCCCCAACTCCACATAGTTCTTGAATTATTGAAAATGTTGATGTAGCTCTCCTCCAAAGCCTTCCCATTCAAAGCATCCCATGATAGTGTTGTCGATCTTCATAGAATAGGTAGGGCTGAAACAGAACTCTTTGTAGGCCCTTTGTAGCATCCTCTCCTTGAGCTTGGAGGCTCTAGGAAAGAGGACCTTATCATGACAATAGATGACTCCCTCATGCACTAGATAGCCCTTTTCATGAAACTGTTCATCAAGCATCATACAAGTGTGAATATCTTTGGAGTAATCCACCAACATCTGGGATTTCCAGTATAGATCTACACTCCCCAAAAATGACAACGCTGATGATGCATCAACAGGAATGTCTATCATGTTTCTGATCTCCTCTTTGACATCTCTTATGCCAAAGGTACATGTTTGAAGGACATACCTTCCCTTCTTTTCCTTGAACAGCGCAGAATCATAAATGAAGGTGGGTGATGATGATGAGAGAAGAAAATCTTCCTTCTTCTTGTGCTTGCCCAAGCCTCCCAACGTTGTAGTTGTGTCTTCTAATGCTCCCATCCCTCCTAGACCTGATCTTGTAGCATCATGTAGTGAGATATCTGTCACCAATACTGAATCAGGTGGACTCCCAGGTGGTTTGCCACTAGATAAGAGTGTCTCATGCAGAAATCTCATGAACATAATAGATGGGACTGTGAGGTCCTTGCTTCCACTGTGCAAATCCATCTTTTTTTTCTGTGTGGAAGTGTTATGTGAGGGGTAAGTATGCATGTTTTTGATCATTTGAGGTTCACCACTCTTCTTGTCCACCCATTCCATTTTCAAAGCCTCCCAATCAGTGGTGACTTTCCCCAATGTAATCAACCATTGAACACCCAAGATAACATTGGTGTATGGTATGTCAACTACAAAGAAGTGATCCACCAAGGTGTAGGATCCCATGGTGACTGAAAGTGATGGGAAATAATGCATGCATTTCATTTTTCTATCTCCTGGGACCAAAACAGAGAATCCCTCAAAAGTATCAGTGGGTATTGCCCTCCTTTGCACAAGATGGGCATCAATGAAATTGTGGGTAGCCCCACTTTCAATCAATATAGAAACCCTCTGATTCATGATTGAACCTTGAACTCTTAAGGTCAAGTACTTAGGTACTCCTCTCAAAGATGCAACAGTTCCTCCAATAGGAGAAAATGCTCCATTCCCATCTCCTGATGGTGTTGGATCTCCTCCAACATTGTCAGCACTATGACCCCTTCTTGGTTCATCATCTTCATCTTCTTCAAGATCTAATAAGACCTCTATATAATGTGATTTACCAGTAGCACATCTATGTCCAGGTACCCATGGTTCTTGGAAAGTGAACCATAGCTTCTTCTTTCTTAGATCTCTCTGAACTTCATCATCAAGAGGCTTATTGTATGAGCTCTCCTTTGAAGGAGCAGCTTTCTCTTCCTTTCCTTTAGAATGAAAAGAGGGCTTGTTCTAAAAGTTTGCCTTTGCTTTTGGCAAGGCATCTTGAAGGTCTCTAGACCTCTCAATGGCATCATGCAAGGTAGTGGGATTGGTAGATTTTACCAACCCATGAATAGGTTCATCTAGGCCATCGATGAACATGTACACCCTCCTTGCTGCAAACAAATCAGGAACCATAATAGATAATCTCATAAATTCATAAATATAAGACTCAGTATTACCCGATTACTTCAACTTTGCAAGGCTCATGAAAGGTGCTTCTGGATCCTTTTTTTCAAACCTCTCCACCAACCTTCTAGTGAACTCAAAATAAGCAGTCACATTGGCATGACCCAATGTAGACAAGCCATGGAACCACCAGTTATGTGATTCACCTTCAAAGTGCAGCGCTACAATATTGATAGCTTCCATCTCAAGGACCTTGTTCAACTGAAAGTATATGTCCAATTTTTCTACCCATGCTTTGGCAAAACAAGTGGATGACCCATCAAACTTGGGTAAAAATAATCTTCCCATAGAGTGATGTTGATCATGATTCTGAGTGAATCCACCATCTCTATGTTGATGCCTTGGTCTTCTTTTGTCCTTGAGGTGACAAAACTCTTGAAAACTCAAGTGATCCTTGAATCTCTGATTCTGAGACTCATATTCTTCAAAGTAGTCTTCAAGGAATGCTTGCTCTTGAGGCCCTTCATTTTCCACAACCAAAAAAGTATGCATGGTAGAGCGTTGTGGAGCTTGCGGCTGGTTCACTGGTTGATCATTCCAGAGATGACACATGCCAGAGATTTCTCCAAGATGAAATCTCTTTGGATATTCCTTGATTCTTTCCATTCTCATCTCTTTGATCTCTCTAGCAAGATCTTGCATGGCTTTCATAAGGGTTTTTGCAAACTCCTTCCCATCTTCATTATTTCCAGATTCAGGGGCTTTACCCTTATCTTTGTCATCATTTGTGTAATCAAATTTCTTCTGTCTTCTTCTTAGATACCTCTTCTCTCTATCAGTAAGAGGCTCATCTTCTTCTAAAGTCATATTGGCTTCTTAAGAAATCAAATCACAGGCTGTGCCAAGATGATTGCTCTGATACCACTATAATATCCCCAAATGGGAAAACTCAACAATATTAAACAACACTACTTCAGAAATAATGAAGTTCAGCAAATTAAGTGCAGGAGGCCAATATGAAGGCTCAAAATCCACATATACATCAGAAAATCATATTTATAATGAGGCCCATACAATTTATAATACGAAGTAGAAGACAAAAATGGAAGAAATACCTCAAAATAGGTGCTGCAAACACATGTATTCACTGCAAAAAGGCTTGACAACATTATTTTATAGAGCATACAATAGCTGAAGATTACAACTTAGATATAAGGCTGAATATTTCATGAACAGATAGATCTATGATAGATACATACACTATAGAGTCTCTACTTTACATACCCCTTGGGGTTTTCAGCAAAACATGAAGCACATGGAGTAGATATGAGATTTTATGCAGAAAACCTGCAGAATGATTCAGAATTATGAAGTAAATATAGGAGTATTTAGATCAGATCTGAATATAACATGGAACAAATCAGAAATCCCTAGATCACCACAGTGAAGGGTAGATCCCCAACACTAGAGATCACTCCTAAAAGTTTGCTAAAACACTATGCAACTTTCCTCTTTGAAGATAATGAAATCCTGGAAGATAAATTGCGCTATAGACTTGATGGACAGTTTTTCCTGATGCCAAGATGTAGATCTAAAGCTCCAATGATCCAATACACTCTTTTCAAGGGGATAGAAGACTTTTCCACTAAAAAGAGGCACTAGATTGGCCTAGCTCTGAGTAGATCTAGCCTCCACTTGCTACACCTTACAAGGAAAACCAAACCCTTAACAGGATTTGCATTGTTTTTGGAAGAAGCTTGGACAAATGTCTGATAGTGGACAAGATCAGCAAGACTCCTCCAAGAGCTACTCAATGGAAGAGGTGGGATTCCCGATCAGGAACACCCAGTGCTAAACAACACTATTATCAGCTAAATAGCAAGAGAATGATATATGTCTAAACAGACAATATATTCAGAAATATAATATGTTCAACAACCTTCTTCTGATGTCCTCCTCTTCTTTTTATATGATAAAAGTCTTGAAAAACCCTAAACCATCTCATTGATTTATCTCCTTTCACATCTGTAACCACCATCTAAAACTGTGTTGTGCATCTAGGAGGTTCACTACATCTAGACAACGTTGTTGATTTGGTCATGGTTGACCCAGTCAAATATCTCAATCCCTTCCACACATAAGGGTGTTTTATTAAGATAGCCCAATTTTAACCTTGTTCACATGGGGCATTGATTTATTCACTATTTTTAGGATTTTTTATTGTCCTCCTTTACACATTTATTCTTGCAATAAGAAAATGAAACAAAATTGTATATTCCAATTAGCTTGGGCTAATGGGGAATATTACAACAATCCTTGATTGGAATGCTACTATTAGGAGGTAAATAATATTTGGGCTGATGCCAGATCTGAAATTATGCCCTGGGAATGCTGATCTTGAAGCCCAAGGTGATGGTGAAAATCCTTCACCGGTTCTCTAGCTGAAACACTGAAGACAACCTCCTCCTCCCAAACTGATCTTCAGAAATAACGCAATTCCTGAAGGGATATGTTCTGCAGGGAGTAGGAACACTATGGCACCAATTCCTGATCATGAAATAGCAGCTCAGAATACCTCCCCAGAGTAGGCACACAAGTCTCCCATGGGTAAGTGTGGGATTCCCACTTGGGAACACCTTGTGCTAAACAGCACTGTAGACTTAGCTAAACAACATAAGAGTGCATGGAATGTCAAAATACAACTCCAGATCTAAACATATCACAAATCATGAACTAAAGCATGCCTCCAATGTTGCCTTCATCTCCATTATATACAAAGTGAGCCTTCCCAAGCCCTGGCCCACCTCTAAACTGCGTTGTGCATGTGGACATAAGTCTCCATGTTGACTACACTGTCTCTCCAAGTCCTCCATCATGTCTACAGGAAATGTGCACCCTCTCCATAATGTGTGCATTAAATGCACTACTTCCTCCATCACTTCATCATGAATTCTCTATGATCTTACATTTGATTCCCTCCATGATCTCAGTTTACTACTTCAACCTCTGTGATCTATCTCATTAATGAGACATGATCTCCACTCCTTTCACATTATTAGTTGCTCCACTACTCAGATATGTAGATCTATGTTTAATTAATCCAAATTCACACATCAAAAGTGGATCTTATTCATCTTTAATTATTATGGGTCCCTCCACCCTTTTATTTAATTACTTAATTAAGAAAATTAAGAACTCTAATATTCCAATTATCTTGTGAAAATTTGGGAATATTACAACGTCTCTGCCATGTTGTCCCAACCAGTTTCCTATCACTTTATCCTTTCAACATATTGAATTCACTTCTCTGGAGGGATCGATGATTTGATATAGTGGTGCTAGGAGGTGTTGTGTGCAGGTGCATGATTCAAAAAAACAGATAGCTACCAACCCAATCATTCATTTTTGTTACACAGCAATTTGTCACCGTCCCTGCAATTCCCCATCCCGCACAATTGGAGGGCTCATTCCGTGACCTGTGAGCAGTGACAAGACTTGAAACCACTTTCATGACATCCCTATGAACATGAGTTTTCATTGCCCTGAAGATACCTCCTTGTGAAAAACCCTAAAAACACCCCTTTTTGCATTGGCGTGGGAATCCAGTTCAGTACCCACGCAAATGGAGGAAATCCTTCAAAGAGGGCGCGCCAATTGGCACTCTGTCTCAGAGTCGCACTCACGCCAGCCATTTTAAGGAGTGTTTTTTAAAAATAAATGGCGGAAGTTTCTTCCTAACCAATCCATAAACTGGTATCTAATTTGAGTTGGGAGGTTTGGCTCCAGATCTCCATGTAGAGGAAGTGGTTTGCCACCTCTCATGAAAGCTTCCTTGAGGATAGGGCCAATCCCATGATTATAGGGATCCCAACTCCCCTTCCTCCATCTATAAAAGCTTGCTCATCTCCTTTGCAAGCTAGTCTCTAAGTTCCCAAGAGCCATCAGAGCCTTATGCTGCAAGAGTCTTGATTCATTCCCTTAAGGCCAAATCCAAGCAAGGAGATTATTGTCGAGACATCCGAAGAGAGAGGTTTGTCCTATCCCCGACAGGTTTTTTCGAGACGTGTTCCGCTGGCGACCCTCCGAAGGAGAATTCAGCATCAGAGCCAGGTTGTATCCTCCCTTGATTGATTAATGATAAGCGACTATTGGTTATGGTTCCACTCCTGTTGTTGATTATGATAATGAGTTATGTCTTCTCTGACTGACATATAGTTGCATATACTGGATTTTACGCTTGCGTTTGTTGTGTTTCTTGCGTGTGCAGGTGTCTGATCACAGAGATCGTGAGGATCGTGATCTGCCAGAGCTAAGGAATGAGAGCACTACTTTATCTACAAGCGACAGCGTTGGATTCCAGATAAGCCTTCATCGCTAGTTGGTTTATTTGCAATTAGGAACCTGCACTATAGCATGTAACGATTGTTGCTAGACCCGTTCTGGGCTAGTAGGGATTGCCTCTGTCCGCAGAGGGGATTTACCTTGTCAACAAATTGGCGACTCCACTGGGGAGCTTGTTGTTGTTCTGCTTTGTAAGTTACAGACGGAGCCTGAAGTTAGCCAGATAGACTTCGAAACGCTATTGCTCTGCATTAGTGAAGTAGATCAAAGCTGCTTCAGTCAATCTCCGGTTTAGTTTATGAACTGAACACTTGGAGTATTGTCTTGTCTTTTCGGTTGTTTCTCGATTCTTCTTGCTTGATCGGCTCTTTTGGCTGGCTCTTTTTGTGTTTGGCTTATGGTTCATCCCCAGAGGATCAGATCTGACCTCTGCTTTTCCGAATTTTCACCTTTTCATAGTTTGCTTGATTGGCGCGGTTTCCACCCTGACAGTTGCGCCAATTGGCGTGGGTTGCCAGTTCATCACTCGCGCCATCCCCTGTCTGGCACAGATTGCAGCCATACAGTCGCGCCATTTTCTGTAGGTGCTAGGGTTTATCCTTGTTCGGAAGCTTCTTTTGGTCAGTACTTTGCTTCTGGGTTTTTTTTGGATTCTGCTTGAAGTGGTGAGTCTGGTCTTGGTTGGGAGAAATTTTTTGTTTTTTCATTTTCAGGCGTTGGCGCTTGTTGTCAGTTAGCAACCTGTGCCAATTTTCCATTGGCGCTAGTTGTCAATGAGCAAGTCACGCCAATTGGCGCTAGTTGTCAGTGACAAAGTCAGGCCAACTTCAGGGTGTGTGAAAATTGAGATTTTTTCCCTGAATCCTTCACCAGTATGTCTTTCCCTTCCAGTCTTTTCACTGTATGAGCATAGATTACATTTCTCATTGTTTGAAATTTCTTCTTTCCATGATTGTTTGATGTGAAATGGAATGAATTCCTTGTTTTGATCTCTTGCTTTGGAAGTCCTCTTTGTGTTTGACCTCATATGTCTTGTCGCCTTTTGAGGGATTTCGTTACAAAGTGTTTGAAACAACGATTGCATTCTTAGTGTTTGTTTACATCTCTTTTGCATTCATCCTTCATTAAAGAAGATTTGTGTTTATTTAGTTTTCGTCTCAAAGTGTTCTTTTTGTTAAAATGCGTTAGATCACATTGCATTGAAAAGTACTTTTGAGATTTATCATTGAACTTAGATCACATTTTTTAGTGATTGAAAACTAGAAATCACTTTGATTGCATTCTCTTTTATTAAAAGCATGCATTAAGTAGATTCTCATTTCATCGAAAAATGCATTGAGTGCATTCTTATATTTTGAAAAGGAAAAGGAAATTGTGCATAGATTACAATTGCATAGTTTTCAAAAAAGAGGATTTTGCATAGATTACATTGCATTATTCGCATCGTTGAATGTTTGAAATTACTTTTGGATAGTGAAAGTCATCTAATTTGGAAAAATTTCGTTTGCAGTGTTGTTTGTTGCATCATTGTTTGAAGTTCTTCCCTTAACTAGATAGCATTCATCGAATTGAAAAGTTTTCTTTTCTCATATAGCTGCATATAGGAGATTTCGAGACATTACACTCACTAGGGCCTGAAAACTGAAACATAATTGAAGATAAAACTTAAAATTTATTCAATTTACACTAAGGCAGCATTGAAACATTAACGCAATATTTAGAGGTCTAGGCTAGAGACGTGTTCCAGCGTCTTTAAACCTAGTAGCTGTCGTTCGCCTCTTGGCTTTAGACAACACTAGTATGGATTTGTGCTCCCCGTACCGTCGCGTATATAAAGGGAGACCCCACTAGGTTTCTATCCTTTATCCATAGGAAGCCGAGTCTACTGCCCTATACCCATGATACACCGGACACAACATTCAGGGAGATTTCCTGCACGTACGTCAAGTCCTTGGTTTATTTCTATTTCATTTTGAAACCAAGGTGTATATTGCAATTCACGGTTATTTGGTACACCCTTTCCCTAGATTACCTGAGTAGTCATTTGATCTTTTCTGACTCCTTAAATTTGAAAAGATCACCAAGCGCTTGTCCTTTCACGCTTGCTTCAAAACTAAAAGAGATAGATTCACCTTTTATCCGTTTCTCGACTCTTAAAACATGAAACGGTGAAGTTTCTAAGTTTCAATGTGGTAAAATAAATCACCTGCGATCACATGCCTTGTTAGAATTTTCTTGTTGGCTGTTTGATTGTGTGCCTTGGTTTTTAGCCCGTGTGCAGTTTTGAGTTGTTGATGGCAACTTTTCCAGAGTTCACCAACCAAGGAATCCCCTCCGATGGGAATCCTGGTCATTTTCCTCCTTTTGGAAATGTTGGTGCTCCTTATATGGCAACGTTGTCCCTTCCTGGGTTAACTGTTGGGTTGCCTGTTTGGTTGTTTTCAACCTCTGTGGTCCCGAATGTCTCGGCTACTGTTCAATCAGTTCCTCCACCTGAGCAACATCATGTTAGTTCCAAGGTGGACCTCTCCCCTTCTTCACCTGTTTCTGCGTCCAACTCTTCTACTTCGCCTGGTGAAAGTCTAGATTCGAGTAACCAGGTGGCTAAGAAGAAGAAGAAGAATACAAAGAAGAAGAAGTCTGATAAGGGAGAGGCTAGCTCTGTGGCTATTGCACCTAACAAGTCTCCTCTTGATAAAACTCCCAACCCTCCTCGGAAAGTCAAGTTCCCTTGCATGTTATGTCAAGGAAACCATCTTCTTCGAGACTTCCCTGGCATTCCCAAGGTGCTCGAAGTATGGTCTAATGGTCGCCCGCCGTTGCCTTTGGCTTCTAGGAGTCAGGTTGGGGGCACATCTTCAACTGGTGCCGGTAAGGCTCCTAAGAAGTAGGGTAAGATCACCAATCCCTGTAAGTTGTGTGAAGGGCACCATGCCATTCACCTTTGTTCGTATATGGATGAAGCCAAAAGAGTCTTGGACAACGCAACCGTTTCTGCACCATGCCTCCCGGCTGGTTATAAACGGCTTTCTTTGAGTCCTCCACCAACTGATCCTACAATTGGTCAAGAGTCATCCTTGGTCGACCCCGCTCCTTCGGAAATTCATATTCAGGAATCCATCCTCGACCAACCATTGGTCGTGGGATCGGTTGAGCTGGCTCCGCCTATGATGCACCAGGTCTTTTCCGTTGAGAGTGGACCTCACACCCCTCATGTTCTTCTAGTTTCTTCAGATTCTTCGGGCTTAGAGAAAGATTCTCCTGTCCCTATACCTCAAGAAGCTGCTCCCCTGCCTCCCGTGATGGAGGCCCCGGAGGATCCCCCTCCCACCTTTGAGATGGAGGTCGTGGAGGATGCTCCTTCTTCCGTAACACCAGGGGAAGACCTTCTCAGTTTGATGGTAGCCCCTCCGAGTAGTTTGGTTGCTTCCTTTGATTGGAATCGACTTTCAGGATACCGTCTTCCATCTTATGTGCCTTTTGAGATAACGGTACAGGCCTTTGGTCTGGTTGTACCCAACACCATTATAGACGAAGGTGCCTCTGTTAGTGTTCTATCCTCAACTACCTGGCAAGCTTTCGGTTCGTCACCGCTTGCACCTGTTACGCAAAATCTGTTGACATTTAACAGAAGAACGAGTCAACCCTTAGGGATCCTTCCAAGGTTACCTGTTACCTTAGGAGGTAAAACCGTCCATATGGACGTGATGGTTGTTCCAGGCCCTTTGGATTTCAATCTAATCTTGGGGCGTGATTACACCTATGCCATGGGAGCGCTTGTCTCCTCCCTTTTGTCGTGTGGTCTGTTTTCCGCATGAAGGACGGTTCGTGACCATTGATCATCTTTCTTTCTTTGGTCCTGATATGGAAGCTGGCCCGCCATCATCCCTTCCTGGTTTTTATCCACCCGTTGTATCTGCCCCACCGCAGGTCAACTATGTGGCTACCTACCCCGTGCCTATACCCAGTGATAGTGCCATTGTGCATCAGGTGTTGGGGGCATTGGGTCCTGACTTCCAAGATATTTTCCTTCCATCGGGAGTGGAAATATTGGAAGCATTGACTTCTTTTTCATTATGATGAGGTCAGTCGAAGCATAGTTCGTTTTCTTGTGTCAAGCTCCTTAAAAAATGAAACAAGAAAGTCAGAGCACAGTTCCTTGTCTTGTGTCAAGCTCCTTAAAAAATGAAACAAGGGTGTTCGGAGCAGATTTCCTTGTCTTGTGTCAAGCTCCTTAAAAAATGAAACAAGGTCGTCAGAGCATGGTTCTTTTACTGTGTCAAGCTCCTTAAAAAATGAAACAAGGTGTCCTGAGGATATTTCTTTTAATGTGTCAACCTCGTTAAAACAACGAAACACGTTCTCGTTCAATTCGAGTCTTTGATACAATCTCGTAAAATCCCAATCGAGTCTTTCTCTTGATCTCATTTTTGAACCTTCACTCCATCTGCCTTTCATATGGATTGAAGCTTGGGGGGCATGTACCTCAAATTGAGTCACCATGCTGGGGGCATGCTTACTTTTTCCAAGCATAGTTTGTTTCCATTTCAAGCTTGTGTAAAAATGAAACCGATTTCAAGCATAGTTTATCTTTGTTTCAAGCTTGTGTAAAAATGAAACCAACTTCAAGCAAAGTTTTCTAATTTCAAGCTTGTGTAAAAATGAACCCATTCCCATTTTACCTCTTGTGATTGCCATTTTATCAGCCTGTTTTTGCCATATGAGCCTTGGTTTTCTCATTCCATCGTCACTATCTGCTTGGACGATCATATGCCTTCACTTGGTTGTTTTAACCGTTCCTGAGTAACCGCTGCAATGAGTGGTCTTGTTAGTTAGCCTCTTAACCTTTACTTGTTTTGAGCAGTTCCACCATTACCGGAACCAGTTGCTACCCTTTATACCACTCATTCCTCCAGGAGGAGTCATCTTTCAGCTATTTTCTGACTCTCTAAACATGAAAAGATTGTCGAGGCCCTTGTCGTATCGATCTCGTTAAAGTGGCCATGAAATGACGTCTACCTAGTATATGTTTACCCCTTTTTCGGGCTGGGATAAATTATTTACAAAAAAGGAATACCCTAGCCTATTGCGACTAGGAGGTTTTCTCAGACAAAGTTTTCTACCTTTTCGGGTCTACGAAACTATTTACGAAAAGGGACTGTTGGAGTTTACTTTTCCGCTATCTTTTCAAACTCTCTAAACATGAAAAGACGCCGAGTTCTCCCTTTGTCAGACTCGTTAAACCCTGATGACATTGGATTCAGTCGTAATGACGATATTCGAGTTCCTCCTTCCTAGGGCTCGTTAAATGTACTAGGATGGACTTACATAGCAAGCATATGGTATCCTCTTCAAGCTTGTGTAAAAATAAAGAGGTACTCGCCATAAATGGTGGGGAAAATGGAACCAACATCATTATCGTGTCGACAGTATGTCGCTCTTGAACATGGCACTTGTCTGCATTCGTGTCGGGTTGGGGATATCTCATCTCGTTTCTTCACTTGCCTCCATGGGTTTGGGTGATCCCTTTTGACCTTTCATCTGCTCTTTGCCTTGTAATCATGACCCTAGATATTTTGATGTCAAATACTGCCAAATCCACTGTCGTGCCGCCGATATGTTCAAGAGAAGTTGTCCTTTGCAAATATCAACCTTTCTCTGATTCTCATCTGATCCTGATTCACGAAAACATTATGTTCCTCTGTCTCGTGTCGATGATGTGGGAAACACTATGGCCCACCTTTGATCAAGGTCACTTCCTGTCGACTTCAGCTCATTATCCAGGAAGCTGATCTAGAGACTTTCTTCTGGTACCTTGGAGCCTGCATGCCTCAATGGCAGGTTCTTCACGTTCGACATGAGGTTTTCATTATTGGCCTCCGATCGAGTGATTCTACGGGTGTTCGACGCCAGCTCATTGATTCACATGCCGTAGATTGTACCTATAGTACCTTGAGGGCCATTGTCATCATTGGTGGTACCTCTCGCGTCTGCTAACAACTTTCATCATTGGCTGGTGATCAGACGATGTTATTGCATGTTCGACTTCATCTCACTTATTCGCATGCTTGAGCTTGTAGTTTGTTCTGGTCGAGATGGAGCGCAAGACCCTGGATTCTGCCTGTTATAATCCAGGCTGCGATTTTGTGGATTATTATGATTAGTTACATGACTCACTGATTGGATGGCTGCGACCATGCCTGAGTCTATTTACCGATCCTCACAGGATGGCTGCGTCCATGCCTCGGATCTGGATTATTACATACTCTGTTATGGATGGCTGCGCCCATACCACGTATATATCATGTATTTGAGATATCAATTGTACTTCTCTACGCAATTTTTCCGACGGCGGTGTTTTTAGTTGGACACGTTCTCGTAAAGCATTTCACCCCTCTCTCTCTTTCGAGCCTCATGCTTTAGGGGGCATCTGTTACACAGCAATTTGTCACCGTCCCTGCAATTCCCCATCCCGCACAATTGGAGGGCTCATTCCGTGACCTGTGAGAAGTGACAAGACTTGAAACCACTTTTATGACATCCCTATGAACATGAGTTTTCATTGCCCTGAAGACACCTCCTTATGAAAATCCCTAAAAACACCCATTTTTGCATTGGCGTGGGAAGCCAGTTCAGTACCCGTGCCAATGGGGGAAATCCTTCAAAGAGGGCGTGCCAATTGGCACTCTGTCTAAGAGTCGCACTCGCACCAGCCATTTTAAGGAGTGTTTTTTAAAAATAAATGGCAGAAGTTTCGTCCTAACCAATCCATAAACTGGTATCTAATTTGAGTTGGGAGGTTTGGCTCCAGATATCCATGTAGAGGAAGTGGTTTGCCACCTCTCATGAAAGCTTCCTTGAGGATAGGGCCAATCCCATGATTATAGGGATCCCAACTCCCCTTCCTCCATATATAAAATCTTGCTCATCTCCTTTGCAAGCTAGTCTCCAAGTTCCCAAGAGCCATCAGAGCCTTATGCTGCAAGAGTCTTGATTCATTCCCTTAAGGCCAAATCCAAGCAAGGATATTATTGTCAAGACATCCGAAGAGAGAGGTTTGTCCTATCCCCAACAGGTTTTTTTGAGACGTGTTCCGCTGGCGACCCTCCGAAGGAGAATTCAGCGTCAGAGCCAGGTTGTATCCTCCTTTGATTGATTAATGATAAGCGACTATTGGTTATGGTTCCACTCCTGTTGTTGATTATGATAATGAGTTATGTCTTCTCTGACTGACATATAGTTGCATATATTGGATTTTACGCTTGCGTTTGCTATGTTTCTTGCGTGTGCAGGTGTTCGGTCATGGAGATCGTGAGGATCGTGATCTGCCAGAGCTAAGGAACGAGAGCGCTACTTTCTCTACAAGCGACAACGTTGGATTCTAGGTAAGCCTTCATCGCTAGTTGGTTTATTTGCAATTAGGAACCTGCACTATAGCATGTAACGATTGTTGCTAGACCCAGTCTGGGCTAGTAGGGATTGCCTCTGTCCACAGAGGGGATTTACCTTGTCAGCAATTTGTTACCTCTATAATGTCATACAGGAGCATAAAACATCGTAACTTCACTTTGAAACCAAATAATTCTACTACCTTCAGCCCCTCTTGTTTAGGCTCTTTTATCATTTATAACCACAAGACCATTACCTATGACCAAGGGCTCAGGGTTGTGATATCAGGACTTCCCCTTCCTCGTAACTTTTATTTAAAACAACTTTCTAAAACCAAAAGTTTTGATATCCATTTAGCCCCTTTTCAATTTGTCCCTTTTTCCATTTGGCCCTTTTCTTGTTTATCTCATGGGATCGGGTGGCATCACTTTAGGGTCAGCGCTTGGGTGCTAAAGCCTTTGGGCTCCTGTCGGGGGACCTATCTTCCTTTGTAATTTTTTATTTTCCTTTAGTTCTTTATATGGTCATGCCCAAATGCCACCACATATCGGAGCCCCTATTCATCGTAACTTTTCCAAATTTGAATTTACATGGGAGTTACGATATTCGCATCCTTGATATGGCCCATAGTGCTTAGGTGCTAAATCTTCCCTTTTCCTTTGGTTCTCTGGAGTTCCCTTGACCGAGCACCATATAATATTGAATCCCCTATCATCGGAATATTTTTGAATTCTAATTAAAATAGAGTTACGATGGCCTTTTCCTCTGAATTACAAACTTCTGAAGTTACATCATGTTGACATCCTCATCTCCACGTGGCGCCTCCTAGGTAGTGACATGTGTCACCCAGATTTTTCCCTTTAGGCCCTCCAAAATGTTGAAACTGTCTACCATGTGTCCTTGTCCCACCACATGATGCTGACGTAATCTACACTGTCAACTCCTCGAAACCAAAAATATACTATCGTGTGTCCAGTTTTGAGGAGAGAGAAATGGTCCCTAAGGTCCTTGGTTTTGTGTTGGTTTCCTTTGGACTTTCATGACCAAGCGAAAGTTTGTATCAAAATCCCTCTTCATCGAAAATTTTCCCAAAGAGTTCGGATGCTTTCAACCTCTGATATTCCTTCTTAGCACTTAGGTTCTCTAGCCAGCTCTATGCCCTTGGTTCTTTTTATTGTTTGTGACCAAGTGCCATCATATATCAAATCCCCTCTCAACAAAATATTTTCAAAAAGGAATTAAAAGTAAGTTCTGATGGAAACCATCCTCTAAAACTGTATTTTAGCCCCTATATGCTATGCTCAGTTCTATGCCCTTTGTCCCTTTGGTTTTCCATGACTGACTCTGATGTGCCTTCCTACCAACCTTCCCGATATTAGGCTCTGATGTGATCGAGTCAAAAAATTCTAGCCTCCCTTTGGATTTCACCTTTCTTCTTAGCTTTGAAACTTAGGCTTTTAATTTTGGCATCCTCCTCATGGTTTTGACCTGTGAATTTTATCTCCTATTTGGCCTTTTTTCACTTTGGCTCTCCTTTTTGGCCACCATTTGACATCATTTGACACAATTACAAAAAGGTGTATTAGTTGACAACATTGGATCCAATTGGGGACAAAGTATTGCAAGAAATGAATTGAGAACATGCAGATCAGTGCCTTTTATCCATTGTGCATGGAGTCATTTATTCAAGTATATGAAAAGAAAAAAGAAAAAAATTAAGAACTGAAAGCATTACTGGTATATAAAATGTCTCACCGGTATGTAAAGTGAGTGAAAATGGTCCTCTTTAATATTGGAAGTAAATATTGAGAAACTACCCATTCACACGCAACTCAAGCACTTCACCATTCAATTTTTCTAGCAAAAAATTATTGTTTCCCTTTGCCTCAGCAATCTTGAAATGTATGAACCATAGAGGGTAAAACTTGCCATGTTTTCCCTTGTCTTACCTTCTAACATCCCACCTGAGCAATAAATCTCTTAGTTGAAGAAATATGTTGCCCTTTTTTTCAAACAATACCTTCATTTTTTCTTGATATTGAATTAAGTTTTGAGTCACCTCTCCCCTGCTTTCTTGAAGTTCTACCAACTGTTTGATCCTCCTAGGTAGATTTTTTTTCTCTTAATCAATATTTTGTATAATTTTGGCCACGCAAATTACTAGTTGTACAGGGAAAATAGGAGCTTTCCCATACACTAACTCAAAAAGAGATTTCCTAGTTGACCTGTTGGTGGTCACTCTATTGGCCCATAAAGAAAACTTCAGTTGTGATCATAGTTTTTATGATTTTCTTATATGGTATATTTCAGGATTTTTTTTTGAAGACTCGACCAATCCATTTCCATGTGGGTAGTAAGTAGTTCAGTGTCCCACAATGATATTAAACTTCTAGCATAAATTCAGAAACTTCAAAAATTTGAAAACTTGGGCATTATCAGTGATAATATTCCTTAGGCAACCAAATCTAGCCACCATATTCTCTTCCATAAATTTAATTACCACTATCTCAGTTGCATTTCGGGTTGGGATAGCCTCCACCCACTTAGTGAAGTATTATGTGGCAGTAATAATCTATTTATGCTGACCACTGGAGGGTGGGTGTATTTCCCCAATGAAATATAACCGCCACTATCTCAAAGGTTCTTCCACAAAAATAGAGATTAAAGGAAAAGGTGTTAAATTATGCTTTTCAGCAAACATTTGGCACTTCTCCCAGGCCTGAACATATGCATGTAAATCACCAAACAACTTGGGCCAATAGATATCTTCTTTGAGAATTTTATGGGTTGTAGCTCTCCAAATATAATCCCCCCCACACACACAATTATGGAACTCACCCATCACTTTATGGATCTCTTCTTCAGCCAAGAATAAAATCAAAATCCTCGATTGGTCTTTCCAATACAGTTGGCCATTTGAAATGAAAAATTTATGGGTGTGTAGCCTTAAAGCCCTGTATTTAACTTTATCAAAATTTACTTGAAAAATAAAAAAAGTAAATACTAGATTATATGTTTATACCTGTGAGACACGATTAATTCATTTGGATTTTATGTGTTCTAGTCTTGACCTTATTCTGCTCCTCTCATTTTCGACTTTCTCCTTCCTCTGTCAGCAAATTTATACCCAATACTTGATAGTTTTCTTTGGACAATATTTTATCTAATCCTTGACCCTTGATCAGCTTCGTGGTTTGATCTCCAAGTCATATTATTGGATTTTAGAAATCGATTTACCTCTTTTCCCTTTGTTGTCCCCTTGTACCAAAATATATTTTATCGTAGTTGTAGGAACATAAGATATTATGCTTGATTGCAGGATATAAATTCTAAAATTATTCATGGATTTTACCAAGGCATATGCCTACTTCTCCAAAATTTTATATTTGAGCTCAACATCTTGCAATACCTGGCTGAAAAATGCTATTGGTTTCTCATGCCCTTCATTGTTTTTCCACAATAAGACAACAACCATTGTATGAGGAGAAGAAAAATGAAAAATGAAAAATGAAAAAAGGTTTTCGATAGTCAAGGATAACTAACACAGGGGCTTCTATGAAAATCCTTTTGATCCTAGAGAATGATTCCTGAGCTTCTTTAGTCCATTTTACCTCCCTATCCTTCTTCAACATCTTTGTAATTTCTTTGACTATCTCAGCGTAATTGGGTATGACCTCCTTAAAAAAATTATTCTTCCCAAAAATACTTGTATTTATTTCTTAATTCTCAGTAAAGGGATGTTTTTGATGACTTCTACCCTCTTAGGATCAATTCTAACCCACTCTTTTTCCACAATGTGTCCAACATATTTCCCTCACTTAGTGAAAACTGAGACTTCTTAGGATTTAGGGATAGGCCAAAATTTCTGCATTTCTCAAACACGCGCTACAAGTGTTCAATATGTTCCTCGTCTGTCTTTGAGAACAAAATGATGTCATATAGGTAAATGACTTCAAATTTGTCCTGATCTCCAACAAATATTATATCCATAGCTCTCTAGAAAGTGGCTCCTGTGTTTATGAGGCTGAAAGGCATTCTGGAATACATAAATGTTCCCCAAGGTGTGGTAAATGCAGTTTTCTTTTGATCTTCAAGATGCACATCTATTTGATTGTACCCAGAAAAACCATCCATCATGGAAAAACAAGTAGAGCCCACCACTTTTTGCAGAATTTGGTCCATTTTAGGAATGGGGTAATCATCTTTTAGTGATGCCTTGTTTAGATTCTTGAAGTCAATGCACGACATTGTTTCCCCACTCTTCCTTCTGACTGGAATTAGATTGGCCACCCAATCTGAATATCTCAGTGGTACAATGATTTTGGTTTGGAGCAACTTCCTCACCTCTTTCTCGATTGATGGAAGTAACAGAGGGTTAATCTGCCTAAGCTTCTGTTTGTATGGCTTGGACCCACTCTTCAAAGGGATTTTATGTTGGATGACATCAGTATCAAATGTTTTTAGATCATTATAAGACCAAGAAAATACATCCATACAATTTTTTAAAAGGCCCAGATGCATTTTCTTATACTTATGAGGAACGTCCTTTTCTAACTTGATTATTCAGGGTTCATGATCTAAACCAATGTTGTTGTTTTCCACATGTTCTTCAATTTCTTTCTCATTTGACTTGGAAACCACATCATTTGGGTTAAACAATCTTTCCACGGGAAACAAACCTTTGGGGATAATATTTCCTTTCAATTGTAAAATATTGTGCCCTGCAATGGCTCCTTCCCACTTGGACTTGTGTTCATATATCACTTTCTCTTCTTTCTAATCAATCTCTGAGCTAGATAATTCTCCAATGACCTCCATGAAGAATTTGATTTGTTCCTCACCTTCAAACACCTGTCAATTATTAGCATTGTCTGGTATTGAGGGTATGTATTTGACTTCAACTTCATATTTGAGAAAGGGGTTTTGAGGAGGCTTGAAATTACTAGCATCTATAGCCAAAGAATAAACCATCTGATTTCCATCTCTGGAAAAAAACTAAATTTTGATGGATAAAAAAATTTCTCAATCATATCCCATACTTCATTCTCATAGGAATTCAATCTTAGAAGTTTGGTTTGGCATTGACTTCTGATTTGTTTCACCACCAACTCTGAATCTCAAAACACTTCCAAGCACCCAATATTTAAATTTCTGGTAGCTTGCAGTCCCAACACCAAAGCTTCATATTCAGAAATATTATTTGTGGCTTCAAACTCCAGCTTGAAAGAGAGATGGATCAAGTTTCCTTCTAGGGATACCAACAACACATCTGCCCCATTCCCCTCCCTGGAATTGGCACCATCAAAGTATAGTTTCCATACTTTATCACACTCCAATGATTATTTATTTAGTTGGGCTGAACATTCGACCCGTGTCTCTTCCATGATTTGATCATATTTCTCTAACAAAAAACAAGATAAATTCTTCTCTTTTCCATACACTGGTGCATTGTTTGAACATTTGACCCTTGTAACTATCTTCACAAATCCTGATTCCCTATATAAATTATGCACTCTTCCCCACAAAAAACAGGAATGGTAGTGTATGTTAAATAAATTTTAATGGATCCTCCAATTTTCAATCCCCGTTATTTGGACAACAGCATACCAAACCTCATGAAGATATCAACCACTATGTTGGGTCCCATGATTTGGCAGATTGGTAACCCAAATGACAAGGCAACGTCAAACCATTCTTTGGAGTCCTAGGACCTAGCCTTCCTGGACTCAGTGAGGGCTCTCTATATTATGCAAAGGATGTGAACTTGTTCGCTGTGGATGATTGATTTTAGGCTAGTTGCTAAGTGTAGGTTTGTTTGTTTGTTTTGGGTTGGGGTAAGATGATCAAGTAGGATAGGTGGAAGGAGAGGTTATCAAATAAATAGGGCTATGGGGTTAGATGAAGTTAAGGGTGTCTAAATGATGAAACAGAGTGTATTGCAGGGCCGATTTAGCAAGGTTAATGGATCCTTTAGGTGATGTATGAGGTGTAATGAACATTAAGTTTGGGAAAAAACTAAGAGGTCTTAAACATATATAGTCTGAAGCAATAACTCATGAGGTAGGGAAAACCATTAATATCTATGAACAATACTCAAACTAATAAACATGTAAGATGAACATTCCATTGAAACATAGAAGCATTAGAAATCCTAACTTTAGAAATTCACCTTCAGCCTTTGGGAAAACACATAAGATAAACAAACAACTCAATTTATGGAGAGGGAACTCCTAAACAACATATATCAATTTATTGGGAACTCTAAAATAAGTTGGTAAGCATGGGCAAAGGGCAAGATCGAACAAGATCTCTTTGTCTTAACCTAATCAATCAATATTTCATAGAAAAGCTTCAAGATAGGGTTTTGAAAACTTTAAATAAGCAGGGCATAACATGAATCATACTTATAAGATAGCATACTAACCATTCATCAAAACAAAAGCAAGTTTTAGTGGGCCTAAGGAGTAGTCAAGAATTCCTTAAGATGACTAAAGAGGAAAACATCAAAGCTATAACAAACAGGAGGTTCGAGGTGCTTCCATGAGCATGTCTCAACCTATACTTTTATGATCTATAGCAACCAAGAAGAATGAAACAGAAATGATGATAATAAAACATTAACAAGTTAAGAAAACATCACCATTCACCAAGCTATGGAATCTTGCAAACATGCTTCTCCATCATCAAGCCAAACAAGCCATTCATTCACTTCATAAATCCAATTTCTTCTCCAAGATCATAAAACCATGTATTTCTCTTAAACACATCAATTCCCAACTGTTTACAATGAATCCTCATGCCTTATATAACAAACAAGGAAGAGGAGAGCCAAAGAGAGTATCTAGAAGCCTATTGTCCCAAAATAAATATCCTAAGTTGTCCTTGAGGCTTTGCAAAGCCCAAGGCACAAAAATATCTAATAAATATATTTTCAGACTATAAATGGAAATAAAATTGACTTTTAGGCCTGACATGCATTTGAAAACTTGCTAAAAGCACATACTATCCAGTCACACATAGGAGCATAGCACACTGTGTCAAAAATTTGAAAACTTGCCAGGAGCGCAGCGCAGAAATAGGCCTTTTTGCAACAGTGTTTTGGAGGCCTTCCCGATGTCGGAAAAGGCTCCGAGATGGCTCATTAGAAATCCCTTGAAGTCTAATTTCCAGATATACCTTTATTTTTTCAATCTAGCCTCTGAATTTTTCCCAAAAAGTGGGAAAAATCCAATACCACCACGAGAGCAACACATGCTCAGAAAAGTGGGCAGAAAGGTGAAAAAATGAGTGTTTTTTACCCTTTTGGGAGGTCAAAACAACTCCAATTGAGTTGAAAATTGGTGAGCATGCTCCTGTAATGATGAGGATTCCAAAAATTTAAACTGATCCTCCTGAATATGCCCTTGAAAAAAGCGCAGCACAGGATGTGCTGCACTCGTAGCCTCAAAATTTGCAAAAAACAAAATTTCATTCAATTTCTCCCAAAATTGGTAGGTAGGTGCCTCATGGGTCCTTGGAGACCTCTAGAGAAACTTGGCCAAAATTCCAAGCCTAGATTGGTATTTTTCATCATTTGGTTTTGGGCCCTCATTTTGGGCAGTTTTGAGCTTTTTCCTTGCAAAGTAATATCTCCGTTTATAGTGCTCAGTCATTTTCCTTTGCAAGCTCAAGTCTTTGTTGGCCTTCTCTAGTTTGGCCTCTAGATTTATGTTGGCTCTCCCAGGCCATGATTCCCTGTTATGCTCAATTTCCCTGGCAAGGAGTTCGGTGAGGGGAAATTGTTGTGTTTGGGCTGATTCTTCCTCTCTCTACTTTGCTAATGCTTTCCTAAGACCCATAGTCTTAGGTCTCTTTCTAGTTTGGCCTTCTTCACCACTATCCTCCTCATAAGTGCCCATGTATTCCTCCAATTGCACTTGTGACCTTTGAGCCTATTTCTGATATTTGAGTGCCCTTACTTCATAGATGGCTAGCTGGCCACTCATTTGTTTGTTCTGCATCTGCAAAAAGTGAATGAGATCCTTAGACCTTTCTAACTCAAATTCCAAGTCTTTGATCTGTGCATTCAGGTCTTGTAGAAGAGAGCTTACTATTCTTGTCTCATTTTCCTCATCACTGTCTATGTGAATGAGCTCAAATTCTCTTTCTTCCTCATGATTGTCTTCTTCCTCTTTCACTTATTTTTTACCATTGTCTTTCATTGGAGTTGAGGAGGAGTGCATGGCCCCTTGCCCTTTGGAGGCAGAAAACACATGCCTCTCTCCTCTTTTATAGGTAAAGGTGAAAGGTGCAACAAGTTTTACTTGCAAAGCTTCATCACTAGTGACCTTAGGATTGTTTTTCTCTTCATGGATGATCTCTGTGTGTGCATCTTCCTTACCTTGTTCTTGGTTGCCCCTTTGACAAGCACCCTCACTATATTTTATGCCACTATCACTGTCAAGACTTTTAGGACTTTCATCCTCTATTTTTGCAATGCTAGAAGTGTCTTCATTACTGCTTGGCACATCTTTGTCTTCATGAATGACCTCTTCTTCATCCTTTGAACCACTGTATTCACCCTTAATTTCATCTTTTATATCACTTTTTTCACTCTTTGTAGGGTCACTATCTTGGAACCCTCATTAGTATTCCCATCACTATGAGGGTCATTTATTTCTTCACTAGGTGAGTTCCTTTGGCTGATATCTCCTTCATTGCCCTGCTCATTATCTTCATTACTTGGCCCTTTATCATCATTTTCTTGCCTACGGAAAACAACTTCAAACTTTGTTTCTTGGCTGCCTTTTCCATTCTTGTCACTGTCATTTTTGTTTTCTTCATTGCTTTCATATGCCTCCTCCCCACTGTCTTCATATGTATTCTCAGTCTCATTTTCTTCATCATAAGACCCACTGCTTTGGCTCTTTTTCTCATTATGGGGCTCACTAATTTCAACTCAATTTTCTTCTTTATCAACACACTCATATTTGTCACTTCCTTTGTTAATTTCTTCTTGGCTATCTCCCTCTCTGCCACCTTCCTCTTTTTCACTTTTTTCTTCATTTTCATCATCCTTTCCCTCACTGTTTTCTTCTTTTTCATCACTGCTTTCTTCATGGCCATCACTGCTTTCTTCATTTTCTGATTTCTTAGGGGAAGGTGAATGAGGAAGGTCTATTTGAGGAGATGATTCATGTGAAGAAGATGAACCAAGGTCAGTGGAAGGTGATGGAGGTGTGTGAGGAGGATTTTGAGATGATGATGGCAGACTTTGTAGAGGAGTGGGCTGTGGAGTTGTGAAATCATCGTGGGCGATGAAAACCTCCCAGGGGATGCCTTGTTGTTCTATTTTGTGTGAGACAATCACTTTGATGAGGGAATGATGAAAAAGGCTTGACATTTGTTGGGATTGAGGCCTTTTCTGCATGATGGAAGAAAATTTATCAATACTTTTGCAAAGATAGTAGGGCATGTGTAGCAGCTTGGTTTTGGTGAAGGGCATGAGGATCCTTATGTGGTATGAATAGACTCTGGAGAACCTACCCTCACAAGTGAAGTATTTCATGATGATCTTCATTAGGAGAGCATATCTGTCCAATAGATGAGAGAAGAGGAACATAGTTTTACAATTAGCTTGACAACTCGGTTTCAAGAATGGGCGATAGTGGCTTAGGTCCAGATGCTTTTGTTTTAACCACCTTTCTCCTATGCAAGGCATTCCAGTGGCCCTAGAGATAGCACAAGTGGTCAACTCAAATTTTACCCTGGCTAGGTGTACTTGATGTTTATGAAGGTTTAGGGAAAGAGCTTGGTCAACTGAGAGTGACTCTAGATATTTTGTACCTTTTTACAAAATTCATAGCAGCCCAACTCTTGAAAATAGGCCAAAATAGTAGGGGAGGTTATCAACTCTTCATTGTTTATAGGTTCAAACATATTTGGCATCCCTTGCTTCCTTTGCTTTTTTTTAGGCCTTTGAGTCACCTCATCTATGTCAACATTCTCTTCTTCAAACATTTTGTCTTTCTTTACCCTTGCCTCAAGATCCTTAAAGAGAAATGGTACTGCTAGTGAAATGATGTGGAAAGGGATTAAAAGGAGATGATGTGTTTTCTAACTAGGTCAAGGCATAGCAGTGTGTAGGTCAAATGTTATCTTTTAGGATTTCACTGCTTTCTCTAACACCAATTTTCAAACTTCTTAGTGGCCTTATCCTTAGAAAGCCATGCATATGTGGGAAAAGTTCAAAATACCTCTTGAAGTGCCTCCACAGCAGAGAAAATGGCTCAAAAGGCTTGTGGGCAGAGTCGGGTCAACCCTGAACTTGAAATTGTGTAGAGGCCGCAAAACAGTGGTAGGAGTGCAACACACTTCATCGAGTGGCTAGGGTCACCGTTCTGCATTCAACACAGTGGCAGGAGCGCATCAGAAGGTGTTGGGTTCCTGAACGTGCCCTCTTCCAGCGGCTGTAAAATAGTGGCAGGAGCGCAGCATACTTCGTCGAGCGACTCGGGTCACCGTTATGCATTCAACACAGTGGCAAGAGCACAACAGAAGGTGTCGGGTGCCTGAACGTGTCCTCATTCAATAGCTGCAAAATAGTGGCAGGAGTGCAGCATACCTCGTCGGGTAGCTTGGGACACCATTCTGTGTTCAACATAGTGGTAGGAGCACAACACCTCTGCTTCTGAGTGGCTTGGGTCACGCCTGAACAGATAAACGTGCAGGGTTTGCATGGGCCTTTGTGCCTTTCCTCTAAATGCTGGGCACAACTACAGGAGCGCAGCACCACTCTACAAGTGCGCAGTGCATAGTGGAGATTTACACAAGGAGACACTATAGGCACGCAACGTGACACTATAGAGCGCAGCGCCTGCAAAATTTTGCTCGAGGACTCTAGAAGAAAATTTGAAAACCCTTACTGTGTGCGTAAATGACCAAAGGAGTGGGGAGATGTTGATTTGTAGTGGTTCTATACCTTTTTGAAAAATTATAAATACAACCCAGTTTTGTAATGTTCATGCTTCTTCACTTTTTCTCACTGTGTCTTTGACTGTTTTGGTCTTGCAGGTGGCATATTTGATTGAAACAGTTGCTTTTCCTCATTTCTAGAGGCTTCTATAAGGCTCTTTTTAATTTGAAACCCTTCCTGAAGATACCAAGCCTATGCCTCTCAGCCCTTTTTGGAAAAAGAACCTGTTTTTGACTTTAACACTTATACACAGCAAACTCATCATTTTTTCCATTTCTCCTTTTGACTGATATTCTGTATTTGAAACATTCTTTTCTTTGGTGTAGTGGAGTATAGTGCTTGTCTGCCAAACCTTAGAAAGGTAGTTTGAAAACCCTTGAAACCATCTGTTATGATGAAGGAGGTTTCTTTGTCACTGTTTTGACCATCTTTGTCTATCTTCCCAAGCTTATGAGTTTTTAGGGATAATTTAGAAAAAAAGGAAGTGTTATCTTCTAAGTTCTCAAAGAGACACTTATCAAACACACTGTTTATGTCTAAAAAGCCTTAAATGATCATTTGAAGGGGATTAGGGTTTCTTTGCCTTTATAACCTTAGGATTTCTCTATTGCTTGGTCAAAACATTCATACATCTTGATTCCCATTAAACACATATATGTTGCTTTCTTCTTGGTTGTAAATGGTCCTCCTATGATGATCCTCCTCTTTTACCTTACCTCATGGATAATCTGATGGATTTTTGGTCCTCTTTGCAGGAATGTAAGCAAAGGGCACTTTTCCCTCTACAAGATTCATGCTTGAGGCCAAACAACTTTTTAATGATCTTTTTGATTGATGTACAGTGTTGCTTATGTGCCACTGTCTTTTAGGACCTGCATGGACCTTTTGATGGGCAGCACTTCATAACAATATCTCATGAGATCATGATATTCCTTGTAAACTTAAACCTATTGTATCTTACTACCAGCTGTGGATGCCTTTATGAGCTTTTTAAGTCTCCTTTTTTTCCTTTTTTCTATTGTTGACCATTTACAAAGCATTTCTGCAAAAATGCTTGGACATGGTAAATTTTTCCTTTGCCGGCTACCTTTGAAGGTCTTTGATGTTTTTTGGACAATGATAAGCCTCATATTTGTTCTCTTGACTTAACCCTTGAATATCTGTGGAAACAATGAATTTCGAACCATGACAGTGCATAACCTAGGTGACCCTATTTGACTTATTGCAATGTCCTTGGAATAGGTTTTTTGATTGAAAACTTGAATCAGGGTTTGGATGAGGAGACATTTTTTTTGACACTCTATTATGCACTACCATCCTAGACAACTAGAAAACCTTTTTTTTCTTCAAAGGGGCTTTAGAAAGGGAGTTTTGAAACCACCATTACTTGAGGCACTTGGTGAGTATGGGAAAAAGTTCGGTTTACTTAGCGAAAAAAGGTGTGAAAATAGAGGGCTTAGGAAAATAGAGACAGAGTGTTATAGGCAGAGGTGGCAAACATAGTGAGAGCGAGGGAAATTAGTTCAGTATTTGGTCTTATCTGGGTGATAGATTGGCCATGCTTTGGCAAAGAGGTGGGATAGTGAAAATTTTCTATTTGAGGAGATTTCTAGAACTCACATGATTCTTGAATTCTGTTTCTAGAAATCCAAGACAAAGCATTTAGTCATCTAAACAAGAAAAAATTAATGATGACTAACACACTATAATGTCCATTAAAACACATTTTGCAAGGATATGGGCCAAATTGAGAACCATATCTTTAATTAACCCTATCTATTTCACTCTCTTAGAATCAAAGGAATAGAGGTATTTATATGGTTTTTTTATCTACAATCCCAATTGCTCCATGACAGACAGAGGCATAATATTATGAGAAGCTCTTGATTCCAACATAAATTTATATAATAACAGGTCGTGAATTACCAAAGTGACATAAAATGGAGGCATGGAAGGGTCTTGTTCTTCAACATGAGGTCTCAAAACAACCATGGGACCTTCTTCTTAGAGGTTTAGACTTTCGATCTTTGTAGTGTGGTTGTTTCAACAATTTGTTCAAGGGAACATATATTTTGACTTGTTCTAACTCTTTTTGAAGATTAAAAATATAGGGGTTCCTATCAGTTGTAACAACATCACCAATCCTCTTTTATTTATCGCAAACTAGTTTGGGTGGTGACGACATATTCTTTGTCTTGGGATCCTTAAGCTTGTGAGGAATTGGATTGGAGTACTCTTTCTTTTTAGGTGAGGCTTGGTCTAGAGGCTCCTTTCCTTTCTCTACTGATTTGGGATTATTTGTGGCTGGGGACTCCTCATTTTTATCCTGCATTCTAGATCTCTTCCTTGAAGATCTAATAGCATGTCTCTTGTGTAGTTGAGTCTACATGAAGTCATCAAACTATTTTCAATAGTTTTCTATGGAATCATCATCTAGTGGGACCTCCCAATCATCCTCTTCTCCTTCTTGGGATTTTATTTCATCTTCTCCTTCTTAAAGAGAAGAAAAATTATTTTCTTGGACTATTATTGTTTCTTCGGCATGTTCCTATAGATCATCTTCCAAATACAATGGGGGTTGAATATGATCTTATTTATCCCTTCTCTCTATTTGTAAGAGCTACAAAGGATGTCTTCTATACTAAGGGTTGAAAATTCGGTTATGAGCTGGTTGGTTTTGTCATTGAGGTTATTTGTTTTCTAGCTCCAAGTTCACCAACTTGTGAGATAGGTTTCTTATTAATTTATTCATTTCCTCAAGTTTATGCTCTAGATTTTCCTTTCCCTAATTGGAGGAACTAGCTTTCCCATTTCCTCTTCTCCTATCTCCATGATCAGTCTCGCCTTTCCATTTCCCAAAAGAGGTGAAATTTGCCTCAACTTCTAAAGCATTCGTTTGAATCTGGTCTAAGGAGGGGGACTTCTTTTCTCTGAGAGTGAAACCAAACTTGGTTCAAAATCCCCAGCAAAAACCACTTTAGCAGTAGCCTGTGGAGACTTAATTTCAACAAGGAGGCTATTGTACATTTTGTTAAACCTCTTTATGAATTCTTGAACATCTTCATTATTCCTTTTCTTTATTGCATTAAATTTAGTAAGGATATAGCCATAGTCCCTTTTCTCCCCCCATTTCTGCATGAAAGCATTCTCCATCTCCTCCCAGTTATTAATTGAGGCATTTGGTAGAGTTTTGAACCATTTCCTGGCCTCCCCATATAAATACCAAATAAAGAGTCTTAGTATTACATCTGTATGCTCTACATTTTGATGCTCAACAAATGGAAAAAAATCATGTATATGTTTCTTATTTGATATATTGTCCTCTCATGTGAATCTTGGCATGAGCTTGAGGTAGTCTTGTGGCATAGCATTCAGGGCTTGAGGCAAGTTAAGAGGAGAATATATTCAATAGAATTCCTGGGACAACAATATTTAACAAAGGAGGTGGCCCTTTTTTTATTACAGGTCTTGTTGAAAGGATATCTTAGTTGGGAAGCTATTCACACTCAGAGTGGGATTGTTTATAAGGATATCTTTAATCTCTTCAGTTTTAGGGGAGGGATGAAATGAGGAAGAGAGTGAAATGACGAAGGATTCTTCGCTTTTGATTCTTGAAGGAACTGAGCCAAAGAATGTAAAATTATCTTGAGGGTATTCCAAGACTTTAGAGGGAAACTCTAAGAAGTTTATCACAACATTTTGGGAGCTAGTTGATGATATTTCTAGAAAATAGTTCACTAGAATTGGAGTGACATAATTTTTTTCCTTCCAAATCCTCCTATGTATGATTCTCTCGAGGTTTAATTCTAGGGGAGTTTTATGATGTGTTGTATCAAAGTGATTATGAGGTCTTCAGAAAGACAAGATGTTCTAAATGAAATTGAAAATAGTGGAATCGCTAGGGTGAGATATATTCAACTGACACTTCCCTTACTCACCCAATAAAGAGAATGTAAAAATTTGTCATAACCAGGGAAAAATGTTCTTATTTGTTCCTCAGAAAAAATGCCAGAATATGTTGTAGATTTTTCTATATTCCTTTTCAATATGCTCCAAAATATGTAGAAGCCTCATAGAGACAACCTCGGGGTTGAAGGAAAGATTCAGTTCCTGGGGCATCCTAGAGGAGTGTGTTTGAGGATTTGTTGAGGTTTTTTGCTACACTCTATATGTCACATAAATGGAAATAAAATGATTCATAGCTTGGTTCAATAACCCTTCACCAAGGTATACTCAAGCAGACACACACATATAAATATGGGTAGATATGTCTCATCTCAAGGAGAAATGTCATGATTCTAGTGGCCGACACACAACAAAATGTGTTATGAAACCAACTCACAAAATAGAAGAAAATATATATCAACGAATTGGAAATAAGCCTCTTCGAGGGGAAAACCTCCTTTACATTACATAAATGAACAATTATTGGATGATACAAATGATAAAATCTCCTTTCTATATATAGGAGTCCAATGGATCACAATATAATCCTAGCCGACATAACAATAACAATGTAAGGGCACAACAATAACAATAGTGGGCTTCTATAAGGCACAATAATAACAATATGGGGGCTACATGGGCACAACAATAACAATAAGGGGGTTATATTAACAATAACAATAAGGGGATACACTAGTATTATAGGGACCTAACATTCCCCTCTCCTTCAAAAAAATTTGTCCTCAACGTTTGATTATTTATGGATGCTTCTGTATAAAATTCCCATCCTCCCATGTGGAATATTCAACGACTAATTTATTCCACTTGCTGAGATACTCTGAAATTGATCGATTTCGTAGTTGTTGAGTTCTTGTTTCTATGACTACTTCAGGTTCCAACATGATTTTTCCTTCCTCTTTAAGTTCTTTAAATATTGTTTTAACTGGGAATTTTTCACCTATAACCTTCTTTAAGCATGAAACATGGAAAACTAGGTGCACTCGGGAAGATGCGGGAAGCTCCAATTTGTATGCCATATTACCTCTCTTTTGCACCACCTTGTAAGGACCATAGTACTTTAGCGATAATTTATTATAATTCTTAGATTGCTTGAGGGACATTGCTTTGTATGGTTGTGGCCATAAAAATACCCAGTCACCTACATCCAAACTTCTTTCGCTGCGATGTTGATCTGCTTGTTGTTTCATTCGATTCTACACAAAAGTTAGGTTATCCTTTAAGAGTTGGAGAACTTGTTGTTGATGCTCGATGTGATCTTCCACTTCTTCATCATCTATATTAGCTTTCATGTCATCCTTCAAACCATCCACCTTAGCCTCCATTTCTTCTTTTAAACCATCTATATCATCTTTGGTTGCTCTTTGTGAGATTGAAATTTGTTGCACTTGGTACCATAATTTTGATATATCATACTACAATTCTTCCTCTTCATGTGTCATAGTATAGTTCTCTGATGGCTTAATGGGTGTATAATTCTTTTTGGGAGGCATTATAGAATGCAATACTAATAAGAATCATTCAATATGCCCTTGGAATCACTTCAAACTGATTTTTTAAACAAAGGTTATGCAATTTAAAAACAAAAACACACACTTTTTTTTTCCTTTTGAGAAGCTCTATATTGAAACTGATGTATCTCTGTAATTTGTGATCTCAAAGATATGAAATTTGGTCCTATTGTAGCACTCTACATCTTATTTCCAATTTCATGGTTCAGAGCTAATTTGGATTCTTCAAGGTAAAGTTATGTCCAATCTCCCAAAATGTCTTAATTATGGGCTGGTTCAGTAGAGAGAACTTGTACACCGTGCCACATGTCACCGTTTCTTATTTTGGCTCTGAAATCGATACACAAGAAACTATATTCTGTATAATTTCAGCCATTTCTAGAGAATTAAAATATGATTCTCAGAGAAATAGTTGTGACGATTTTCCCAATGTCACCTGTTTGAGATGAAATTCGGGAGTCTTCAAAAACCCTAACTTCCACAGATCATATCTCTGAAAATATTGTGAACCAAGATCTAAAATTTTTACATGACGTTCCTGAGGCTTTCTTCGCAACTAGGTTTTTTTTTTAAACTTCTGACCCTTCATAGAAAAAAAATTATAGTGAAAATTCTACGATGACATGTTAGAAGCAGCAAAACCATAGAATTCAAAGCTCTAATACCAAATGTTATGAACCTAACTCACAAAATATAAGAAAATATAGATCAACTACTTAGAAATAAGCCTCTTCAAGGAGGAAACCACCTTTACATTAAATAAATAAACAATTCTTGGATGTTACAAATGAAAAAACCTCCTTTCTATATATAGGGTTCCAATGTGTCACAATATAATCCTAGCCGACATAGCAATAACAATTTAAGGGAACAACAATAACAATAGTGGGGTTCTATGGGGCACAACAATAACAATATGGGGGCTACATGGGCACAACAATAACAATAAGGGGGATATACTAACAATAAAAATAAGGGGATACACGAGTATTATAGGGACCTAACAAAATGTAGCTTAATATCATCGTTGTAGTGGAAATGGAGAGAAGGAAATAAAGGAAGGAATTTGATGCAGAGGGCTAGATAAAACACATAATCCTAAGAAACAAGTTTCAGCAGAAGTATGAAAGAGTGAGAAGGTGAAAACGCAGAAATAGTTGAGTGTAATTTAAGATTTATGGATCTATATCTCATGGGTACGTCCTGTCACCAAATAGCATTAGTAAATATGTGCTCACACAGGTGCTACAGGCTATAAAATAACACAAGTAAATATTTCATTTACACAGGTAATTTTTTCTACTTCACAACATATGTAAGCCCATAAATGAAAGTGAAACCAACAACTTCATTAGACAATTTCAGAAGAGGAAAAACATACATAAAATGGTATACAAAGGGGAAAACATATTGCACTTTACCCTACTTGGAATCAACGGAACTGCTTCATTAATATTTTAAGATGCATTCCAAATCACAAGTCCACCATAGCTAACATTATTATAAGCATGAGAACCTCATCAACAAGAAAATTGAACCAAAAGTGGAACCTCCTCTACAAACAAAGCTCGTAACTTTCAAAGGCAGAATTCAAGCCTCTAGAATGCACAATTTGGGAACCTCTACAATGAGTTTCCTCCCCCTATTTATTGAGAGAGGGGGAGCTTGAACCACTGTGAAAAAATATCTTCAGAATGCTCTAGTTGTCTAAGCATGTGAGGATGATCACAAAAAAAATTATTTTTTTCTTTAAAATGCATAAATTACAGAAATGTGAGAAAATCACAAAACATGAAAAACAGAATGATGGTCACTTGTAGAATATCTCCATGAAAATTGATGTGATCACCTCTGATCATGCCACATCTCTGCCATGATGTCCCAACCATTTTTCCTATCGCTTTCTTATTTTAATATCTTGAATTCCCTTATTTGGAGCGATCGATGATCTAATATAGTGGTGTTGGGAGGTGTCTTGTGTAGGTTCATGATTGAAGAAAACAGACAGTTGTCGACCCATTCATCCATTTTTTACCTCTATGATGGCATATCAGAGCATAAAACATCATAACTTCACTACAAAGCTAAAGAATTTGTTTCCTTCATCCCATATTGTTTAAGCTCTTTTATAATTTATAACCATGGGACCATTACCTGTGACAAAGGGCTTGGGTTGTGATATCAAGACTTCCCATTCCTTGTAACTTCTATTTAAAACAACATTCTGAAACCAAAAGCTCAGATATACCTTTAGCACCTTTTCCATTTGGCCCTTTTTTTATTTATCCCATGGGACTGGGTGTCGTGACCTCAAGCTTAGCACTTGAGTGCTAAAGCATTTAGGCTCCTGCCAGGGAGCCTATCTCCCTTTGTAATTTTTGCTTTGCCTTTGGTTCTTTGGATGGCCATGACCAAACACCACCACATATCGGAGCCCCTCTTCATCATAACTTTTCCAAATTTGAATTTACATAGGAGTTACAATATTGACATCCTTGGTATGGCCCACAGTGCTTAGGTGCTAAAACTTCCATGTGCCTTTGATTCTCTAGAGTTCTCATCACCGAGTGCCATATAATATTGAAGCCCCTCTCATCGTGATATTTTTGAATGCTAATTAAAATAGAGTTACATGGCCTCTTCCTCTGAAATGCAGACCTCTGAAGTCACATCATGTTGACGTCCTCCTCTCCACATGGTGCCTCCTGGGTAGTGACATGTGTCACCCAGATTTGTCCCTTTAGGCCCTAAAAAATGCTGAAATTTCCTGCCACATGTCCTTGACCTGCCACATCACACTGACATAATCTTCCCTATCAGCTCCTTAGAGCCAAAAATTTGTTGTCATGTGTCCAATTGTGAGGAGAGAGAAAGGGTCACTAGGGTCCTTGATTTTACGCTGGTTTCCTTTATAATTTCCTGACTAAGTTCCAGTCTGTATCAGAAGCCCTCTTCATCGGAACTTTTCCCAAACAGTTATGATGCTTTCAACCTCTGATATTCCTTCTTAGCACTTATGTGCTCCTGTGAGCTCTTTTCCATTGCTGCTTTTAAGTCTTTGTGACCAAGTGACAACATATATCGAAGCCCCTCTTCATCGAAATATTTTCAAAAAGGAATTAAAATTAAGTTCTCATGGAGACCATTCTTTGAAACTCTATCTTAGCCCCTAGATGCTCTACCCAGTTCTACACCCTTGGTCCCTTTGGTTTCCCATGTGATTGGGTCCTGAAATTTCGACCTCCCTTTTGGATTTTGGCTTTCCTCTTGGCTTTGAAACTTAGGCTTTTGATTTTTTCCTCCTCCTCGTGGTTTTTTCCTCTAAAATTTTCTCTCCTCTTTGGCATTTTTTCACTTCGGCTCCCCTTTTTGGCCACCATTTGACATCATTTGACACAATTGAAAAAAGGTGCAGTAGGTGACAACACACTCAATCAATTCAGAAGGTCGTGTGGTGCATTGTGGAAGGTTGAAGGATTGAGCTTTGGGTCTTTAGGGTGTGTTAATGCACTCAAGGAGGGTGCACTTTTTCGAGTCGAAGGAGTTGGATCAAGGAAGACTTAGTCATTTTTTGAGGGCACAATTCAGAACAAGTAAGGGGATTTGTGCTTTTGGATTGAGCCAAACTCTCAAGGAGGGTCCAGGGTTCTTTTATGAACAACGAAGGGTCTCCCATCAAGGATTTAGAGTGCATTCATGTGCTCTTGGCCTAAATGGGCTCGCTTTGCAACCGAAATTTTTCTAAGTCTTGATGATCAGTCAATGGGTGAGAAAGATGAGTTCTATACACAAAACCATGTGCAACACATACTAACTCATCGATAAAACTTAGAAAAGCTTGATAAATAATTAATATACATCAAAATTCCACTTTATGCACATTCCTTGAGTACAAACAATTAAGTGTGTGCGACTGTGACCTAAAAGTGTCGTTTTTTAAACAAAGGTGTTATAACCATGAAATGCATATATAGATGTTCTAATCAATACAATGACACTTGAGAACATTAAATAACACTTTTAAGACATATGAACCAACAAAAAAAAACACTTGATGACTAAGGAAACACCTTATACGACAATAAAGTAGGCTCCAAAATTCTAATGTAGTTAAATTTTGGAGGGTGTTGTAGCAGCGAAAGCACTTGGTGACAAACTGGGTGGACCTTAGCTTCTCTATCTAGGAATATATTTTATTTAAGGGCCATACCTTTAGGAAGTAGTTATTTCCCCAAGTTCCCATTTTCAACCCTTTTTCATACATAGCATCTTCTCTTTCCTCTACGTGGATGAACTCACACAAAGATAAAATCTATCACAATAGATTCAATTTAGGAAAGGGTAATGTCCGTGGCAAGTTTATAATATTCAGAGTATAAATTTTTTATCTCTAGTGTTTCTCCACTGCCATCAGGCCTGGACAGTACCTTGGCATAGTCACTTTACGAGCACAAGCGTTGCTTCACTGCCAGCAATCCTGGACATTACTCCAGTGAAGTCGCTTGCTTCACCTCCATATGCAGGAAGCCTCTCTCTTCTTTCACCCTTTATTTATTTATTTAATAGAATTGTGCATCAACACATTATTTTTAATGGGAGGAAGATGGATCCCGACTTATTGAGAACAGAGGAGGTTTCTCCTTCACAGAAGTGTTTTAAGACCTCTTATTTAGGTTTTCTTTATTTAGATTTTCCCCTTATCCATTCTCTACTAGATTGGGAAAGTGTTAACACACAAGTAGACATAGGCCAAGTTGAGTATTTTAGGTACTAGCATAAGCACGGATCTAATAGGTTCCCTCAAGGTTCTGTTATTGGACGAATCATATTTTCCATCTAGACTGACCTCAACTTATGGAATTTTCCCAAACAAAGAAGGAGAATTACTACAATCCAAGTGTTTCAGTTGTCATACTTTTCTTCCATTGCACTACAAAGTCTTTGGGACATGCATTTTACACACAGGTCTTATTTATATACAATTACCAACAAGGAGACATGACACGATATGACTACATAACATACACACAACTGACCCAAACAAAAAAAAACACAAAACAATATGTAAAGGAAGTGAAGTTGTGGCTGCTACTTCAAATAATGCTTAAGGTATTGGCCATTTACGAGAAGGGGGTCAATCCTCCTATCCAAATATTTCAGCTTTGAAAGTGTTGTGGTTGAACCTCTCTTCGATTGTGAATGGTCCAATCCACAATGGTCCTAACTTAATGTGTTTACCTTTGTCTTCATGGGGTTTATCCCATTTCAAAAATAGGTCACCCACATTAAATCTCTTTTCCCCTGTGGATTTTCTATCAAACCAGCACTTTACGTGGTTTTGATGTATGAAAAATCGATCTTTTTGCTTTGAGCCTTTCTTCCTCAAGTTTGAGTAAAGTGTCTATCTTGCTCTGAACTAGTAGGCAAGGTTTTCCTTATGACTCTTGGGAGAGTTGCAAGGCTGGGAGATACAGTTTCGGGGGAAAGATAGATTCTTTACCATACACTAGAAAGTATGGAAATGTTTTCAGGGAAGGATTATGAGTTACACATTTGGCCCAAAGTGCATTAGTCAAATAAGTATGTCATTTATTATGTTCATATAAAATGGTCTTCTTAGTTATGTGAATAAGATTTTTATTTGATGAATCAACCAGACCATTTCCCTAGGGATAATAATTAGACACGTGTTTTAAAATAATTGTATTCTCTAACGCAAATTCATAAAGTAATAACGATCAAAAGTGTGTTGCATTATCAAATACAAGTGACATACTAACACCAAACCTAGTTATGATGTTTCGTTACAAAAACGAATGACTTCCTGGTCATTTACTTGTTTGAGAGGAACTGCCTTTGACCATCGAGTGAAGTAATATGTAGTTGTAAATATATATTGGTTCTTATTTGATGAGTGTAGGAATATCTCTCTGAGAACATCAAAGGCCCACTATTGGAATGGTTCTTCAACTGCTACTGTGAGCAGTGGGGCAGCTGAAATTTGATTATGACTGACCCATTTTTTACAAGCTTGGAAATTTCAGACATAAGCGTGTGCATCTTTGAAAAGATTGGACCAGTAATAATCAGCCCTCGTAACTTTGTGTGATGTGGTATCGCCCGCATAGTAGCCACCTGTCGATCCATCGTGTAAGTCATTAAGGACCTTATCTGTATCTTGCGGCTCAAGGCACCTTAGCAAAACTCCGTTGTGGTGCTTCCGAAAAATAACTTCATGGACCAATTGATATGATTGAGCCTTTAAATGAATTTCCATTTTCTGTTTTTTAGACAAGTGTGAGGGCAAGGTTCCATGCTCCAAGAATTGTCGTAAGTCTACATACTAGGGAATTGTAGACATGGAGTGAGAAACATGATCAATGTTGTACATTTTTATCTCCTACTCCGATCCTTTTAAATCTTTTTTGGAAAATTCCTTAGCTTCAATTTCTAGTCTTCATATTCCATGACCCTTTATGGTATGAACTAGTTTGAATTCCAATTGATATTCTTGAAGGCAGGTCATCTAATTAGCCATTTTCTCACCCAGATCTTGTTGTACAAGAAGTGTTCTCACTACTGGATGAGGTACAAATACAGTTGTATGAGATTTGAGTAAATAAGGCCGAAAAAACTTAACTGTCTTATATATTGCATATGCTTGTTTATCAATGGCAAGGTAATTTAATTATAGTCCTTCTAGACTAGCACTCATAGAAGAAATAGGTCTTTCACTTTCTTCATTGTCCTTTAGATTCAACACAACCGCAATTAGAAATTTGAAGCAAACATATAGAGTAGGAAATATTTTAGATAGTTTAGACTAAATAGTGTGGGTGTATCGGTGATATTTTATTTTGTCTAAGAAAAAGTGTTTTTATACCATTTATCTAATTTGTATAATTCATATTTCTTGAGCATCTCTTGTATTGGTTTGATTATCCTTGCGTTCAGAGATAAATTTTCGAAGGAAATTAATTTTCACTAAGAAAGACGGCATGGCTTTCTTACTCACCAGAAATTAGATTTGTGTGATAGCCTTGACCCTCTTAGGACCAATCTTAATACCACTCTTTGCTATTATGTGCCCTAGTATAATCCCTTTGGACACACCAAAGATGCTCTTCTTAGGATTAAGGTAAATTCCATACTTCCGACACCACTCAAATATATATTTTAGATGACGTACATGATCCGACCTTTTCTTTGAAAAAATAGTAACACCACCTAAATAAACAACAACACTTTGACATATAAGGCCATGAAAGGTGATGTCCATCGCTCTCTGAAAATTTGCACCAACATTGATTAGACAAAATGGAATTATTTTGAAGTGAACGTTCCCCACTTATTTTGGAATGAAATTTGTCTGGTTCCACTAGTAGTACTTGATTATAGCCTGAAAATCCATCTAGTAGCGAAAACATTTCAAACCCAGATACTATCTAGAGTATTTTCTCCATGGATGGCACTAGATATTTATCTTTGTTAGAAACCTGGTTAATATTCCATAAATAAACACATTACCATATTTCACTAGACTTCTTTCTAACTGGGACCAAGTTGGAAACCCACGTGGAATGTCTAACTCTTAATATGATCTTGGCATCCAACAACTTTCTGGATTCTTTCTATATGAGGGGTTCCAGTGTTGGACAAACTTTTTGTAGTTTCTGCTAGAACGATTTCACCCCTTATTTTATAGGAATTATGTTCTGGATAATACGGGTGTCATAGGTCTTTAAATCAGTATATGTCCATGAAAATACATCTCGATGTTGAAGAATGTAACTAGGTTTGGTCTTCATTATTAATATATTTGTCAAAATTAATTTATTATTATTAAATGACTTATTAAAGCATGGTTTTCATGCTTGGGTCATATTATTTAGGTCAAAGTCCCTATTGTGGACTTCTAGGATTTATTATTAGTTGATAGAGTCATTACAGATTTAAATTGAGCCATACTAGGATTTTGAAACATGTAAATAGGTTGTTGTCAAATCCATTTATTGTTTTTTCAAAGACTCCTCCATCAAGTCATCATCTTCATCAACTCGGCCTCTTTATCAAAGTCTTCAAGTCTACAAGCTGGCTTCTCTCCATAAATTCATGTGGCCTAACAGAGGAACACAACTCTTCATGATTATCATGTCAACTTATTTATGATGGGAAAAAACTATATACAATGATAAAGTCCTCACATTTCCACACCTCAGAATCTCGGATTAAAAACAAACATGCAAGTTCGATAAAACTCAGATAATTTCAGGAGATATTACAGTGATACAATTTTCAGGTCTCTAAAGTTTCAATGTCATTATAGTTCAACTAGATATTCAGTGTTATTGTGGGAAGAACCTCAGATAGGGATAATCTCAATGCTACCACACTGCTACCACAGTCCTACCTCAGGGTCATGTTATCACAGTTATAATGGTAACACAGTATCAGTGCTCTACAGTACAATAAACTCAGTGCCACTACAGTCAAAGGTTTCAGTGTCACCACAGAGATGAGGTCTTAGTGTCATTACAGTGTTGAGGTTTCGAAGGAATCATAGTTAGTAGATCTCGGTGCCATGATAGTGAGGAGATATCGGTGGTGATGATGTATCGATGCCAACACACTGAAAGGAATAACAAACAAGGATGACTTGATGGAGGGATTCTCTAGTCTAGGTCTTGGTCGTCTCATCTTGAATCTACTGAAGGAATAACTTTGACTACTTTTTCCCCAAAGAGGGGGGTTTTTACCTGGAAGTGTGCCTACATCTTGTGTCCTCTTCTATTTGTTGATTGGAATTATTCTTGTTGATAAGAAAATATAAATTGAAATAATAAATAATAATAATGAAAACATCAGAAGATAATGTCATAATAAGATAAATTGTTTCACTACAACCCCTTTGATTTCTCAACACTCGATACTAGTTAAATAGGTGAATAAATGGTTATTGTTCCTACATGGAACAACAAGTATTGAGTGCGGAAAACAACAAGTACCGAGGTTCACATATTTTATATATTTTGGGGTTTCAAAGTTGACTTGTTCAGATGCAATCTTCGAACCTTGAGTCTTTTTGTTAGTAGGTCCTTTGAATCGTCTTTGCAAGTCATATAATTTCTCCAGGGACACCACACCCTTTTTATCCAAGGTTTTCATTGATGTCAATATGGGATTATTGGGATGGAAAATATTCTTGTATGTCATAACCTCATGTATTTTATGATGATGTACTTAATCATAATGAAAAGTCCCTCTTGTTTGATAAGGATATCATTAATGAATATGTCAAGCTATTAATGATGCCATTATGATGTCAAGCCACTAAGAAGAAGTCTTTTCCTAGACTATTATCGTGTTGATTAGCGGTTGTCATTGATGTCAACCCAAGCAACACCAAGGGCTACCCCAATATTGAATGGGAATTTTTCCCTACCAAATTACTATATTCTGGGTCAAGAATTATTTTTATGGTTTCTTCTTGTCGAGATGTTTCCGTTGATATATGGCACGCCACGCAATTCTTCATGGTTTGAGAGATATTCATGTTTGAAGTTTGTAACCCCAGTTAGTGGGCTAAAACCCCATGGGGTTGTGGCATGGGTCATTGAAAATTCATAATTAATATTTTTTAAGCTCCTAAAATCCATCCCACATTTACTTTTTGAAGCCCCTCTCAACCTAAGCATTTGTATAAATTGTGATCCTCATATCCTCCTTATGCAAGTGTTACACTGAAAATTTTCACCTTGACATTCTGCTAACTATTTGAGCTCATTATCACTCATACTTCTCCCTTTGCAAGTCTAAACATATTAGTTCCTCATGTCAAGCCTTGAAAATCAGAAAAAGTTCCTAAAAGTCTCCTAAACTTTGGTGTCGCACTTTCTGGCTATCTTGCATGCGGTCCTGCACCCAATGTTCAGCTTTCCTACATTCCTGAATGCACTTTATCTTTGTTATAGGTGCGGACCCCTATAAGATTAAAAATGCGCAAGTAAATCCCAAAAATATCAATAAAAGTGAATTCTGGAAGCTTCTAGAATGGATTTTGCATTGGCAGAACCGCTCTTGTGAGGTGCATGAATCCCTTACCTTATGGAGCTAACCCCTTGATGTGAGGAGCTTATCCCTTTGAAGGAGGATTCTATCCCTTCATACTTGGAATAGAAAACCTCCTCTCTTCCACTATAAAAAGAGGCATTGGGTAGCCTCAAAGGGAGTTGAAGCTTAAGAATATTTTGAGGTTAAGTGTTGTTGATATTTAGACTCAGTTAACTAAGACTTTTTGAGGAGAGATTACATACCTCTACTTGTCTTGGTTGGAGGAGGGCAGAACTTGTCAAAGTAAAGGAGACTCCTGCTTCGGACCCCGGAAAGTCCTGTGCAACATCAAGGCTCAGGTTGTAAGGATTTTCTACTTTTGAAATTAATACAAATATACTCGTTTTTCTCAATAAGCTTTCAATCAATGGTTTATTTCATAGATTCCTTGATCACTATGATAAGCATGGTTTATGATGATTTCTATACAGGTGCTATGCAATATTTTTCTTGTTGGTGACTGCAGGTTTCTGAGGAAAACTCCTTCAAGCGCGTGAGGGACAAGGACGACTTCAAACAAGCACTGGACGAACGGTAAGTCCTTAACACCTCTATAGAGCTTTCATAGATCATATATGCTTAGAGAAAGATTAGTCTATTTGGTTGTTTGTTGCTAGATACTTTTAATACTAGGGAGATCGCTCTTGTTCGCAAGACGGATTAATCCATACAACAAATTGGTGACTCCGCTGGGGAAAGAACTTGTTGTTTTTGGTTCTCTTTTATTTTTATTTGAGGAAACGTTTTTCTTGGTTTTTGATTGATTGACATCCGCCTGGGTGGCTTATGTTTTCTCTGTTTTTGAAAATTTTTAAATCCTTTAAGTTTTTCTCTAGTTTTTCCTGGGACCGCACTTTGCCTTGTTTTCACAGTGTGGGAAGTTTCGCACTTTTCCTGTGTAAACAGTGCGGGACCGCACCTGTGATATCTTGGAGCCTGCGGACCTTGTCAAAGTTTTGAAAAACTTTAGATTTCTTTCTTTAGTTTATCTTGATTTTGATTTTCAGTTTTGTTTTCTACCCAGATTGATGATTTTTTCTGTCAAAAGCTTTCTGTTGATAAATCTCAGCAGTATTGGTGTTTTGATGATTTTCTAGAAGTTTTGCATTTTGGATTGCTTTTCACTTGGTCTTTGTAGCGATTTGAAGAATTTAACACTTTGAAGTACCTCAGATTACCTTGGACTTTTTGGTCTTTTGCTGAATCTGACCTGATTGTGAAATCATTCTTTATTGAGAAATAGAGTTACCTGTTTCTTTGCAAATCTTCGAAAAGAAACTTTGATTTTGGTTTTTGAATTTCATTTTTTATAAAAACATAATTGAGTGTTGTTGATCTGTTGGTTATTCTGGACGAATAGATCCTTAGTTTGCTGAACAACTAAGTTAAAAAATTCTTCAAAAAAAAATATTAAAGCTTTTATTCGTTAGGGTTATTAAAGTTTGTAGTTTTGAGTGCTATTAAACTTTGTAGATCTCAAAATTAGTTTGTAGTTTTGAGTGCTTTTAAATTTCTAGCTTTATTTTGAAGGAAAATTGTTTTGTAGCTTCGAGTTTTTGGAAAGTGAAAGGATTTTTATTGTGAGCTTTGATAATTTGTTGGAAAGAAAAAAAAAATAGTTTCTTTCAATTGTTCTTTATGTTTAAAGAAGGAATTGTTTATTAAAAGAATTGCATTCTCTAACTTTTCCTTAATTAGAATGTCATTGAAAGAAAACAATTTGATCATCATTTTTAGGTCCATTTTTAGTGTCTTTTGGAAATCGAGTCTTCACACCATCAGAGTTTCATTTCCACACCCATTGACCTAAGAAACAACTCTTTTTTTTTTTTCTAAGTATGACTAATTCTATTATGTATAAAAATTACTGGTACAAAACTGCCACAGTGTCAGCTGTGTGAGCCTGATCACTGGGCTTGATGAACAAGCTATTCACAGAGAGTCTGGACTGCCCTGAATGGGAAACCAGTCCTTTTAACCACAAAGTCTGGACTGCCCTTTAGAGGGAAACCGGTCTTGAGTTCATACATGCCAAACAAACAAAGAAATAAGTACCGAAATTCAAAAGCTGTCTTTTCAGCTGAGCTGTGAGGCGAGATAGCATAAAATTCCTACAATAATTGAGCAGAAAAACCTGGAGTGCTTTGCAGAGGCTATTCATGAGTCGGACAAGGAGGTTCCTCGATAATCCTGCAACCAAAATCATTGCTACTTGCAACCTTCCCTACATTGAGAGCGTCCTCCATGCCAGCGTGCTCCACCTCCTTGCTTTGCTCGTTCTGTGGAAGGGGGGTGGAAGTAGCTGGTGCCACCACTTCACAGGGGAAGCCTGATTTCAGCTCGCTGGGATGTTTGCCGAATGGAGGGACGAGCAAGGTTGTGAGAGGCTGGAGGAACAGGAGCTAAGGGAGGGGAAGCGGGAACAGCATCAGAATATTCTCGGATCCGGCCACGTCCTCTTCCTCTGTTTCCTTGCGAAGCTTGAGTTTGAACGTGTTCCTCGTCCGCAAAGGAGGAGCCCGAACCATGACTGAGAGTAGGGCGGTGGTGATTGATAAGACCTCGACTGAGACCTCGTCGGCACCGCATTCTCTCGCGGAGACGAGGCATGGTGACAGGGACCAGGCGAAGAGGACTAGGGCAGATAGGGCAGACAGGGAAAGCAAGGAGAGAGGAAAAGGATGGGGCTCCGCTGAAGTTAAAAAATTGAGCTTGAAGAGGACAATTGAGACCTCCTCGCTGATCAGTGCAGACACCGTTAAGAGGATTGACGTTGTAGAGGGGACTGTGGGAAAAATGAAACCCGGGAAGAGGCTCGAAGCAGGCGTAAAGAGCATCGACGCCCGATATTCGTCCTCACACTGGCATCTGTAGCACCTGGAGAACAATCCCCACGCAGAGGAGACAGCAAACCACCCCAGCCAACATTACCATTCGAACTATCCCGAATGTGCTCCATAACTAAGAGCACCGCCATAATCAAATGCAGAGTGAGCTGATCAAGGTAATTAACTGTTGCGCGAGCTGGCGAGTAATTGCATTCATAAATGCAGGTACAGGGAGCCATATGGGCTTCGCATGTGAGCTCCTTTGGGAGCAGCGCAGGGATCCACGTCCCATCCAACCCTTCAAGCATCTGCATCCGGAATAAGAAAAAACTCTTAAAAGTAACGCTTAATTAAAATTCATCTAGCAATCTTTTTATTTTCTAGGGCTCTTATCACCAACATAGCTTAGGCTAGTATATTGGAGTAGGGAGTAATTAACTCTCCAATGTAGTAAAAACAAACAAGTAGACAAATCTTGCGGTAGGAGATAAAGCCAATTTTAATTTGTATAATCTGGGAAGCTTCTCTTAAAGAAGTCAATCACGAGGTCATGTACGAACCTTTGAAACAATCAATTCTATTTCATTGGGGAAGATAGAAGATTTTGCGCGTATTACAAACGGTAAACCTCGGATTAACCATTGTCGAGGAGCCTGGGGTCACTTGTCGGTAAACCTCGGATTAACCATGTCGAGGAGCCTTCAAGGGGATTGAGCTTGCTACTCTACCCTTGCGCGTGAAATCGGATCGTAGACTGTTCCCCCAGTTATATTTGTTACTGTTGGTAACCTTAGTGTCCATTATCTTAAGATTATTTCCTAAGGTGACAATGAAGGAAAGATCTCACTGTACCTGGAGTAGACGTCAACTAGACTCACTTGGACTCTCTAGGGGGTTCTCTTCACACGAGATGGTTTTGTGAGGAAACTTGTGCTAGTCTGTTTCATTAAGCAAGTTGTCGGGGTAACTGTTCCAACCGCCATTTCTGTGTTAAATTTCTACTGAGTTGGATTTCATCACCAACTAGTGTTTTTAGTATAGAAAGTTACTGTTTGTGTGTGGTTTGAACTCTTAGATTTTTAAGCGTGTGATTCAGCTGTTTGTTTCTTTAGAGACTATAGGTGTTTTCATTGAAATTTTCTTTGTTTGCGTGTGATTAGTTAATCTTTAATCGTGGCAGAATTGCCAAGACAATCCCAGAGACTACAAGGGAAACCCCTTGAATATTCGCCAAGTCAGCTTGAAGGGCATCGTGCTCTGGTATCATCCAGTAGTGGCAGGATCCGATCAACAGAAATTGGAAGTTCCTCTATATTTGTCCATCCTGATCATCAAATACCTACAACAAAATACATTCAAGAACCGATTTCAGTTTCTGAAGCTACTGGTAGTATTCCTGCTTCCAGTGAATTGGCTAACGAACCTAAAATCTCTGAACCTGAAACTGAACCTTCTGTTTTAGAAACATCCTCAGGATTTATTTCACCAACTTCTAGTGATCTTGGTTCACCTAGGGTAAGAAATATTGTCACTGACGATCTTCCAGCTGGTCTTATTTCCATTGAAGAACTTACTAATCCAGACGAAGATATATCTCTTCCCGAATCCCCTCAATCTTTAAATCTTAGGGAGCGTGAATCTATTTTCTACAGCCCTATTCGAACTAGTGCTTGGTATCTATCCTTAACAAACTTTTTAGAGAATCTGGGTCTTGCTTTTTCTCCACCTCGGGTTCCATTTCATCCTACACCCAGAGGTTACTATCCGCCATCCATTATGGCCAGAAAGTCATCCATGTTTTCCCAGACACCGGAATCATTTTTACATGGTGGTCCTTCTGTTCCTTCGGGATATCAGGCTCTGTCTGGTACTTTCTCGGGAGTGGCTCCTCAACCAATCGAACAAGTTTTGCCATCTAGTAATAGTGGTGTTAAAACTGAAACGTTGAACGCAGTGCAAATCTATATGATGTCTGGTAATATTCTGAATCCTCAACCTCAAGGAAGTCAGTTACCACCTGGGGGGCCAACACAGGGAAATCCGTTACCGTCTGAGGGGCAACCTTCAGGTAGTCAGTTGCCGCCTGGGGGGCAACCTTCAGGTAGTCAGTTACCGCCTGGGGGGAAACCTTCAGGAAGTCAGTTATCGCCTGGAGGGAAACCTCAAGGTAACTTTTTCCCAGGACAAACTGTGGAATCATATTATTTTGGGGGACAACCCCAAGGACAGTACACACCTCAAGGGTATCAACCTTCAGGACAGTATATGCCCCAAGGTCAACCCCAAACTCAATATGCTCCTGAGGGTCCTTATCAACCCCATCTTCAGTACGCGCCTCAGGGTTATCAACCTCAAGGTCAGTACCCAATTCAAGGTTTCCAACAGCCTTCTGGTCAGCCATCCATTCAAGGAGCTGGAAATGCACCACTTACTTATCAACCCTACGTTCAACCAGGTTATGGTCCTTACGTTCAACCTTCTGTGGGACAATACCCCGGAATGAATATGGTGTGGGATCCGTCCCAATATCAACAGCCTATGCAGCCTAATGTGCAGTTGCCTTATCACCCTGGACAGCCTTTAATTTCTGGTCCAACTCAGCAACCTGTCCAGCCTACTATCCAAACTCCTGCACCTGGTCCTGTTCAATAGGCTGGTCCTAGTTCGCCTAAGACTCTGCCTCAAACTGCTGCAATAGCTGCTACGTCTTTTCAACCTGTAACACCTGTTTCTGGAGTATCTGTAACCCCGAGTTCATCTATCCCTGCATCCGTGCAAATCCCTCAAGTCTCTGTACCTCAGTCAGGATCTTCGGTTCAGACTTCGGTTCAGATGCCTACGGGACAAGCCGGTATAAGTACAGTTGTCACAAGTCAACCATAATTCACGTATCAACCGTACCAGGGACAGCCGCAATTCGGTCCCTATACACAAAATCCAAACTATCAATATCAACCGTACCCTGGCTATACTTATAAACAGCCTCAACAACCCTAGTTCGGTACAATTAATCCTGGTTTTCCAGGAGGTTATACAATTCCTAATGCTAATCCGATTCCCAGTTATCCTGGGTATCCACCTCCTGGAACTGCTTTGGCTACTCAAGGTTTTCGTGACCCTAACCGTCAGTTACCATTTATCGCAACTTTGGATTTACCTGATTTGATGCGCCTTACGAATTATCTAATTTTTTATTATCCATATTGGCCACCAATGCCGCATAAGTTGCCCAGTGATATACCACAATTCGAAGGTAAATCAGGAGAGGATCCATCAAATCACGTCATGACTTATCACCTTTGGTGTGCGTCTAATTCAATCATTGATGATTCGATTCGCTTACGTCTTTTCCAAAGAACTCTTATTGGTCTTGCAGCCAAATGGTACATTGAGTTACCATGAGGCTCGTTTCATAACTTCAGTCAGTTAGCAACTACCTTCTTGACTCATTTTCAGTTGCGAGTCAGATACGACAATGGCACGGAATTATTAACTTCGCTGAAACAATCCACGTCTACGTATATTTCTGATCATATTCATGAATGGCGACGCAGGAGACGTTTGGTGAAATTTTACATTCCGGATCAAATTTTGGTGGAATGGTTTGTTAAATCATTGTTACCCAAGATTACTGAAGAAGTAGCTAAGGCTGGTGTTGTTATTGAAGAGCAAGTAATTGCTCAAGCTCAGTACCTTGACCTCGTTTACACGCAGTCAGGTTCTTTACATGAAAAAATCCCAGACCTTCCAAAACAAGGTCAAATAGCTATTGCTCCTTCAGGGTCTCATGCCACTGACGGTATGATTGGTATGGTCAATACTAAAAGAAAGAAGAAATCTTCAAAGAATTCTTCTCCAATTATAACTTTACCTGATTCCCCGAATTTTCTGCCGATATTCATGTTGTGGAGACATCTACGGCTAAATATAAATCCGATAGTAAAAAGAAAGGGAAGAATAAAAACAAAAAGAATTCGAAAGAAAAAACTGATAAAAATGAATCCAATGACGAAAAATGTAAACCACGTTATCCTTGTTACATTTGTGACGAAGATCATTTTACTAAGGAATGCCCACATCGGGCCGAGGTTGCAAAATTCGTCAAAGGTTCACAACCTGCTGTCTTGAAGGATCCCTTTCCAACTCAAGATAGTAAGATGGTTGGTTCTACCTCGACTGTTTCAGAAGAGCCCATTTTGATGATGTCTCATGTAAGGATTGCGACGCGATCGCAAGATTATGGTACTAAGAATCCTGTTGATGGTAAAGAAGCAGAATCTTCTAATGAAAATACATCAACTACACCTCCTCCTGTTTCTGGTCTGCTACAGATCGAGAAACCAAATCCAGACTTAATAATCAAACCACCTACTAAAGGTGTTCTTCGTAAATCAGCTTTCAATCCACATGCGAGAGCTGCTCATAATTACAACATTGTTGAAGACTTAACTATTTCTCCTTCAGCGATTTCGGCTTTAGAATTGCTGCAATCATGCCCAGCACAGCGTAAATTTCTTTTCTCTGCTATAGGAGCTGTTGATATTCAGGATTATAATCTTATAATCTTCGATCTAGAAAATAGTACACCTCGCCTACCTCACCAAATGGCTTTCCAGATTCCGGTGACAGTAAAAAATAGACTGATCTATTGGACTGTGATTGATGAGGGAGCTTCAACGTGTATTATGTCGATTCAGTGTTGGAAATCTCTTGGTTCTCCTACACTGAACCAATCTCCGACGATTCTTAAGGCTTTTGATGGTCGAGGTTTCCACCCTTTTGGTATTTTGCAGGATTTACCCATAGGGGTTGAAGGTAAAATTGTAAATCTAGATGTGGAAGTGGTTGATGCCCCTCTTGATTACAACCTTCTTCTGGGTCGTAGTTGGTCTTACGCTATGACTGTTGTTGTCTCTTCGGTCTTCCGACTCATAAAATTTCCATATCAAGGAAGGATTGTTACAATCGATCAGTTAACTTATTTTTCTTCCGACCCAACCTCTACAGAAACAATCCATCATGTTGGTAAAGTGACTATCCCGTACAAGGATGTTGGAGTAGGTTTGATTAAAGATTCTGGTTTGCTAGGAACTTTTTCCATTCCTCCTCCTAACGTATCGCCTTCTGTTGCAACTATTCATATGATTTCGTCAGACTCTCTTATGTTTGATGATCCTTGGATCGTACCTTCCGAATCCGAGTTAGATTCAATTGATGGCATGATGCCTTTGAGTCCATTTGAACTTGCATATCAGGTTGTACAGTCATTTTCCGACCCCTTGTCAACCGAAATTGATCCAGTGAATGGGATCCATGAGGAATCACTTTCTATATCTAGTTCAGCTACAACGACATTTCCTGAACTTGTTCATACTGATGAGCAGATTCGTGAATTATTATCTGTTGACGATTTACCATGGGAAGATCTACATCACCGATCTTCGTTTTTACCTGAACTATATCATTTTGAAAATTATTTCGCTTCAATCTTTACTGCTGAATATGTCAAGGAACCACAGAATCCATTGAAAAATCCCGATTCTGAGTTAAATTTGGAAAATATTTCTCGAACGATTCCCATTGACATTTCAGTAAAACCTGGAATAATTGAAAACATTCATATAGGTGCTCCCTGTACTAAAGAAGAAATTCAAACTTATAAAGCCCTATTTCAAGAATTCTGTGATGTGTTTGCCTGGTCCTATGAGGAAATGCCAGGAATTGATCCGTCAATTGTCATACATGAAATCAAGGCTTACCCGGATGCCAAGCCTGTTCGTCAACATCTACGTCAAATGCATCCTAGAAAAGTTGCTGCTATCAAAGCAGAGGTTGAAAAATTACTTCGTTCAGGTTTTATTTATCTGATTCCCTTAACGGATTGGGTATCGAATATTGTTCCTGTGACTAAAAAACAAGGAACGATACATGTATCGATTATAGGGATATTAATCGAGCTTGTCATAAAGACAATTATCCAACTCCCTATATCGATCAAATAATCAATGATTGTGCTGGCAGTGAAATGTTTTCCTTTATGGACGGCTTTTCAGGGTATAATCAAATAAACATACTCCCTGCTGATCAGCCAAAAACAACTTTTATTTGTCCATGGGGGACATTTTCTTACTGCAAACTACCCTTTGGATTGAAGAACGCTGGAGCAACTTTTCAACGGGCAATCTCTTATGTGTTTCATGACATTAAGCACATTGTGCAACCGTATCTCGATGATTTACCTGCTCATTCATCACGCAGGGCTGACCATCTTACACATTTATGTGCTATCTTTATGAGATGTTGACATTATCGAATTCGGATAAATCCACACAAATGTGTTTTTTGTGTTGAGTCGGGTCTTTTACTGGGATTCGTTGTCTCGAAAGCAGGTATTTGCGTCGATTCGTCGAAGGTCGAAGCTATTGTTAAGTTACCTCCTCCTTCGACTTTACGCCAACTCCAAAGTTTGCAGGGGAAAGAAAACTTTTTACGTCGATTTATTCCTAACTATGCCGAGCTTACAAAAGGTTTTACCGGTTGCTAAAACAGAACATTCCATTCTTTTGGGATGAGATCGCTGATCGATCTTTTGATGCACTTAAACACGCGTTGACCCATGCACCGTTATTGCATCCTCCCAACTACAACCAGGATTACATTTTATATCTCGCCGCTTCTCATTCCACTATTGGGATGGTGTTAGTTCAGGAAGATGAATCTCATACTGAACATGTGATTTACTATCTTAGTCGAAATCTGCATCCGACTGAGATTAAGTACACACATGTGGAGAAATTGGCTCTAGCAGCTGTTCAAGTTGTCCAACGATTTAGACATTACATATTGTTACGCAAAACTATGGTAATTTCTTATTGCAACCCTATGATGTACATTTTGACCAAACAGTTGCTAGGGGGAAAATATTCCAAATGGATAGTCATCCTGTAGGAATTCGACTTGGAATTTGAAAAATCCAAGGCGAAGAAATCCTTGGTATTTGCAGAACTAATGTGTGATTTCCCCTCTACTGATACTGAAACTGTGGCAGAGCAGCCCATTGCGGACGAATCTCTGTTTCTTATCAATACTCCTGATCCATGGTATGGAGATATTATTGTTTATCTCCAAACCCAATCTTTTCGGCCTGAAGTCTCGCGATCTCAGCGAAGGAAGATACGTTTCCAATCCCAACAGTATAATATTATTGGTGACACACTTTATCGTCGTGGAGCGGATTCTATTTTCCGACGCTATCTTATTCATGAAGAAGCTGAAAAGGTTTTAAATGACTGCCATTCTGGAGCATGTGGCAGTCATATGTCTGGGTATGCCACAGCCCAAAATATATTTCGTGCTGGTTATTTCTGGCCATCCTTATTCAAAGATTGTATTTACGCAGTCCGGAAATGCCACAATTGTCAACTTTTTGATCGTAAGATGCGTGTGCCACCCGCTCCTCTTCATCCCATAATTGATGTTGGTCCTTTCGCAAAATGGGGTATCAATTTTACTACATGTAACCCTCACTCAGCCGGGGGGCATGCATACATTATCTTAGCAGTAGATTATTTTACTAAGTGGGTCGAGGTGATGCCTACATTTTCGGTTGATGGCAAGACTGCTACAACTTTCGTATTTAATCACATAATTGCTAGGTTCGGTGTTCCTCAATCCATTATTACTGATCGTGGAAGCCATTTTCGGAATGTCATGATGACTGAACTGACAAAACAGCTTGGCCTACGCCACGATAGTTCCACTCCATATTATCCACAAGCCAATGGTCTAGTCGAAGCCATAAATAAAATTTTAGTCACCATGATCAGATGAATTATTGGTATTCACAGGACGAATTGGCATTCCATGTTATTTTCAGCACTTTGGGCATATCAAACCTCAGTCAAAACATCAACTGGTTTCACTCCCTTTCAACTCGTTTACGGTTTGGAAGCTGTGCTGCCGATTGAATGCGAAATTCCATCTTTGAAATTAGCCATAGAGTTACTCCCAGCTACGGCTGAAGAGGAGAAACGTTTTTTGTACTTGCCTCAATTGGATGAAAATCAGAGAAATGTTGCAATAGCAAATGAGGCTCATGTCAAAAGAGTAAAAGCTCAGTATGATAGAATTGTTACCCCTCGAAATTTTTCAGAAAGAGACCTAGTCTTAGTTTATGATCAAGCCAATGATAAGCTAGGAGCTGGAAAATTCGTGCCCATGTGGCATGGTCCTTTCATTGTTAAGTGAAAGCTAGCAAAAGGGGCCTATGAGCTGAAATATTTTGATGGTATCCCTTTGGATAAGCCCAGAAATGGGTTATATCTAAAGTGATATTATGCTTAAACTTGGTATGGAGATTTTTTATTTTTTAGGTTAGATTTCTTTACTGCTGGTATGTCTTAGATTAGAAAGGTGTGCCTAGTTTAGAAGTGTGTTTTTATCACTATTCCTGCTTATCTGAGTTTTACTCTTGATATTGCAGATGTCGATCTCTCTTCAAACCTACATTGGTTTTGCTGATGGTGCTTGTCGTAGTACACAGAACATTTCTTCTGCAGCTTGGGTTATCTATTCACCCTCTGACGAGTTAGTTTCCATGCATGGGGTAAGCTTTGGTCAAACAATGAATAACATTGCCGAGTATAGTGCAGTGATTGAGTTATTATCTGAGTCCATATCATTTGGGATTCGGAGTTTGATTGTGAGGTTGGATTCTGAACTTGTTGTATTACAGCTTAACAGGGTTTATGCCATTAGAAATCCAGTGTTGTTACGGTTATTTTTAAGAGTTCGTCTCTTGGAACGTGAATTTGACTACATTGAATATCAACATATTCCAAGACATTTAAATACATTAGCGGATGCAATTGCTTCTAGTATGATAAATTGACATTTGCAGTGATCAAAATAGTAAAACAAATGACATTCATAACATGTATACAGATAGCCGGTAAATAGTGTTATATCATAGGATAGAAGTGTTTTCAAAAAATATACATCGTCTTCGATCATAGGTTGTAAACACCTTATGATCGGCAAATGATAACACAAAAAGTCAAAAATATGAGTCTACAACACGATCATCCCATCACTGATGGTGATCACGATAAGAAACCACTTCTCGAGCCACCCTGCACAGGAACCTCCTAAAAGGTCCTGGAACACCAATCACGTATCTCTACAATCTGAGTGGAATGTCATCTATGTCTGTCTCCGGAATATCTAGAGTCAAACGCTCTAGATGATGCTCTAAATCAGTCAAGATTTCTGATGATTGGCCTGCTGGAGCTGGTGTGGCTGCAACTGGTTGTCTTCTTTCATAAGGTTGGAGATGGGCTGGTCGTCGTGGGTCCACATCTGTATTCAAAAACTTTTAGTTATTATTTGATAAGACGATCAAAAATAATAAAAAATTTAACTTAGAAACTGTTGAAGGAAGATTTTTTACCTGAGTCATCCCACTGTTCCCCTGCTGGGAGAGTCATCTCTTGGTCGCCGTGGAAATCTATCCCGGCGTATGGAAATTCCTCTATGACAAAAATTTAGCGATCCAGCCAACGAAAATATGAAGAAGGAAATCGAACAATCTCAGCGCCCTCAATACCGTGACGGGCCATCAGTGCAGACCAACGAACCATCCTTGGTTCTCTAAGTCGACCGGCATCAACAGGGATACTCTGTGGAGCTAGCATCAGAATCCTCTCTAGAGCAAAGGAGACGACAATGGATCCATATCCAAATTTATTCAGTTTCCCGTTTTTTGCTCTAGTTAGTTGGCCTTTTATATTAGCCAACACAACGTCACACCAGTTGAAAATAGTGCCGCGAAAACAGTCCATAGCAATGCGCATCTGAGAACCGGTAGCTACATGCAATGCTACACTCCCGCACAACCTGGTAACAGTAAATGCAATAACTTTCAGCTCGAGACGGATGATATTTTTTATATCAATCCATTTGTCCCTGGGGTCTGCTTCATCATTACAGAATTCTTGCCGAAGACTAGCGACAGTCTGCCCACCTGGCCTAGTCCCAAACAAGGAGAGTTGTTCACCCCTCTTGGACAAACCAGTCAGAAAATAAATGTCCTCCAGCTCGATTTCGAGCCGGTGGCCGCCAACAATGAAACACTGGTCCTGCACGTTCCACCTGTTTACCAGCCATGTCAGGAGCTCTACCTGTGCTCTCATGCCTTGGATGGCCCAGAATTTATATATACCGCATGCTCTTAATGCCTACATTATGGGCAAATGGAGCATTGCGGCATCATCCATGTCCTCGTGTTCAATTTCTCTCCAAATCAACATGTTGTTAATCCTACAATACATAAAAAGATAGATTAGAACAATCTAATGTGAAAAATTTGAGCGGCAAAAGAGAAATTTGAGTTTTAAATTTAAACGCGCGGGAACCACACTTAACCTTTGTAAACAGTGCGTAGGAATGCATGCGTTTTGTAGGGAAATTGCGGACCCACGACTTTTTTCCTTGTAAGAAAAAGTCGGGGTCCGCAGGTACCATTTGTGTCACCTACGGACCCCCGCGGGCGATTTTCGAACCATATTTTTCCCTTAAAAATAAAATTTAAAGCCTAAAAACGAATTGTAAACAGATGAAATGCAAGATTAAGAGGTCGTGGATTACCTGGGACTGACGGTTCTCGATTTCAATGGACGGATTTTCCAGAATCTTCACAGGAACTTTTTTACCCAAAAGCTTCTACTTTTCACTCTGAACTTGAACGGTAAAAATGAAGTTGAAAAAGTCCTTTTTATAAGTTTTTTCGAATAGATGAATTTTTAATTTATTTATTTTTCACTTTAAAAAGAGTATTTTTGAAGCATTTTTACTCATCTTAAACATGTATGTGTAATGTTTCAATTTTTTGTGCAGAAATTGGATTTTTCAGGAGAGTTGATCATTTTTCAACAAAGAGCACACTTTTATCACTTTTTCGGACTCTTTCAAAAATTCACAAAAAAGAAAAACATTGGAGTCCTCTTTTAAGCCCTTTTCAGACTCTCTAAACATGAAAAGATCACCAAGTACTTGATTTTTCAAACTCGTTAAAGTAAATGAATAATCGTCCCTTCAATATAACTTTACCCCTTTTACGGACTGAAATGGACTACTTACGAAAAAGGTATACGTTGACTAATTACGGACAATAAAGTTCTCTCCCGCATTATTTTATCCTTTTTGGGCCTGAGAGACTAAATTTACAAAAAAATACACCCATGGATTTTTCTTAAGTTTTTTCTTCTGACTCCCTAAAATTGAAAAACACCAAGTTTCTCCTATACTGGACTCGTTAAAATTTAACAGTAAAGGACCTATTCAATTTCAAACAGGAACGAACCACTCCTTCTTAGGGTTCAAATCTTAAACTAAGTTGGACTCATCTGAAGGATGAGCTTATAAACAAGCAAATGTTATCCTCCTCAAGCTTGTCAAAAATAAAGAGGTACTTGCCAGAAATGGTGGGGGAAAAGAGAGAAAAACGAACCTGTTTGTCACATCTTGATTATTCGGAAAACCGTTAACCACTCTTGAACACGACACTTTTTGTTCACCTGGGTTGGGAAAATCCTTTGCCTAACAGTTAATCAAACCATATTGAAAGTCTTCAACCGGTTTCTGGGTATTAGCTTTGGGTCAATTGTCACCAAGCCATCTGCAGTGTCGTTATGTGTTCAAGAGGGCAGTTCAAATAAACCATTCATCTACAAAATATCTGTCATCCATTTTGACCATCCCTGAGTCAGTCCTTGCCAATATATTTTCAAAACTTGATCTATGATTTCGTGTTGTGGGCTTGCCTACGACGGATCGCTTTCTATCGACGACAACTCATTATCTGGGAAGTTGATCTAGAAATCGTCAGTACCTTGAAATCTGCATGCCTTAATGGCAGGTTTCTCGCTTTCGACGACAGGTTACATCATCGACCTTCGATCGAATGATTCCGTGAGATGTTCGACTTCAGCTCATTCATTCACATTTCATGGATTGTACTGGGTACTTTGAGAGCCATTGAAATTACTGGTGGCTACTCTCACACTTGTTAACAGTTTACATCATTGACTGGTAATCAAGTGGTTTCTACCATGTTCGACTTCGAGACATTCATTCACATGGATAGAATCGTACTAGTTCGAGATGCGGAAATCAAGACACTGGATCTAGTTTCTACCATCCAGGCTGCGAGGAATTTTTTTATCTTACAATAGACTATTTACAAACAGATGGTTGCGTCCATATTGTGTCTACACATGTCTATACTGTGATGTACTCAAAATCATTCTTGTATCAGAATAGTTTTAATTAGTTAGTTTTGATCTGAGTATAGGAATGCCTACCACAGCGATGATGTATATATATATTTTTCATTAGATTTTCTGAGGTGAGATTTGGGGTGTCCACGGAACATAGATAAAAATTTAAAAAATCTTGCACTCTTCATATATGACAGACTTCGGCATCATCTATTCCAGACTTTGCACTTTAGGGGGAAATCTGTTACACTGAAAATTGTCATCCTGACATTCTGCTATGTGTATGAGCTCATTATTACTCATACTTCTCCCTTTGCAAGTCTAACATATCAGTTCCTCATGTCAAGCCTTGAAAATTAGAGAAAAGTTCCTAAAAGTCTCCTAAACTTTGGTGTCGCACTTTCTGGCTATCTTGCTTGCGGTCCCGCACCCAATGTTTGTAGAAATTTGAATAATAGCTGAATTATTCATCGAGATTATCCTGATTACACACTATTTAAGCTTCATGCATAATACATAACCTCTTCTACAATTGATCATCAATTTGCGGAAATAGAAGCAGTTGCATGCGCACATTAAAACATAATCAAGCACACATATAACACAGTATGTAATGGGGAAAGCTAATAGATGAAAACCTCCAACTATCTGTCTATTATAATGATATAGAACATGTAACAATACATAGCACAAAGATCCTCATAGCTCTCAGCACTATCTCACATGCTACACACAAACTAGCTCGGATATGAACAAGTCACAAGTTCAAATCTCCTCAAGTCTGTCTGCCTCTACTGCGCAATCCAAGATGAATAATGATGAGATCCAAATTCTAATCCCAATGGCTTGTACTGCGCAATCCTCATTGGCAATCTCAATCAATGTGTGTGCAAATCTCATGCACAGCTATAGTCACAACTGATAGTAGACTCACCCTTTCACCCACCTCTAACACTGGTCTCCACTGAACTGTCCATGCATTGCAGTTAACTGATGTATTCTTTGGTTGATTTATGAGTTAATAATTAGTGAATTAATTAATAATTAATTCACACCACTCATCACTAGTGTATTTATCAGTTAGACTAAATACAACTAGTTCAACTAAGTTAAACTGAACACAACTCCACCAACTGTCTCATCAACTCCACCAAACTCTGCCACATGAATTCTAACTGAAGTCAACCATGCAATAGCTCAACTAACCCCTAGGAATAGCGTAATTCCTTCTGTCAGCTGCATGTGCCACATCCAAGCATCAAACTGAAGTGCTCCAAGAGGATAATATAATGTTTATAGTCTAAATATTATTAAGGGTTAATAATATTTGACTGTTCTATTTTTAGCTCGACAGTCTAAAAATAGAAACCGCCCAATGTCTAAAAATAGAGGTCCATCTATTTTTACCAACTCGACCAATCATGCATAAATAGCATCCTGCAACTCATAGACCATGATCCATATGTCTAAAAATAGACTTTGCGCCAAAAATAGCCTGCGGGCCCACTTAGTGAAGGCGACTTCATTTCACTAAGCTCCATCATCTTGTTGCATTTTCAACACTCCCTCTAAACAAGATATGGATTATCTGCAACCCCTATCCTGCCTCTGTGGTATTCAAATTTGCTCCTGGTGAGTGCCTTCGTCAAGATATCAGCATCCTGATCCTCTGTGGGAATATATGAAAGTAACATGATTCTCCGCTGCACACAATCTCTGATATGATGGTACCTGATGTCGATGTGTTTGGATCTATCATGAAATACTGGATTAGCCGAGAGTTTAATGCAACTCTAGTTATCACAATAAATCACAGTAGGCTCCAAGTGCGACCCGAACAAATCGACCAGAATCTTCCTCATCCATATAGCCTCGCATGCAACCAAGCTTCTTGCCATATACTCGACCTCTGTGGAACTGAGTGCCACGGATCTCTGCTTCCTGCTGTACTAGGAAACTGCTGTCGACCCGATACTGAAGATCCCTCCAGATGTGCTCTTTCAGTCCGTTGGGCTCCCTGCCCAATCTGCATAGTAAAGAGCCACACGGCTTCACCTCATCCTCTGTCATACCCTGATCCATATCCCGATGTGCCAATAAGATAAAGCATGGCCACAGGAGGGCGCCCTCCCGGAAGAGCTTGGTAGGCTTAACCATAGCTTGTGACAAGTGGTTAACGACATAACATATATGGAGTCGTGTATTGACCCGGATACATAGCGACCCACCAGCGTAGTCGCGGTGGCACGCACACTCCGCCGAAGTAGCATCCTCCTTCGGGCAACCTCCAGGGAAGAGGAGTATCAACGAGCTTGCGGCCAAGTGCCAACGTCCAAAAACGGCCTCTACACGACATGCACATAGCAAACAAATAATTTCTCCTTTGTGCATGAAGTTTGTCCGGGGAAATAATGAAGGAGGCCCAAGTCCTTCATCTCAAACTCTCTAGTAAGATCCTCTTTGCATGAAAGTATCAACAGCTCATCACCCGTCAGAATAAAATCATCTACATAAAGTACAATGATCAGCAACTTACCCTCCACCATAATATGGTACAGGTTAGGATCTGCCTCACTCTTGGAGAATCCAAGTCCGGTGAAATAACTGTCTATCAGTGTGTACCAAGCACGAGGTGCTTGTTTCAACCCATACAATGCTCTCTTGAGTCTGCACACATGTGACTCGCTGCTGAAGATCTCAAAACCTTCGGGCTGCTCTATGTACACCTCCTCCTTAATGACTCCATTGAGGAATGCAGTCTTCACATCCATCTAATGAATGTGCCACCCCATCTACGCTGAGAGAGCAAGAATCGTCCGTATGGAAGAATACCTTGCGACAGGTGCAAAGGTCTCCTCATAATCGATCCCCTCTATCTATGAGAAGCCTCGGGCAAAAAATCTTGCCTTGTAATTCTCCACACTCTCGTCAGCCACCTACTTCACTTTGTAGATCCATCGCGAACCTACAACTGATTTCCCAACCGGTCTTGGGACAATCTCCCATGCAGTGTTCCTGATGATCGAATCATATTCTTCGATCATGGCATCAACCCATGCGGGTTCCTCCACAGCTTCCTCAAAAGAGGATGGCTCTGTCACAACACATTGACTCATAAGAGCCATGTATCCAGTGTACCGATCCGGTGACTGTCTCTGTCTGCGCTGTGCTGTAGGTAGTCCTACAACCTTCTCTGCATCCCGAGCCAGTCGCTCAGCTTCTGTAGTGCGCATGCGCCCTCTGATGGTTGGCGCTGCCTGGGTGGTTTCTTCCACCTCCTGAACCTCCTCTTGTGGCTGATCCACATCCGGAAGCTCCTCCTTAGGAACTAACAGCTCCTCATCTGCATGCGAGTGTGGCTCCCTCTCAAGCGAACACTGCATGGCTTTCTCCTCCTGAAATTTTATATCCCGTCGCACAACAGTCTTACGACTGTCTGGCACATACACCCGATAGTTGTGAGGCGTATCAGTGTACCCCACAAAATATCCCTTCTCACGGTCGCTCCGGCTTCTTTCGCATCCTTCGTCACATGCATGTAGACGGAGTGAGCAAAAAATATATTGAGATATGGAGCCTGCACGAGAAAACACCTCCTCGGGTGTACTCATGCCAAGTATCTTGTGAGGACAACAGTTCTGCACATATACTGTAGTATTGCATGCCTCCGCCCACAAGTGAATGGGTAGGCCTTGATCATGCAACATCGCCCGTGCAGCACCCACAATCGTTCTGTTCTTCTGCTCAACAACCCCGTTCTGCTGTGGGTTATGAGGTGCTATGATCTTTCTCCGAATTCCTTCTGCGCTGCAAAAGTCCTTGAATTCGGCAGAGATGAATTCACCACCATTGTCGCTCCTAAGAGCCTTCACATGCTTCCCCGATTCCTTCTCAACCAGCTCTTTGAACTCACAGAACTTTGAGTATGTCTCGCTCTTCTTCTGCATGAAGAAGATCCAACACTTTCGAGAAAAATCATCAACAAAGATCACATAGTACCTGTGCTTTGCTGTCGAAGCTACTGATAAAGGTCCACACACGTCTGTGTGAATTCTCTCAAGGATCGTCGTGGCACGACTATCCTTCTCGTGAAAGGTGGCTTTCACAAATTTTCCCAAGGTACACCCCTTGCACTAATCTGACTATGCAAGAGTGCCCTTAGGAAGCCCAGTAGAAATCTGCTGCAGTATCTTCAAAGCAACATGGTGAAGGTGGCCCAATCTCCAGTGCCACAGCTTGCCATCATCCCGGCTCACCACTCCTTCTGCCTTGCATGCCATTGCTGCACAGCCATCTACTTGCAATTGATAAAGGTTCTTGACTCGAACCCCTATCTTCCGGGTTTCTCCAGTTGTCTTACTGCGCAGGAAAGCCTTTCCCTCGCTGAAGACAACATCATACCCCTTGTCTTCTAACATCGCCACAGAGATAATATTCTTCTTCAATCCTGGAACATGCATCACATCCTTCAATACGAAGGGTTTACTAGATTCCCTCTCAAAGGAAATGGTACCGATACCGGTCACACTGTATCTACCATCATCGCCCATCTCGATGTGCACTCCAAGATCTTTCTCATCCAGATCTGAAAACAAATCTCGATCTCCTGTCATGTGAAAAGACGCACCACTGTCCAAGAACCAAACTTAACCCATCACACTTGATACCAAGCATGCGATCAGCGAAAAATCCAGCTCAAATTGCGAGGCTAAGGCCTCTCCCACTGCAGATCCAGCAGCATGCTTATTTTTCTTCTTTTGCGGACAATTTGTGGCATAATGTCCATGCTGGTGATAGTGAAAGCACTTCACCTTGGAAATGTCCTGCTTCTTTCCTTTTGCACCGGAATGAGAAGCTTTCTTGCTCTTCCCCTTCTTTTCTTTGGCAGCCAAAGCACAATTTTCTTCATCAGATGCCTTTGATGAAGGTCTGTCCCTGGTGCTCCGCCTTATCTCTTCTTGCATGAGATCCGACCAAAGTCGCTCCCATCCTGGCAATTTCTCCCGACCATTGACAGAGTCTTGATAGGAATGCCAACTCTTCGGAAGACCAAGGAGAGCCAAGTCCACCAATTCCTCCTCATCTACATTCACCCCCACACTTCCCAGCTCATCCCTGCATTGGGTGAACTTCGTGAGGTACCTAGGTATACTGTCGCCTTTCTCCATCTTTATGTTTTTGAGTTTATCCTTGAGCGCCAACTTCCTCTGGTCGCTCTTGCTTTGGACTAAATCAACTCTTTCCACATCAAGTATGGAGAATTTTTTCCATGCAGGCTGGATACAATGTGATCCTTCACGCCCTCCAACAGAATCCTTCAACATTTTGTTGTCTTCTTTTGCCAAGCCTCAACTTGAGCAGCATCAGTAGGCTTTGGGACTTCAGCATCTATGAACTCCTTCAGCCCATTTTCATCTAACACCACCTCCATCCTGTCCTTCCATGCAACATAATTCGAGCTGCCCTCAAGGGCATACTCCAATCGCAATCCGTTGAAAGACATTTCAACTTCGACACCAAGAAAACTCTGCTGCAAATTCGAATTCCACCAGCTCAAAACTCAACCGCTTCTCATCTTTGAGAAAAAATTATTTCTAGCACAAAGATCTATTGTAGGGGAATTTACTGGATATATCACCTTTCAAAGAAAGGATGGATCCAGAGGCTACCTGGCCCGCTTACAGACTCTATCTACCGAAATAAATTGTAATCACTGTAATAGATCCGATGATCAATTTTGCTCTGATACCATGTAGAAATTTGAATAATAGTTGAATTATTCACCGAGATTATCCTGATTACACACTATTTAAGCTTCATGCATAATACATAACCTCTTCTACAATTGATCATCAATTTGCGGAAATAGAAGCAGTCGCATGCGCACATTAAAATATAATCAAGCACACATATAACACAGTATGTAATGGGGAAAGCTAATAGCTGAAAACCCCCAACTATCTGTATTTTATAATGATAGAGAACATGTAACAAGACATAGCACAAAGCTCCTCACAGCTCTCAGCACTATCTCACATGCTACACACAAAACTAGCTCTAAGATGAACAAGTCACAATTTAAAATCTCCTCCACAAGTCTGCCTGCCTCTACTGCGCAATCGAAGATGAATAATGATGAGATCCAAGTTCGAATCCCACTAGCTTGTACTGCGTAATCCTCATTGGAAATCTCAATCAATGTGTGTGCAATCTCATGCAGAGCTATAGTCACAACTAATAGTCACACTCACCCTTTCACCCACCTCTAACACTAGTCTCCACTGAATTGTCCATGCATTGCACTTAACTGATGTATTATTTAGTTGATTTATGAGTTAATAATTAGTGAATTAATTAATAATTAATTCACACCACTCATCACTAGTGTATTTATCAGTTAGACTAAATAAAACTAGTTCAACTAAGTTAAACCGAACACAACTCCACCAACTGTCTCATCAACTCCACCAAACTCTGCCACATGAGTTCTAACTGAAGTCAACCATGCAATAGCTCAACTAACCCTAGGAATAGCGTAATTCCTTCTGTCAGCTACATGTGCCACATCCAAGCATCAAACTGAAGTGCTCCAAGAGGATAAGATAATGTTTATAGTCTAAATATTATTAAGGGTTAATAATATTTGACTGTTCTATTTTTAGCCTAGCAGTCTAAAAATAGAAACCGCCCAATGTCTAAAAATAGAGGTCCATCTATTTTTACCAACTCGACCAATCATCCATAAATAGCATCCTGCAACTCATAGACCATGATCCATATGTCTAAAAAAAGACATAGTCTAAAAATAGACTTTGCGCCAAAAATAGCCTGCGAGCCCACTTAGTGAAGGCAACTTCTTTTCACTAAGCTCCATCATCTTGTTGCATTTTCAACAATGTTCAGCTTTCCTTTGTTCCTGAACACACTTTATATTTTTTATAGGTGTGGACCCCTGTAAGATTAAAAAGGCGCAAGTAAATCCCAAAAATCTCAATAAAAGTGAATTCTGGAAGCTTCTAGAATGGATTTTGCGGAGGCAGAACCGCTCTTGTGAGGTGCATGAATCCCTTACCTTATGGAGCTAACCCCTTGATGTGAGGAGCTTATCCCTTTGAAGGAGTATTCTATCCCTTCATACTTGTAACATAAAACCTCCTCTTTTCCACTATAAAAAGAGGCATTGGGTAGCCTCAAAGGGAGTTGAAGCTTAAGAATATTTTGAGGTTAAGTGCTGTTGAGATTTAGACTCAGTTAACTAAGAATTTTTGAGGAGAGATTGCATACCTCTACTTGTCTTGGTTGGAGGAGTGCAGAACTTGTCAAAGTAAAGGAGACTCCTGCTTCGGACCCCGGAAAGTCCTGTGCAACATCAAGGCTCAGGTTGTAAGGATTTTCTACTTTTGAAATTAATACAAATATACTCGTTTTTCTCAATAATCTTTCAATCAATGGTTTATTTCATAGATTCCTTGATCACTATGATAAGCATGGTTTATGATGATTTCTATACAGGTGCTATGTAATATTTTGCTTGTTGGTGACTGCAGGTTTACGAGGAAAACTCCTTCAAGCGCGAGAGGGACAACGATGACTTCAAACAAGCACTGGACAAACGGTAAGTCCTTAAAACCTCTATAGAGCTTTTCATAGATCATATATGCTTAGAGAAAGATTATTCTATTTGGCTATTTGTTGCTAGATACTTTTAGTACTAGGGAGATCGGTCTTGTCCGCAAGACGGATTAATCCATAAAACAGCAAGGGATTTTGCCATCTAAAACAGGTCATCATGGAATTTTTGCTCTAACTTGTTTTATACGAAGGTTCAGAAGCTGAAATGTTTATGAGGTGAAGCTAAACTCTAGAGGAAGCTCCTGTGAAAATTTTAGATCAAGGTGCGCAACATTTTTGGCGATATGATCTGTGGAAGTCAATGTTTTTGCAGGCTCCTTAAATTCATCTCAAAGAAGTGGCTTTGGGAAAATCATCATAACTCTCTCTCTCTGAGTATCATATTGGAATACCATAAAAATTGGTAGATATTAAACGAACTGTAGGTTTCTCTCTATCAATATCAGAGCCAAATGAAGAAACAGTGACAAGTGGCATATCATACAAGTTCGCTCTACTGAAACAGTCCATAATTAGGGTATTGTGAGAGATTGCCTATAACTCTACCTTGAAGAATCGAAATTAGGTCAGACCTGTGGCATTGGAAAGATGACTTACAGGAATACTATAGGACTGGAAATCACATATTGGGCATTTGAAATAACAAAGATACACCAGATTCAATATCAAGCTCCCAGAAGGCAAGAAAAAGCTAGATCATGTGTTGTCAAGGGCTGCAAAGGACCAAAATTTCTAGGGTATCAAAGCAAAGTAAGGTGCAGTAGAGGGTAGCATGACAAGAGCAGCAACCAAGGTGTATAATAGTAGCAATAATTTCATCACATAAAGTCTTCAGGTGGGCAGCACTACATATAGTCACTGTAAAGGTATCATTGTACTAATTCATTGTAAATACACTATTGTAAAAAATTGTACCAGTGTCTATCTGATAAGAGTTGAAGAGGCAGTGTTGGGAGGTCTAGGATCATCATTAGGTGGTTGTGTCATAGTTGGGGTTATGGTCTAGTGTATCTTCTTCTTCTACATCATTCTATATCATTGTAAAGTGGACCATTTTCCCTGGTACGGGAGTCCATTCTTCTTTTATTCTTCTATAGGGTGGTAGGGTGGTGCTAGGGAGAGTTGTAGCTCATTGGGTGTTGGGAAATTCGTTCAGTTGACTACTGAAGAATCTCGGGCGTTGGAGCATCCATCTAGTGGGAGCTGGAGAAGAATGCTTTTCTAGATTCTAGGAAGTTGGAGCTTTATTTTCAATTGGAGTTGAATAATAAAGAATTATTAGAAAAGCATTAGGTGTTTTTTGTCCCGGAGTGGTTTTCCACCTTAAACATTGTGTGCATTTGTGTTCCTTTTTCTTTATGATATCATTGTACAAACACTGATAATAATTGAAGATTAACTAATGCTCTAATTGAAAGAAATACTGATTCACCCCCCCTCTCAGTATTTCCAACAATTGGTATCAGAGTTTGGTTCCTTCAATAGCAGTTTAACAGCTGGAAGGAGGTCATGGAGCATACCAAGAATGGCATACCTCTGTTCAATGAAAATAATTGTGCACTCTGGAAAGGAATAATGGAGGTCTATCTCTTGGCACAAGGTTATGAAGTATGGGACACTGTTCAAAATGGATTTACATCAACTGCGGATGACCAAGGTAAGAATAATTTGGTGAATTATCCAAAAGCAAAGAATATTACTATCAATGGACTTATTTAATCTTCTTATCATAAGGTGTTGGGTTGTAAAACCGCAAAAAATGTATGGGACAAGCTTGAGAATATATATGCAGGTGACTCAAATGTCAAAGAACCAAAGCTTCAAATCTATAAAGCAAAATTTGAGAAAATCAGAATGAAAGAAGATTGCAACATTGTTGCATACTTCCAGTATGTTGATGAAATAACAAATACTCTGGAAGGATTAGGAGAGCCAGTTGATGAGATGACTATTATACGAAAGAATCTTAGAACTTTTGCAGGGAGATTCAACCCAAAGGTATCAGTCTTAGAATACAGTGAAAATCTGGACAAAATCAACAAAGAGGAATTACATGGAGTTCTCATAGCATATGAAATGAGAATTGATGAAGAAGAGGGTACTTCGCATCTAGAAACTGCATTTGTTGCATCTAAGAAAACTAATATGGATAAACAACCTTCAATTGAAAATACATACACCTGCAAGTGTGAAGAAAAGGAAGATGATGGAGAAGGTATTTCAGATGAAGAATATGCTTACTTTACGAGAAAACTAAAAATTGGTAAGGGAAAATTCAAAGGTAAACTTCCATTGATATGTTTCGGCTATGGTGAGGTTGGGCGTTTCATAGCAAAATGTCTGAACAGAAGTGATGGAAAATCAAAAGGAAAGAAAGGCTTTAAGAAATTCAACAAGAAAGGATCCATAAGGAACTTTCTCTCTAAATAAGATAGCTCATCATCCGATGAAGACAATGACAGCGAAGAAGAAGCCAATGAGAGAGTATTGTATATGGCCAAGCATAATAAACAAGAGGTATCAAACAACGAAAAAGAAGAATTGACCATAGAAGAATTTTCTAAGGAAGCAATCAAGCTTATAAAAGAGCTCAAGGAAGAAAATATCCATTCCAATACTCTTGAAGAACAAGTTCAAGGTCTCAAAATTGAAGTTGAAGAACACAAATGCATTGAAGAGTCACTTCAAAAGAAGTTGGAAGAAAGCAACCAAGAAAGGGAAGAATTAGAAGCCGAAGTAGTCTCACTGCGTAAGGAAGTGAAGAAAGGAAATTATATCCAAAACTATGCCAACAGCTCAAGGGCATTGGAGGAACTCATCAACAATCAACGATCTTACAACGACAGAACTGGCATCGGTTACAAAGAAGAATAAGCATAAACTTCTACAACAAAATACAATGAACCTATAATATCTTATATGCATGTAGACTTCATTGGACAAGATTCGGAAGAATAGCCTTGAAAGAAAATTCCTCGATGAAGATTTCCATCTAGGTACCAACATATTTTTTACGGCTACTGTTATTCATGTGGAAAATTTTTTCATAAAGCTATAGAATGTCACACGTACCCCAGAAATGAATACAATTCCAGGAGATCTGTCAAATATGAACCTCCTAGGGCTTAGCAAAACAACAATAGATTTGAACATTTAAGAAATAGTATTGAATGTTACAAATGTCAAAACTTTGGACACATAGCCAAAGACTGCAGACTTGAAAATCCTCCAGAATAATCTTCGAAGCCACAAAATGAACGAACATGGAAGAAGAAGAAGACTGATAATTGTGCTCTCGCTCTCAAGGCTCAAAACAACAAAGATGTGTGGTATGTTGACAATGGTTTCTCAATGCATATGACTGGAGATAAAAGGAAATTTGTATCTCTGAAAGAGAAGAAGGATGGAACCATATCCTTTGGAAATGATGGATCTTCAAATGATATAGGATAAGGTACCATCACTCTCGGAAGAAAAGATGTTATAGACAAAAATGTTCTATTGCTTGAAAACATGAATCACAATCTACTCAGTGTTGGACAAATGTGTGATCAAGGACACACAATACTATTCAACTCCACAAAATGTGAAATCAGGAAAGGGAGGTATGGTGAAATTGTAGCTACAGCAAGTCAAACTCGAAATGACATATATGTTCTAGATGAAGCAACTAAAGGATGTCTAATAGCTAAAGAGGATGATATAATATTTGGTAGCAATGATGACCGACTAAGTAAGAAGTTTGCTACAAAGATGAAAATTGATGTCGAGATGTCTTTACTTGGTGAGCTGCCATGCTTCTTAGGACTTCAAATATCTCAGCAAGAGAAAGGAATATTTATATGTCAAGCCAAGTGCATCAAGGAAATGCTCAAGAAATTCAAAATGGAATATTGCAAACCCATCCTTACCCCGATGGTAACAAGTTGCAAATTGAGCATAGACGACTCAACTAAAGATGTGGATCAAAGGTTGTACAGATCTATGATTGGTAGTATTCTATATGTAACAGCCTCTCGGCCAAATGTTATGCAAGAAGTTGGACAAGTAGCAAGATTCCAAGCAGCACCAAAAGAATAACACATTATTTCCATAAAAATAATTCTTTGATATCTAAAGGGAACAACAGAATATGGCTTGTGTTATCCCAAGGGTAAAAATCTCATTATTCATGTCGTTACAGATGCAGATTGGGTAGGAAGCATTGATGATCATGAGAGTACTCATGAAGCATTGGAATATCTTCACCAGAAGCTTGGGATTCTCCCAAGTTCTCATTATATTTTCCCTATTCAAAATATAAAGGGTGAGTGGAATTGTGTACAAGTCCGTAGGATGGTTGTGTATCAGGGGGAGTGGAAGTGTGTATAGTTCCACAATATGGTTGTGTGCCAGGGGGAGTAACCCTTTTCCATTGATGTTAAAGGGGGAGAGAATTTTGTAGTAAGAGGTGCCATGATTAGAGGGGGATTACTTGTGTTTCCATCAATGCCAAAGGGGGAGATATTTGATCAGCGGTTGTCATTGATGTCAACCCAAGCAGCACTAGGGGTTACCCAAAAATTGCATGGGAATTTTTACCTAGAAAATTACTATATTCTGGGTCAAGAATGCTTTTGATTCTTTCTTCTTGTCGAGATGTTTCCGTTGATATATGGCACGCCACGTAATTCTTCAAGGTTTGAGAGATATTCATGTTTGAATTTTGTAACCCTAGTTAGTGGGCTAAAACCCCATGGGGTTGTGGCATGGGTCATTGAAAAGTCATAATTAATATTTTTTAAGCTCCTAAAATCCCTCCCATGTTCACTTGTTGAATCTCCTCTCAACCTAAGCATTTATATAAATTGTGATCCTCATATCCTCCTTATGCAAGGGATTTCGCCATCTGTAACAAGTCATCATGGAATTTTCATTCTAACCTTTTTTCTACAAAGGTTTAGAAGATGAAATATCTATTAGGTGAAGCTAAATTCTTGAGAGAGCTCCTGTGAAAATTTCAGATCAAGGTGCGCAATATTTTTGTAGATATGATCTGTGGAAATCAGTGTTTTTGTAGGCTCCTGAAATTCATCTCAAAGAAGTGACTTTGGGAAAATCATCATAACTCTCTCTCTGAGCATCGGATTGGAATTCCATAAAAAGTGGAAAATAGTGAACATAATATAGGTTTTGCTCTATCAATTTCAGATCCAAATGAAGAAACAGTGACACGCGGCACGTCGTACAAGTTCGCTCTACTGAAACAGTCCATAATTAGGGAATTGTGAGAGATTGGCTATAACTCTCTCTTGAAAATCCAAATTGGGTCAGACATGTGGCATTGGAAAGAATACTCAGAGGACTACTACAGGACCGAAAATCACATATTAGGGATCTAAAATAACAGAGATAGACCAGCTTCAATATCGAGCTCCTAGAAGGCAAGAAAAAGCTAGATCATGTGTTGTCAAGGGTTGCAAAGGACCAGACTTTCTAGGGCAGCAAAGTAAAGAAAGGTGCAGCAGAGGGTAGCATGACAAGAGCAGCAACCAAGGTGTAGAACAATATCAATAATTTCGTCACATAAATTCTTCAAGTGGGCATCACTGCATATAGTCACTGTAAAGGTGTCACTGTACTAAGTCATTGTAAATACATTATTGTAAAAAATTGTACTAGTGTCTATCTGCAAAGAGTTGAAGAGGAAGTGTCGGGAGGTCTAGGATCATCATTAGTTGGTTGTGTCAGAGTTGGGGTTATGGCCTAGTGTATCTTCTTCTTCTACATCATTCTATATCATTGTAAAGTGGACAATTTTCCCTGGTACGAGAGTCCATTCTTCTTTTATTCTTCTATAGGGTGGTAGGGTGGTGCTAGGGCGAGTTGTAGCTCATTGGGTGTTGGGGCGTCCCTTCAGTTGACTCTAGAAGAATCTCAAGTGTTGGAGCGTCCATCCAGTGGGAGCTGGAGAAGAATGCTTTTCTAGATTCTAGGAAGTTGGCACTTTATTTTCAATTGGAGTTGAATATTAAAGAATTATTAGAAAAGCATTAGATGGTTTTTGTCCCGTAGTGGGTTTCCACCTTAAAAAATGTGTGCATTTGTGTTCCTTTTGTTTGATTTTATCATTGTACAAACACTGATAATAATTAAAGATTAACTAATGCTCTAATTCAAATAAATATTCATTCACCCCCCCTCTCATTATTTCCAACAATTGGTATCAGAGTTTGGTTCCTTCAATAGCAGTTTAACTACTAGAAGGAGGTCATGGAGCATACCAAGAATGGCATACCTCTATTCAATGAAAATAATTATGCACTTTGGAAAGGAATAATGGAGGTCTATCTCTTGGTGCAAGGTTATGAATTATGAGACACTGTTCAAAATGGATTTACATCAACTGCGGATGAACAAGGTAAGAAGAATTTGGTGAATGATGCAAAAGAAAAGAATATTATTATCAGTGGACTTACTGAATCTGCTTATCATAAGGTGTTGGGTTGTAAAACTACCAAAAATGTATGGGACAAGCTTGAGAATATATATGCAGGTGACTCAAATGTCAAAAAAACAAAGCTTCAAATCTATAAAGAAAAATTTTAGCAACTCAGAATGAAATAATATTGCAACATTGTTGCATACTTCCAATATGTTGATGAAATAACCAATAGTCTGGAAGGATTGGGAGAGCCAGTTGATGAGAAGACTATTATACGAAATATTATTAGAACGTTACTAAGGAGATTTAACCCAAAGGTATCAGTCTTAGAATACAGTGCAAATCTGGACAAACTCAGCAAAGAGGAATTACATGGAGTTCTCATAGCATATGAAATGAGACTTGATGAAGAAGAGGGTACTTCACATCTAGAAACTGCGTTCGTTGCATCTAAGAAAACCAATAAGGACAAACAACCTTCAATTGAAAATACATGCACCTACAAGTGTGAAGAAAAGGAATATGATGGAGATGTTCTTTCAGATGAAGAATATGCTTGCTTTATGAGAAATCTAAAAATTGGTAAGGGAAAATTCAAAGGTAAACTTCCATTGATATGTTTCGGTTGTGGTGAGGTTGGGAATTTCGCAACAAAATTTCCGAACAGAAGTGATGGCAACTCAAAATGAAAGAAAGGATTTAAGAAATTCAACAAGAAAGGATCCAAAAGGAACTTTCTCTCTAAAGAAGATAGCTCATCATCCGATGAAGACAATGACAGTGAAGAAGAATCCAATGAGAGAGTATTTTTTATTTCCAAGCACAATAAACAAGAGGTATCAAACAATGAAGAAGAAGGATAGACCATAGAAGAATTTTCTAAGGAAGAAATCAAGCTTATAAAAGAGCTCAAGGAAGAAAAGATTTGTTCCAATACTCTTGAAGAACAAGTTCAAGGTCTCAAAATTGAAGTTGAAGAACACAAATGCATTGAAGAGTCACTTCAAAAGAAGTTGGAAGAAAGCAACCAAGAAAGGGAAGAATTAGAAGCCCAATTAGTCTCGCTGCATAAGGAAGTGAAGAAAGGAAAAACTATCCAAAACTATGCCAACAGCTCAAGGGCATTGGAGAACTCATCAAAAATCAACGATCTTACACGACAGAACTAGCATCGGTTACAAAGAAGAAGAAGCAAGACCTTCTACAACAAAATACAATGAACCTATGAGATCTAACATGCATGTAGACTTCATTAGACAAGATTCACAAGAACAGCCTTGGAAGACAATTCCTCGACAAAGATTTCCATCCAAGTACCAACATATTTTTTAAGGCTACTGTTATTCATGTGGAAAATTTGGTCATAAAGCTGTAGAATATCACACGTACCCCAGGAATGAATACAATTCCAAGAGATTTGTCAAATATGAACCTCCCAGGGCTTAGCGAAACATCAATAGATTTGAACATTTAAGAAATAATATTGAATGTTACAAATGTCGAAACTTTGGACACATAGCCAGAGACTGCAGACTTGAAAAAACCAAAATAATATTTGAAGCCACAAAACGAATGAACATGGAAGAAGAAGAAGACTAATAATTGTGCACTCGCTCTCAAGGCTCAAAACAACAAATATGTGTGGTATGTTGACAGCGATTTCTCAACGCATATGAATGGAGATAGAAGGAAATTTGTATCTCTAAAAGAGAAGAAGGATGGAACCATATCCTTTGGAAATGATGGATCTTCAAATGTTATAGGATCAGATACCGTCACTCTTGGAAGCAAAGATATTATAGCCAACAATGTTCTATTGGTTGAAAACATGAATCACAATCTGCTCAATGTTGGACAAATGTGTGATCAAGGACACACAATACTATTCAACTCCACAAAATTTGAAATCACAAAAGGGAGGTATGGTGAAATTGTGGCTACAACAAGTCGAGCTCCAAACGACAGATATGTTCTGGATGAAGCAACTAAAGGATGTCTAATAGCTAAAGAGGATGATATAATATTTGGTAGCAATGATGATCGACCAAGTAATAATTTTTCTACAAAGATGCAAATTCATTTCGAGATATATTTATTGGTGAGCTTCCATGCTTCTTAGGGCTTCAAATATCTCAGCAAGAGAAAGTAATATTTATATGTCAAGCCAAGTACATCAAGGAAATGCTCAAGAAATTCAAAATGGAATATTTCAAACCCATCCTTACCCCGATGGTAACAGGTTGCAAATTGAGCATAGACGACTCATCTAAGGATGTGGATCAAAGTTTGTACATATCTATGATTGGTAGTCTTCTATATGTAACAGCCTCTCGGCCAGATGTTATGCAAGCAGTTGGACAAGTAGCAAGATTCCAAGCAGCACCAAAAGAATCACATATTATTGCCATCAAAAGAATTCTTTGATATATAAAGGGAACAACAAAATATGGCTTATGGTATCCCAAGGGTAACAATCTCATTATTCATGGCTTTACAGATGTAGATTGGGCAAGAAGCATTGATGATCTTGAGAGTACTCGTGAAGCATTGGAATATCTTCTCCAGAAGCTTGGGATTCTCCCAAGTTCTCATTAGATTTTCCTTATTCAAAATATAAAGGGTGAGTGGAAGTGTGTTTAGGTCCATAGGATGGTTGTGTGTGAGGGGGAGTGGAAGTGTGTGCAGGTCCACAATATGGTTGTGTGCCAGGGGGATTAACCCTTTGCCATTTATGTCAAAGGGGGAGAGAATGTTGTAGGAAGAGGTGTCATGATCGCAGGGGGAGTACTTGCGTTGCCATCAATGCCAAAGTGGAAGATTGTTGATCAACGGTTGTCATTGATGTCAACCCAAGAAGCACCAAGGGCTACCCCAATATTGCATGGAAATTTTGACCTACCAAATTACTATATTCTATATCAATAATTATTTTGATGGTTTCTTCTTGTCGAGATGTTTCTGTTGATATATGGCACGTCACGTAATTCTTCACGGTTTGAGAGATATTCACGTTTGAATTTTGTAACCCCAGTTAGTGAGATAAAACCCCATGGAGTTGTGGCATGGATCATTGAAAAGTCATAATTAATATTTTTTAAGCTCCTAAAATCCCTCCCACGTTCACTTGTTGAAGCCCCTCTCAACCTGTTGGGGTTCCCATGTTTTGGCAAGGTTGGTAATACCAAAAGATGGGACAACATCAAAACCACTTTCAGACCTTAGGATCTAGCCTTCCTGGGTCCAGAGAAGGATCTATCTATGTAGCAAAGGTTTTATGTCTTTGAAGCTAAGTGTTAAGATATTAGGCTAGTTATAAGGCTGGAGGTTTGTTTGTTTGATGTATGTTTCGTTGTTGGGAATCAGGAAAGAAAGGTTCGATATAAGACAAGGATTAGCAAAGAGGATTTTAGGCAGAGGAGAGATATTCCAGGGAACATTCAAGACCATTGAGAAATGGAGTCAGGAAAGGGTTTACTTTATATTTAATGTGCAGGCTTTCATTTGGGCTAGTCATCTAAAGCATTGGATCTTAAAGATGATAGTGTGGCATGAAATGGTAAGAGAGGAGGAAACAATAAATATTTAGAACACAAAGTTAAAGACTGAAGATCAGAGAGAGACTTTGAACTCTCAATGCTTTGGCCTTCAGCTTGGGGGATCTTATAAAGGTTCAATTAATTGAAAATGATCCTAGTGAGATAGAGACAGAGTTCTAGACCTCCTAGTGTTCCCAATTCATTCAATTAAATCCTAACAAGAACATCTAAGAAAAGATTCATTTAATTCATACATCAGCTAGCAGGAAATGACATCCACTACACTGGTTAAATTAACTGAAATCAACCCTTAGATAACACATTTATTAGAAAACATGAAAGGCAAAGAGAGCAGAAACATAGGGTACCTAACAAGGGTAAATCCTATGCCAGATTTCTGATGCGAGCCAGTAGAAATGAAATGGAATGAACTGCAAGTTAAAAACAAACGCAGAGATAGAAAAAACATCACCGCTGCTTTAGATCAGGATCCAAAGAAATGTGCTTGTCATATTAAAGAGCAACACCAGTCAATTATAACATTACCAATAGCTGGATATTCAGTTTTGAAACATCTTCTTCAGCCTATCTTACAACTTTACACAGAGACTATGTCTCAAAAGAAACAGCTTGCAATTCTCTAATAACTGAACAACAACCTACAATGAGTTTCTTCATGAAATTTATAGCTCAAGAGAGCAGAGGAGGTAGGTGAATGACTAAATGAAGCATTAAAACTCAGAAAATAAAGAGGGTCGAAGCCCATTCTGTTTAAATTCTGAGCTTTTATCTCTGGTACTCTTTGGATGAAAGAGTGATCTTTGTCAGGCTGCAAATTTACTCCAGGTATGTCTTTGCTATACTTGCTGTAGCACTCTGGTGAATTAAAAAAGGTAGAATAATGATGCTAGGGTCTGCCATACCGTGTAACAAATGTGTTTGGTAGCGTAGGATTGTTGTCAGGGCTAGAATTTCCTCAGGAACACGGTATAGAATGGAGACAGTATGGGCACTTCGTCCTTTATGGAAAGAACAATCTACTGATGTGAAAACCCAATAGTATTGTTTTCTATGCACTGGGCCTTCTGTGTGATCCATGATGTCTTTGATCTGGTATTCTGCCTTTAAATTATTGGATGAAGGTTCAGAATATGCAATTACAGGCCCTAAATGTTCTATTTTCCCACTGATACTCTTTGCCGCTTCCACGTTTTCCTCTGACTGCGAAATCTATGCTTTAATGACACCAGAGAGGTTTTGCAGAGTTTGAACCCTGTCCTTTGATGAGATTTATGTCGTAGCACCTTTCCCAATCCTTTCTCCATAATTTCAGCTCCTGAAAATGGTCCTTTCCTGTGTACTCTGTCATTGTAACAGAGACTGAATCATGGCGATTTTTCGCCGCCCGTAAACCTGTAAAACACGCAAACACGTTAAGAAAACCATGCAGGGAAGGGTGGATGCAGTGGGGATGATGAAAATGGTCGTGCGGTCTGGTAAAATGGTGGGCCAGTGCAGGGTGACGGTGTTAGCCCCCCTATGAAATTCTTAACAAGCAAGCTGGGGGCTATGTCATTTTGGAGACCTTCAAGGAATGCATCTCCCCTGAAGACACATCATCCTTGAGGTCCCTCAGTGCTTTGCCTTATACAAATCCCCTCTGCTGATTTCCATCATTAAACCCCTCTTATTACAAAAAAAAAATCCGCTCCAAAAGGCCTACACTTGCCCTTGGTATCCCTGTAGAATGCCTCATTTTATCCTTTTTCCCTTTCTAAAAGTTCCCCTTACACTCCCAAATTCCTCCAAAAATCTCCATCGAATCCCTCCCTTCCCCTTTGTCTGATTAAAATCCCCCTTTTCCCCTCTATCGTTGCCAAATTCCGTCCTCCAATTGCATTAAAAATGGCCTAAAAACCATAGTTTTCATATTATAAGGGCCTAGCTCCTTTCGGCCATAGCCTGGGCCCTATTCCTCCATGTAGCCCAACGCTGTAACCACTCGCCAAAGCAAAAAACGCTTATCTCAAGCCTTATCGGGTGCAGCGTCGGCCGTTGATCTTAATTGATCGGACGGCGGACGTTAAATCTCCAACGCCCGCGTCTTCCCCGTCTATTTTCCATGCCGGGCCATCGCCGTCCGTTTCCCCACCAGATCGACGGTCCGGAACCTTTCCCGCCAGTGGACCTCGCAGCACACTATTCAAAACCCGGCTGTTTTTATCCCACCGCCTTTGGGCGGCAGGCGGTATTTCTAAAATCACAGTGATTCCACTCAGCTCTTGACACGTGGCCCCGACACTATTGCAAAACTGCCATCCCATCGCGCATTATCCCTCGAACCAAGCCGCGGAGTGATATGTGTAATACTCGTCCGATCTATCAGCCCCCATCCGACTGCTATCGTCCCTCAAAGTTGCGCACGTGATAACCCATGTTATGGCCCGCCGTCCGTCATCCTCCACCGTTGATCTCCGCCACGATCAACGGTCCAAATTTGTTCACCCGCCGCTGACTTTTCCACTGCCTCCTGGTCCCGCCACATCATCTCCATGTGCATCCTTCATATATCCTCCCTTTTCATTGCATATAATTGGTTCGTTTTGTGTTTTTTAACGTTTTTTCGTTCGTTTTTCGCTCTGTAGACCGCCACCTCCACCAGAGCAGATTTCCATTGTTCCTCTGTATTTTTCTCTGCCATGTCACCGTCTGCACTACCTTTCTCCACCTCCACATCATCTGCCACCCCATCCATCGTTTCTTCACTTTTTTCGTGTTTTACAGGGTTTCAAAGAAGCAAAAAACCGACATGATGCACGCCTCTGTTACAATGACAGTGAAATCAAAGAAGATCATCTATGGAGGCAGAATTTATAAAAAGAATGACCCGAGAAGGTGAAGACAGGTCTTGCATTAAATAATGCCATAGTTCAACACTGAAAACCTTCGAGCATCATTAAAAGCCCGAGCTAACCTGTCAGAAGAAAAAATGGAGCGGCAAAGTGGTTCAGTACAAAACAAAGGAGATTGAGTCGTGCTAATGAAGACCCTGAGCCTTAAATCAGTGGTTTAGAAGGCAAAGCATTAGTTTGAAGACCTCGAGGATCGATCAGAGGATCCTGAGCGCAAGTAAAAGGTAACATTAGGGTTTATTCATCAGCAGAATGTTTTTCTTCAGCAAGCACAGGGCACCCATACAGCTTTTATTATGCACAATGTCCCTGAAGGAATTTCCACCCTAATAGCAGTTCAAAACCACCAGAGCATTGATATGACAGACTTCTCAGTAGCTTATTTTATTTTTTTCAAATCACCAGGAGTACCACAACCCAAATATGTCAAAATCATATCTGAAGAAGATCACTCTTTCATAAAAGGGGTGACAGAGATTAAATATTCAGCATACAAGCAGAATGGGCCTCGGCCCTATTTCTTTCAGATGTTTGATACAGCATTTAGTGTTCACCTACCTCCTCAGTCGATCTTCTGTTCATCCTCTGCTACAAAACACAGAAGGAAATTATTGTAAGGGTTGTTGATGAGTGTTACACCATTTTTTGGTCATCTAACCTACTATCATTAGATGGACCGAAGTACACCATGTAAGACCAATTTTACCCCAAGTAAAATTGCTTTCACTATGTAAAATAACTTAATAAAACACATTTATTAGGTTGTTTATGGTCTAAACAGGAAACCCCAAAAGGAAATATTAAACAAACCTATATTTGTTTGATTTTCCTCAAGGAATAATTAATTAAACAATAATTCAATTATTATTCATGGTCATGTTTAACCCAAAACAAAGAAATTAATTAGATAAATCCTTATTTATCTTATTATTTTTTAGGAATAATTATTTAAATCTTATTGAAATAATATTCCTTGCTAAATATGACTAAATCACCCATAAATAATTAAATAAATCATTATTTATTTGATTATCTTTCAACCACTTCCTTAAAATGATAAATAAATCATTTATTTATTTATTATTTACAAATAAAGGGATTTGACCCAAGTCAAATAATTTTTCCCTCCAACAAATATAATAAAATATTCCATAAAAGGTGGATCTAGATTTGGTTAATGTTATTTTAATCATGCACCAAGATCTAGAATGACCCAATATTTTGTTATAAATGGGAGGGTTTCTCCTACCATTCTTCACCTTTTGTTGCCTATTAGATCACTCTGGATCTATACTCTTGGTCTGACTTTGAGCCATTATCATTGTCATATTTTCCATTATTTGCTGTGTGAGCTCCCTTTGAGTTCTATCTTTGTCTTGGTTTTCTACACCAACAGGAGAGAGAAATGCTAGATCTGAAGTGCTGAGGACTTCCAAGAACCCATCCCATTGAGGAGAATTGGAAACACCTTCTTGTTTTCATCCCAGGTGCCCTTAATACAAAAATTCTTTCAAAAATATTGTTCTTGTCTTATCTATTGGATGTATGGAGCAAAACCTTATTTTTACTGCTTAATGTCTCTTTATGCATAGATCTGGATTTTTGCAGCACTTGTCTTGACCAACTAACTGCAGATCTGAAGATATTGGCAGCCATATTTGATGTTAGGGCTATAATTTATGCATAGCTAAAGTGGTCTTTTTTCGTACACTTCGACAAAAGATTCATACTAACAATGAGATATCAGAGAAATGCAAGCATTTTCCTCTTGAGACAAGTTCTCTGTGTAATATTGTAAGATAGGCTAAGATTTGATGTATTCAAACTGAATGTTCAAGCTATGGGCTATGATGTACCTGATTGGTGTTGTTTTTAATACGACAAGCATATTTCTTTGGATCCTGATCTAAAGCAGCTGGTGATGTTTTCTTATCTCTGTGTTTTTCGTTTCATTTCGTTTCTACTGGCTCGCATCAGAAATTTGGCATAAGATTTACCCTTGATAGGTACCTTATGTTGCTGCTCTCCCAGCCCTTTATGTTTTCTGCTTACATGTGTATCTGAATATTGATTTCAATTGATTTAACCAGTGTATTGGATGTTATTTCCTGCTCTCTGATGTATGAATTAATTAAATCTGTGTTTAGACGTTCTTGTTTGGATTTAGTTGAATGTGTTGAGAACACTGGGAGGTATAGAACCTTGTCTCTACCTCTTTAGGATCTTCCCATCCCAATTAAGCCTTTCTAAGATCCCTTGTCCTACCTCTGATTTTGTCCTGGCAGGTCTGGAGTTAAATGACCTCTGGCCTGATCTATAGACAGAATTGGATGGTTCTCCTTCCTTCATTTTCAGACCTTAATTTTCAACCTCGCCAATCATCCTATAAGATCCAAAGGTTCTAGATGACTAGCCCACTGAAAGCTTACACATTGATTACAAGTAAATCCTTTCTTGACTCCATTTCCCAATGGCCTTGATGTTCCCTGTGTTGTCTGCCTTAGCCTAATTACTTCTAGGCTCATCCTTGTCTTATATTGGACCTTCCTTTCCTGATTCCCAACAACCAAACAAAAATAATCAAACAAACAACCTTGAGCCTACAAGTAGCCTAAAATCATAACTTAGAGCTTCAAAGATATACACTTTGACTCATATAGAGAGATCCCTCTCTGGACCTAGAAGGGCTAGATCCTAAGATCTGAAAGTGGTTCTATGTTGTCTCATCTTTTGGTCTTGTCAACCTGGCCAAAACATGGGAACACCAACATCATGGCGACTCCGCTGGGGAATTCTGAGTGCATTTCACCTTAGACTTTTTCAAAGACTCGGAAACTTAGAACTCTGGTTAGGTTGACAGTAAGTCACTCCTTTCTTGAATTGACCTCCGTTGTTAAGTGTCCATCGTACTCTTAGACAGAGCCTGGAAAGGGCTAGGAAGCCTCTGGATATCACACTCTCTATGAGGTGACATATCTAGTAAATGCCCTCCCAATCAATCTCTGGTTGGAGTTTGTTGTTTTTGAGGAGATTCCTGAAAGGTGATAGTGCCTGAGCACTGTGGTGGACAGTGTGACCCCTTAGAAACACCCTAAAACCCTCCACCTGGTGACTCCATTGTTCCTAAACGAAAAACTCCACTAGTGATCAGTAGGCCTGCTGATTATCTTGGTTTCACATAAGACTCCACTGGGAGACCAGCCTCTTAGACAACATTAACCACAATAGAAGTAACAAGTAGGGTTAAGCCGCTTGGCTAGGAAACAACATTCTGTCTTTCAGAACCATTCACACAAGAGCTTATCCCAACCCCGACCCACCTGAAATAGTTGAAAATCCGGAGAGTATCCTCAAGGGAGCTCCTACACCTAAAATACCAACTATTTCCAATCACATTCATAGAGCTAATTCTGCACCGGAAAACCTAACAACTCTAGAACATTTTCTCCCTGGCCTAGACATACCCAATAGGTTACAAGGACTAGGTTAGTCAATCATCTAGACTAGCCAGACCCTCAGCTTAGGGACACAGAGACTCCTCCATCCACACCTCCTGATATTCACTTTATTCAAAACTTGGGGCTCTGTCACCCTAGATCTGCTCAGCAAACCGCTGTTGGTCCTAGTATCCCTGTCATCCAAATACCAGCTGCTCAAATCAACCCTTTACCTCATCAGAATATCATCATGGCAGCCTGGTATGCTCCCTTTGTATTACCTCAACCCTTGTTACCCCTACCCAATGATTATCAGTCAAAAATCCCACACTTCACTGCTAAAGAGTCCATCACAACTCAGCAACATGTAGATAAGATGGAGGATTCTTTTGACTATATGGAAATTGATGATGAAACAATCAAAATGAGAATCTTTGCCCAAAGCCTGGGGGGTGATGTAAAGAAATGGTTTAAAAGCTTACCTCCTGGCAGCATCCAAGATCTCCCCACGTTATATCAGAACTTCATAGACAAATGGGAGGTTAGAGCAAACCCTCGCCAGCTCCTAGCAGACTACATGTCCCATAAGAGGAACGTAGGAGAGAGTGTTCATGATTACACCACTAGATTCAACAACATTTACAATGCTCTCCCTCCACACATGAAACCTCCACAAGGTATGGCCCTGGCCAAATATCCTGATGGATTTGATGCTGACATGGCCTACGAGCTTAGAGATCAAGAGTATAACACATTGGAAGACATGCAGAAAGGAGCCATAACCATAGAAGCAAACTTGATGGAAAAAAGGGCAAGATTAAAAGCTGAGAAAAGGATAACATATAGGGATGACACTGTAGCCTCCACATCAGATCCAAAATATGACAGACTATCTAAAAATGTGGAAGAGCTACAACAAATGATAAAAAAGATGGTTGTCCAAAACAGAAACCAAAACCAGAACCAGAACGTTAGAAGAAACAATGTTGCTCCCAACAGACAAAGAGAGTCAGATCAACAAATTATTCCCCCATTTCAACAAAACTTTTTAGATGAAGACGAGGGAACCATAGAAGATTCTGAAGGGAATGGAATAAACATGTTCGAAACAAAAGATTCAGTCCTCAACTATGATTCAGGGGAAGACCAGCCCTCACCTTCATACTGGGATGAGGAATGGTTAGAAACTGAGGATTACAGATTAGGATTTGAAAATGCCATGTTACAGGTCAGGGAAAAATATGAACTTAGGAGCAAAAAGAACCAAGATACTTCCAAAACCAAAGCTTTTGAGGTTACCATCAAGAAAAGGCCTGATAAAACTTCTAAAGCATCTACTGCAAATAAAAAATCAGCAGCTGAAAGTTCTGGGAAAAACCAGGAAAAAGACAACCAAGACACTGAAAATCAAAGCCAACCAACCAGCAGCACTAGCACTGCAGTTAGTGCTCCTGATAGAATGATTCCTGACCCTGTACATAGTGAGAAATCACAAACTGATACAGCTGCTAAGACAGTAGCAAATAAAACAGAGTTGATCACTCCAAAGACATAGTCCAATTTCAATTTAGAGAGTGAGATTGCAAAAATCAAAATATCTGTCCCACTCTCTAAGCTGGCCACTCAGAATGTATATAAAGGCCAAATTTTGAAAGCATTGAATCTGGGGGAAAACAACGACAATGTGAATTTGAATGATGATCAACCTGCCCTCTTGTTTGGTCCAAAGATTGAGGGAAAGTTTCAGGAAGGGGTAGTTCCACCTTTTTATATCAGTCTCAACATTCACAACAAAATACTCCACAATGCCATGCATGATTCTGGAGCTTCACACAATTTAATGCCTAAGGTAGTGATGGAAAAGCTAGGCCTAGAGATAACACGACCTTACAAAGATCTATACTCGTTTGATTCTAGCAGAGTAAAATGCCTAGGCCTAATCAAAGACTTATGTGTGAGCTTGACCCAGATTCCTGCCAAATGTATGGTCATGGATGTTGTGGTGGCAGATGTGCCACCTAAGTATGGCATGATGCTATCTAGATCATGGGGTGCCAAACTGCAGGGAACGATGCAGATGGATGGCTCATATGCCACTATCCCTATATTTGGCCAACTTAGAAGACTGTATAGAGAGTCCCAGATGAAATTCCTGGTCAGTAGCCCCGAGAAGCCTGAAAATTCACCATTGTACTCTATACACACAGATCTGGATTCTTTCATTCTTTATAACGACCAATCCTTAGGAGAGCTAGAATCTGAATGCAGAAATACAAGCAAGGACACAGAGCCCATGAACTTCAGCATAATGGCTACCCTAGAAGGATACGTTGAAGAAAACCATGGGCAGGATAATGAAAACGAAACTCAGAACAAACTAGAAACACAACGCAGTCAGCCTATTAGTCACACCCTGCAAACTAACACACCACGTGAAGAACAAGAAAACCCACAACCTAGTACAGACCCCACAACGCAACATAATGGCAAACCCCTGTGGGAGATGAATTTTGATGGGTCCTATACTAGGAAAACTGCTGGAGCAGGGGTATGGCTACATAACACTGAAAATGACCATGCAGAGAGCCACGCTGTCATTCTGCACTTCAAATGCACAAATAACATTGCAGAGTATGAGGCTCTTATCCTGGGCTTAAATCTCTTGAAAGAATTAGGAGCCCATAGGGTAACTGTGCTAGGAGACTCTGAGTTAGTTGTCAAACAAGTGAATGGTGAATACGCAGCAAAAAATCCTCGATTAAGAGCCTATAGGAACGATGCCATGGATATATTGAAAACATTCATGGAATATGAATTAGTGTTTGTTCCCAGGAGTCAAAATGTCATCGCAAATAGATTAGCTTGCCTAGCTAGTTCATATCCTAAGACTCCCCCTGACCAACAAATCATCATTCAGACCAAGTTCAGACCTGCAGTGCCAGACAATGAAAAATATTGGCAGGTCTTTGAAGGAGAGAAACATATTGAAGATTCCCTGGTGGGCAGAAATGAGTTTGAATTTTCTGATTTGGACTCAAAATCTGATGACAGCTGCCCGAGTGAGGATCCCCCATATGAACAATAAACACCCTATAACATAGAAATAAACACCTTTCCTGAAGAAACTGGAAAGCCAACCGAAAAATGTGAAAACACGGATAGCGAGGAAATGGAGGTGTTGCAGGCCAAAGATAAGAACATACCCAGAGGCCTAGCACCCCTAGAGGACCTTTTTGACTTTGATGACGTAGCAAAAAAGCCCACTATAGAACATGCAAACTCAGATGTAGAAGAATGTAACATAGGCACTGAAGATAAGCCTAAAATGATTAAGCTGGCTAAGTCTATACCTGCAAACATGAAGCAGAAATACGTTAACCTGTTTAAGGAATTCATTTATGTGTTTGCATGGAGCTATGAAGACTTAAAGGCCTATGAAACCAACATCATACAACACAAGATAACCTTGAAGGAAAATCAAAAGCCTTTCAGACAAAAACTCCGTAGAATAAACCCAAAACAATTGCCTGCAGTAGAGAAAGAGATCAAGAAGATGTATGATGCAGGCATAATAGTCCCTATAAGGTTTTCTGATTGGGTATCAAATCTAGTGGCTGTGAGAAAGAAAAAAGAGGATATCAGACTATGCATAGACTTCAAAAACCTCAATAGAGCCTCCCTGAAAGACAACTACCCTTTGCCTAGAATGGAACATATCCTACAGAAGGTAGTGGGCTCTAAGAGAATCTCCCTGCTTGATGGTTTTTCAAGGTATAACCAAGTGTTGGTACTCCCAAAAGATCAACTCAAAACATCATTTACCACCCCATGGGGCACCTTCATGTACGTGAAAATGCCCTTTGGACTGATGAATGCTGGAGCTACCTTCCAGAGAGCAATGGACATAGCTTTCTCAAATGAGATAGGACACTTCATAGTTATCTACTTGGATGACTTCACTGTCTTTTCTAAAACTGAAGAAGAACATCTGAAACACCTGAGAAATTTTTTTGAAAAATGTAGAAGGTATGATCTGTCCTTAAATCCTAAGAAAAAAAATTTTGGGCTGCAAGAAGGTAAACTTCTTGGCCACATTATATCTGATAAAGGGATTAGGATAGACCCTCAGCGAGTTTAGGGAATACTTCAAATCACTCATTCGAGAAACATCAAGGAGTTACAGTCCTTCATTGGGAAGATCAATTTCCTTAGGATATTCATTCCCAACCTTGCTGAGCATCTCAGGAAAATCACTGACATGTTGAAGAAAGGTGCAGGAATTAAGTGGACTGTTGAAGCCAGGAAATTCTTTGAGTCAGTAAAGCTTGCTCTCACTCAAGCCCCTGTCCTTATCAGCCCAGACTTCTCGAAGGACTTCCTGATCTTTTCATTTGCCTCACAGCATACAGTGGCTGCAGTTTTACTGCAGAGAAATTCAGAAGGAAATGAACAGCCAATTGCCTTCTTTAGCAAAGCCTTAAGAGACGCACCCTTAAAGTACAACATTATGGAAAAACAGGCCTATGCCTTGGTAAAGGCCTTAAAAGACTTTAGGGTGTACATTCTACATTCTCACACCATTGCTTATGTACCAAACATAGTGGTTAAAGATATCTTGTCCCAGGACCCTGATGGGAAAAGGGGCAAATGGATTGCTACAATCTTGGAATACGACCTTGAAATAAAACCCACCAAGCTGATCAAAGGTCAAGGCCTGGCCCAATTAATGGCTAAATCTAATATGCAGGCCCTTGACATTAACATGATAAATGCCCTAGATGAGCAAGTAGGATCGCCCCACCCAACTGTTGAGGAGAAGTTTCAGAACTCTCCTTGGTATTCCGATATCCTTTACGTGCTCACCAATCTCAATGCCCCTCCAGAACTGTCCAAAACTAAGGCCAGATTCAGAAAACTCAAAGCCAGAAACTACTGCATCTTGAATGAAAACTTATATTGGAAACATCCAAATGGCCTATTGCTGAAATGTTTATCTGAAACTCAAGCTGAAAATGTTAAACAAGAATTTCATGCTGGGGAGTGTGGAGGCCACCTGAGTTGGAAAGCCACTGCAAATAAGATACTCAGGGCTGGTTACTATTAGCCTACATTCTTTAGTGAAGTCCATAAAATGATACTTGCCTGCCACAAATGCCAGATCTTTGAAGGCAGAAGAAAGCTACTCCCCCTCCCATTACAACCCATCACCATAGAAGGTCCCTTCATGTAATGGGGCCTAGACTTTATTGGAGAGATTCACCCCTCTTCTTCTAGGAAACACAAATGGATCCTAACTACTACAAATTACTTCACTAAATGGATAGAAGCCATACCCACTAGGAATGCCACTGATTCTGTCATCATTAGGTTCCTAGAGGACTTCATCCTATCTCGGTTTGGTTGTCCCAGGAAAATAATCACTGAAAATGCTGCTGCCTTCGGATCCAAGGAAATGGTTGATTTCTGTCATAGGTACGAAATAGCACTTGGTCATTCAACTGCCTATTACCCCCAGGGTAATGGATTGGATGAATCATCTAACAAAATCCTGGTTACAATCATTAAGAAGCTGCTGGAAGAGAACAAAAATTCATGGCATAAAAATTTGATACATGCTTTGTGGGCTGACAGGCTCACCACAAAGAAATCTATTGGCATGTCACCATTCCAGCTGGTTTATGGAATAGAAGCAATTTTTCCTACTAGCCTTGGAGTTCCAGTAATCAAACTTGTCCAAGAGATCTAGACATAGGAAGACAACATGATAAGAAGAATAAATCAGACAATTCATCTTCAGCAAACAAGAGAGGAGGTGTATAACAGATCTGTCAGAGTTCAAAAGAATATAAAGAAATTATTTGACAAAAGAACCAAAACCTCTGATTTCAAAGTCGGGGACAAGGTTCTTAAATGGGATTCAAGAAGAGAGGACAAAGGTAAACATGGAAAGTTTGACAGTTTGTGGCAAGGTCCATACATCATCCAGGCCACTGTAGGTCCTAATGCATTTTTCTTACAAGAACTTGATGGTACAGAGCTGTTTGGGGGTCCTGTCAATGGCAGGATGCTCAAACACTACTTCTGCTAATTTTCATTTCCAGTTCCATTTCCATTGTACATACCGTTGCAGTTTTACTTTCAAGAAAATAGAGAAAATGTTTCCAAAAAATAGAGAAGGTAGAGGTTCAAACATGCTCAAAACATGGACCTCTGAAAAGTGCAAAAGGTTGGCTCTAATATGATCAAAACCTGAGCCAAAGAAAGAAAGACAGCTGGTCCTAACATGCCCAAAATCTGGACCAGCAAAGTAAAAGGAAGAATCAGCTCTAACATGCCTAAAACCAGAGCTGAAGATGAAGAAGAAAAGGCGACTCTAATATGCTCAAAATCTGAGTCACAAACAGAGAAGGATACTTCAAAAGTTCAAATTTCAAGCCTTCGAAGTTTTTTTTTACTCCACAGCAAATCAGACAGTTTAATCCTGGCTTGGCTATTTTTCAATTTCCAGTCTTAGAATGTAGGAGAAGAAATCTGTTGGACAGTTTAATCCCAGCAGATGTTAGATTAGGTAGAGAAGCATATGAGGCCAACTGTTTAATCTGGTCTCATGGAGTAATAAGGGTAGATGTAGAAAAGGTTTATTTTCTGTTGTGAAATAAAATGCTGAAAAGGGTCTGCTAGCTCAAATGCACCCTAAAGAAGAAAGTGCTAGGACCGTAGTTTGGGTAGGTAGTTTGATTGGGAGAAATGTTTCTGTTGGTGTAACATATTCATATTATGGCAGCTGATCAAAGAAAGGGATGTGCTGAGCAGCAGGCAACTGGCCTACTCCAAAGATCATTTCTGGTTTCTTGCCTCCTTCAAGAAGAAGCCATCCCCATGTGGAGCCACTGTTAGCCCCCCTATGAAATTCTTTACAAGCAAGCTGGGGGCTATGTCATTTTGGAGACCTTCAAGGAATGCATCTACCCTAAAGACACATCATCCTTGAGGTCCCTCAGTTCTTTGCCTTATACAAATCCCCTCTGCTGATTTCCATCATTAAACCCCTCTGATTACAAAAAAAAAGCCGCTCCAAAAGGCCTACACTTGCCCCTGGTATCCCTGCAGAATGCCTCATTTTATCCTTTTTCCCTTTCTAAAAGTTCCCCTTACACTCCCAAATTCCTCCAAAAATCTCCATCGAATCCCTCCCTTCCCCTTTGTCTGATTAAAATCCCCCTTTTCCCCTCTATCGTTGCCAAATTCCGTCCTCCAATTGCATTAAAAATGGCCTGAAAACCATATTTTTCATATTATAAGGGCCTAGCTCTTTTCGGCCATAGCCCGCACCCTGTTCCTCCATGTAGCCCAGCGCTGTAACCACTTGCCAAAGCAAAAAGCGCTTATATCAAGCCTTATCGGGCGCAGCGTCGGCCATTTATCTTAAATGATCGGACGGCGGACGTTAAATCTCCAGCGCCCGTGTCTTCCCCGCCTATTTTCCATGCCGGGCCATCGCCATCCGTTTCCCCGCCAGATCAACGGTCCAGAACCTTTCCCACCGGTGGATGCCGCAGCGCACTGTTCAAAACCCGGCTGTTTTTATCGCACCGCCTTTGGGCAGCAGGCGGTATTTCTAAAATCAAAACGATTCCACTCAGCTCTTGACACGTGGCCCTGACACTATTGCAAAACCGCCATCCCATCGCGCATTATCCCTTGGACCAAGCCGCGGAGCGATATGTGTAATACCCGTCAAATCTGTCAGCCCCCATCCGATGGCTATCATCCCTCAAAGTTGCGCACGCGATAACCCATGTTATGGCCCGTCGTCCGTCGTCCTCCACCGTTGATCTCCGCCACGATCAATGGTCCAGATTTGTTCGCCCACCACTGAATTTTCCACTGTCTCTCGGTCCTGCCACATCATCTCCACGTGCATCCTTCGTACATCCTCCCTTTTCATTGCATATAATTGGTTCGTTTCGTGTTTTTTAACGTTTTTTCATTCGTTTTTCGCTCTACAGACCACCACCTCCACCAGAGAAGATTTCCATTCTTCCTCTGCATTTTTCTCCGCCATGTCACCGTCTGCACTACCTTTCTCCACCTCCACATCATCCACCACCCCATCCATCGTTTCTTCGTTGTTTTCGTGTTTTTCAGGGTTTCAAAGAAGCAAAAAACTGCCATGATGCACGCCTCTATTACATTGATAGTGAAATCAAAGAAGATCATCTACGGAGGCAGAATTTATAAAAAGAACGACCCGGGAAGGTGAAGACAGGTCTTGCATTAAAGAAGGCCATCGTTCAACACTGAAAACCTTCTAGCATCATTAAAAGCTCGAGCTAACCTATCAGAAGCAAAAATGCACAGCAAATTGGTTCAGTACAAAACAAAGGAGATTGTGACGCGCTAATGAAGACCCTGAGCCTTAAATCAGTGGTTCAGAAGGCAAAGCATCAGTTTGAAGACCCCGAGGATCGATCAGAGGATCCTAAGCGCAAGTAAAAGGTAACATCAGGGTTTATTCATCAGCAGAATGTTTTTCTTCAGCAAGCACAGGGCACCCATACAGCTTTTATTATGCACAATGTCCCTGAAGGAATTTCCACCCTAATAGCAGTTCAAAACCACCATAGCATTGATATGACAGACTTCTCAGTAGCTTATTTTATTTTTTTCAAATCACCAAGAGTACCATAGCCGAAATATGTCAAAATCATATCTGAAGAAGATCACTCTTTCATTAAAGGGGTGACAGAGATTAAATACTCAGCATACAAGCAGAATGGGCCTCGGCCCTAGTTCTTTCAGATGTTTAATACAACATTTAGTGTTCACCTACCTCCTCAATCGATCTTCTATTCATCCTCTGCTATAAAACACAGAAGGAAATTATTGTAAGGGTTGTTGATGAGATATCAGAGAAATGAAAGCATTTTCCTTTTGAGACAAGTTCTCTGTGTAATATTGTAAGATAAGCTGAGATTTGATGTATTCAGACTGAATGTTCAAGCTATGGGCTATGATGTACTTGATTGGTGTTGTTTTTAATACGACAAGCATATTTCTTTGGATCCTGATCTAAAGCAGCTGGTGATGTTTTCTTATCTCTGTGTTTGATTTCATTTCATTCCGTTTCTACTAGCTCGCATCAGAAGTTTGGCATAAGATTTACCCTTGATAGGTACCTTATGATGCTGCTCTCCCAGCCCTTTATGTTTTCTGCTTACATGTGTATCTGAATATTGATTTCAATTGATTTAACCATTGTAGTGGATGTTATTGCCTGCTCTCTGATGTATGAATTAATGAAATCTGTTTTTAGACGTTCTTTTTGGGATTTAGTTGAATGTGTTGAGAACACTGGGAGGTCTAGAACCTTGTCTCTACCTCTTTAGGATCTTCCCATCCCAATTAAGCCTTTCTAAGATCCCTTGTCCTACCTCTGATTTTGTCCAGGCAGGTCTGGAGTTAAATGACCTCTGGCCTGATCTATAGACAGAATTGGATGGTTCTCCTTCCTTCATTTTCAGACCTTAATTTTCAACCTCGCCAATCATCCTATAAGATCCAAATGTTCTAGATGACTAGCCCACTGAAAGCTTGCACATTGATTACAAGTAAATCCTTTCTTGACTCCATTGCTCAATGGCCTTGATGTTCCCTGAGTTGTCTGCCTTAGCCTAATTACTTCTAGGCTCATCCTTGTCTTATATTGGACCTTCCTTTCCTGATTCCCAACAACCAAACACAAACAATCAAACAAACAACCCTGAGCCTACAACTAGCCTAAAATCATAACTTAGAGCTTCAAAGATATACACTTTGACTCATATAGAGAGATCCCTCTCTGGACCTAGGAGGGCTAGATCCTAAGGTATGAAAGTGGTTCTATGTTGTCTCATCTTTTGGTCTTGTCAACCTGGCCAAAACATGGGAACACCAACAGACGGCAAAAAAACGCAGAGAAACCATGGAGGATGGTCTGGTGAAAACTGGCGGTCTGCAGCAAGTTTAAATGCAAATAATCGAATTTTGACCTTTGAATGCAATATATAGGGGACGGACGGAGGAAAGCACAACAAAACACGTGGAATGGTGACTTGGCAAGACTCAGTCGAAGGCGGGATAGGTGTTAAATCTGGACCATCCGATCTCAGGAGGAGATCGACGGTGGGAAACGTAGTGGAGGGCAACGGATGGGGCACTATTTTCCTTGGATTAACTTCCATGCATCTTCGTGGCATGATCACCATTGGATGGATGGTCGCAGATCGGACAGTGTATAGCGATATCGCGTAGGATCTGCCGCTGAAATTTAATGTGCGATGGGTGGGTGGTTTTTGAACAGTGCGCGGGACACGTGTCCTGCGGTGAATGGCATCGCTCCGAAACGAGAAATACTGCCCACCCTCTAATGGCGGTGTGATGGAAATCGGTGGTTTTCGAACATGACGCATTTGCGGGGACCACTGGGTGGGTGAAATGTGGACCGTCGGATCAGCGGGTTAAATGGACGGTTGATGGGCAATCGGAGGAGTGAACAGGGTGGGCCATGGCGCAGCGCTGACCTGCAAAGACCTTCTGATCTAATCAGATCGACGGCTAATAATTAGCCCGATTTCCATCTGCGATCAGCACTCACCGGGCTAGTGCTCGGTTCTAGTGCCCAGGTCACGTGGAGAAAAGGTCGAGGGGCTAGGGCCACAAGGTGCTAAGCCCACTTATATGGGAAATATGGTTTTTGGCCCATTTTTAGTGCATTTTAAGGCCAATAAAGGGTAACGAAAGGGGAAGGAAAGGGAAATTAAACCACACTAGGGGTGTGTGTAGGATTTAGAGGGGGTTTTTGGGATGATTTAGAGGGTAAGAGGGAAATTTTGACAAGGGGGAAAAAAGGGTTAAAATGGGGCATTCTGCAGGGATACAAAGGGAAAATGTAGGCCTTTTGGAGCACAATTTATCATCATCAGTGAGGCTTATTGACTCAAGAACAGCAGAGGGAAATAATCAAAGGGCAGAGAGCATGAAGAGGCTTCAAGGATGATGTGTTTTCAGAGGGAATGCATTCCTTGAAGGCTCAAAAACAATTTAGCCCCCTGCTTGCTTGTCAATAAATTTATAGGGGGCTAACAGTGGCTCCACATGGGGATGGCTTCTTTTTGAAGGAGTCAAGAATTCATAAAATGATCTTTGGTGTAGGACAGATGCCTGCTGCTTGAGCCACCTTTCTTCTTTGATTTTCGGCTGCCACAATTGTGAAGACATCAATTAGCAGAAACATTACCCAAACAATCTACATACCCATCCTACAATCCTAGCGTTTTTTCTTCCAGGGTGCACTTGGACTAGCAGACCCCTCACATCATTTTTATTTTTTACAAACAAGAAAATAAACCTATTCTATTTCTACCCTTATTGCTCCATGAGACCAAATTAAACTGTTGGCCTCACATGTTTCTCTACCTAATCTAACATCTGCTGGGATTAAACTGTCCAACAGATTTCTTCTCTATATTCTACAACAGAAATTTAAAAACAGCCAAACTAGGATTAGACAGTCTAGTTTGCTATGGATCCAAGGCATAAAGACAATTTCACATGGACAGAAACTTGCAGAAAACTAGAAACAAAATCTTGAAGGCTTGAAATCTGAAATTTTGAAGCATCCTTCTTTCTTTTGTGACTCAAGTTTTGAGCTTGTTAGAGTCACTTTCTCTTATTCATTCAGCTCTGGTTTTGGGCATGTTAGAGCTGATTCTTCTTCCTTAGTTGCTAGTTCAGATTTTGAACATGTTAGAACCAATTGTTTCCCTTCTTTGGCTCAGGTTTTGATCATATTAGAGCCAATCCTTTGCATTCTTGAGGTTCATGTTTTGAGCATGTCTGAACCTCTCCTTTCTTTCTGTTTTTTGGAACATTTTCTCTTTTTTCTTGAAAACATAACACGGCAATGTTATTTACAATGGAAATGGAATCTAGAAATTGGAAATCAACAGAAGTAGTGTTTGAGCATCCTGCCATTGACAGGACCCCAAAATAGCTCAGTACCATCCAACTCTTGTAGAAAAAAGGCATTTGGACCCACAGTGGCCTGGGTGATGTAGGGACCTTGCCACAAACTGTCAAACTTGTCGTGCTTTCCTTTGTCCTCTCTCCTTGAGTCCCACTTCAGAACTTTATCTCCAATTTTGAAGTCAGCATCTTTGGTTCTCTTGTAAAACCATTTCTTTGTGTTTTCCTGAACTTTGATAGTTCTGTTATAGACCTCTTCCCTTGTTTTCTGGAGATGAATTGTTTGGTTTATCCTTCTCACCATACTGCCTTCTTCTGTATGAATCTCTTGGACAAGTTTGATCACTGGTACTCCAAGGCTGGTAGGAAACAATGCTTTTGCTCCATAGACAAGCTCGTATGGTGACATGCCAATGGATTTCTTTGTTGCAAGCCTGCCAGCCCACAGGGCATGCACTAACTTGTTATGCCATGACTTTTTGTTCTCTTCCAATAGCTTTTTGATGATGGTCACCAGGCTCTTGTTTGATGATTCAGCTAAGCCATTACCTTGTGGGTAATAGGCAGGTGAATGACCGAGTGCTATTTGATACCTGTGATAAAAATCAACCATTTTCTTGGATCCAAAAGCAGCAGCATTATCAGTGATTATTTTCCTTGGGCAGCCAAACCGAGAGAGGATATGACCCTCTAGGAACCTAATGATGACTGAATCTGTGGCATTCCTAGTAGGTATGGCCTCTATCCACTTAGTGAAGTAGTTTGTGGCTGTTAAGATCCATTTGTGTTGTGAAAAAGAAGCAGGGTGAATTTCTCCTATGAAATCTAGGCCCCATTGCATAAAGGGGCCTTCAACAGTGATGGGTTGTAGAGGTAAGGGAAGGAGTTTTCTTTTGCCTTCAAAAATCTAGCATTTGTGGTAGGCAATTATCATCTTATGGATGTCATTGAAGAGTGTAGGCCAATAGTAGCCAGCTCTGAGTATTTTTTTTGCAGTGGCTTTCCAGTTCAGGTGGCCTCCACACTCTCCTGCATGGAATTCTTGTTTAATTTTTTCTACTTCAGACTCAGGAAAACATTTAAGCAATAGGCCATTTGCATTTTTCCAGTATAATCCTTCATTCGTTATGCAATAGCTTCTGGATTTTAGATTTAATAATCTGGCCTTGGTCTTTGATAGTTCAGGAGGGACATTGAGGTGTGTAAGCACATACAGAATGTCAGAATACCAAGGAGAGCTCTGAAACTTCTCCTCAACAGTGGGATCAGGCAATCCCTGCTGCTCATCCAAGGCATCTACCATGTTAATGTCAAGGGCTTGTAGATTTGGTTCAGCCATTAGTTGAGCTAAGCCCTGATCTTTGATCAGTTTGGTGGGTTTTATCTCAAGGTCGTACTCTAAGATCACAGCAATCCATTTTCCCCTCTTCCCATCTGGGTCTTGGGACAAGATGTCTTTAACCACTATATTTGGCACATAGGATATGGTGTGGGAATAAAGTATGTACACCCTAAAGTCTTTCAAGGCCTTAACCAGAGCATAGGCCTATTTTTCCATTATGTTGTATTTCAAGGGTGTGTCTCTCAAAGCTTTGCTGAAGAAAGAAATGGGATGTTCCATTCCCTCTAGATTTTTCTGCAGCAGAACTACAGCTACTGTATGTTCGGAGGCAAATGAAAATATCAAGAAATCCTTTGAGAAATCTGGGTTGATTAGGACAGGAGCTTGGGTGAGTGTAAGCTTAACTGACTCAAAATATTTCTTAGCTTCAACAGTCCATTTAACTCCTACACCTTTCTTTAACATGTTTGTCATATTCCTAAGGTGTTCAGCTAGGTTTGGAATAAACTTCCTGAGGCGGTTGATTTTCCCAATGAAGGACTGCAACTCTTTGATGTTCCTCGGGTGGGTGATTTGTATTATTCCCTCAACTCTCTGTGGTTCTATCCTAATCCCCTTCTCAGATATGATGTGGCCAAGAAGTTTTCCTTCTTGTAGCCTAGATACAGTATTTTTAGGATTCAATGACAGACCGAACCTTCTACATTTTTCAAACACTCTTCTAAGGTGTTCTAGGTGTTCTTCCTCAGTCTTGGAATAGACCGTTATTTCATCCAGATAGATGACAATGAAGTGTCCTATTTCGTCTGCAAAATCTATGTCCATTGCTCTTTGGAAGGTTGCACCAACGTTCATTAGTCCAAAAGAAATCTTTACATACATAAAAGTGCCCCATGGAGTGGTAAAAGCGGTCTTGAGTTGGTCTTTTGGGAGTACTAAAACTTGGTTGTAACCTGAAAAACCATCTGGTAGGGAGATCCTTTTGGAGCCTACTACCCTCTGAAGGATGTGTTCAATTTTTGGCAAAGGGTAATTGCCTTTGAGTGAGGCTCTATTAAGATTCTTGAAATCAATACACAACCTGATCTCCCTTGTTTTCTTTCTCACATCCACCAGGTTTGATACCCAATCATAGAACCTCACAGGCACAATTATGCCTGCCTCATACATCTTCTTAATCTCTTTTTCCACTACAGGCAATTGTTTTGGGTTTATTCTGCGAAGTTTTTGTCTGAAGGGTTTCTGATTCTCTTTCAAAGGTATTTTGTGATGTATGATGTTTGTGTCATAGGCCCTTAAGTCCTCATAGCTCCAAGCAAACACATCAATGAATTCCTTGAATAGGTCGATGTATTTCTTTTTCATGTTTGCAAGCAGGGACTTAGCCAATTTTATCATCTTGGGTTTAATTTTAGTGCCTATGTTTCATTCTTCGACGTCAGAATCTAAGTGCTCTATAGTGGGATTTTTTGCTACATCATCAAAGTCAAAAAGGTCCTCTAAAGGTGCCAGACCTTGAGGTATGTTCTTATCTTTGGTCTGCAGCACCTCTACTTCTTCACTATCTGCGTTTTTACGTTTTTAGTTTGGATTTCCAATCTGTTCGTTCAAGGTGTTCATTTCTATGTTACAGGGTGGTTCTTCCTCATCTAAGGACTCCTCACTTAGGCAGCTACTGTCAGATTTAGAATCTGAATCAGAAAATTCAAACTCATCTCTTCCTACCAGGAAATCTTCAATATGTTTATCGCACTCAAAGACCTGCCAATATTTTTCATTGTCTGGCACTACAGGTCTGAATTTGGTCTGAATGATGATCTATTGGTCGCTGGGAGGCTTGTGATATGAAGTAGCCACGCAGGCTAATCCATTTGCAATTGCGTTCTGACTCCTAGGGACAAACACCAATTCGTATTCTACAAAGGTTTTCAATAAATCCAGAGTGTCATTCCTGTATGCTCTCAGCCTAGGATGTTTCATTTTGTATTCACAATTTACCTGTTTAATGATCAGCTCAGAGTCTCCATGCACAGTTATCCTACGGGCTCCTAATTTTTTCAACAATTTCAGGCCTAGGATAAGAGCCTCATACTCTGCAATATTGTTTGTACATTTGAAGTGCAGGTTACAGGCATGGCTCTCTACGTAGTCACTCTCTGTGTTATGTATCCACACTCTCGCTCCTGCATTTCTCTTGGTGCATGACACATCGAAATTCATTTCCCATAAAGGTTCATTCTCAGGTTTACCGTTGTTTCATTCTTGATGTGGTGTATGAGCTTGCAGAGAGTAACTAATCAGTTGACTGCATTCTATTTTTGGTTTACTCTGAGTTTTTGTTTCAGTGCACTGTTCAAAGTCTTCTACGTCTCTCTCCTCTGAGTCTAGAGTAGCCATTATGTTAAAGTCCATAGGCTCTGTTTCATTGTGTGTATCTTTGTTTTTGAATCCTAACCCCTCCGCAGATTCATCATTGCAAAGGATGAAGGAGTCAAGATCCATGTGTACATAGTATAAAGGTGAATTTTCAGGCTTTTCGGGGCTACTGACCAGGAATTTCATTTGTGCCTCCTTGTACAGTCTTCTAAGTTGGCTAAATACAGGAATTGTGGCATAAGCCCCATCCATCTGCATTTTTCCTTGTAGCTTGGCTTCCCATGACCTTGATAGCAACATTCCATACTTAGGTGGCACATCTGCTGCCACAACATCCATGACTGTACATTTTGCTGGAATTTGGGTAAGGCTTACACACAGGTCTTTGATTAGGCCCAGACATTCAACTCTGCTAGAGTCAAATGAATATAAATATTTATAGGGGTGGGTTATCTGTAGGCCTAGATTTTCCATAACCACCTTAGGCATTAAGTTGTGAGATGCCCCAGAATCATACATTGCATTGTGAAGGATCTTGTCATGGATATTAAGACTGATATAAAAAGGGGGCACTACCCCTTCCTGAAACTTTCTTTCTATCTTTGGACCAAACAGAAGGGTTGGTTGATCATCACTTAGAATTACAGTGTCACTGTTTCAAAATTTGGCCTTTATATACATCCTGAGTGGCCAGCTCAGAGAGTGGGACAAAGATTTTAATTTTTGCAATCTCACTCTCTAAATTGAAAGTGGACTGACTCTTTGGAATGTTCGACTCTGTTTTTTTAGCCACCGCCTTGGTGGCAGAATCAGTGGGTTGATGCTCACTATGTACAGTGTTAGAAACTGTTTTATCAGGAGCACTAACTGCAGTGCTAGTGCTACTAATTGGTTGACTTTGTTTATCAGTGTTTTGGTTGTCTTTTTCTTTGTTTTTTCTAGAACTCTCAGCTACTAATTTGGTACTTTCAGCCGTTACTTTAGAAGTTTTCTCAGGCCTTCTCTTGATGGTAACCTTAGAAGCCTTTGGTTTTGAAGTGTCTAGGCTCCTTTTTCTTCTAAGTTCATACTGCTCTCTGACCTGCATGATGGCATTTTCGAATCCCAGTCTGTAATCCTCAGATTCGAACCTTTCCTCCTCCCAATATGAGGGTGAGGGCTGATCTTCTTCTGTGTAACAGTTGTGGATTAATTTTTCTACTTCAAACATGTTTATTGTGTTTCCCTCAGACTCTTCTATGATTCCCTCATCTTCATCAAGAAAGTTCTCTCGGAATGGGGGAATAACTTGCTGATCTAATTCTCTTTGTCTGTTGGGAGTGGTGTTGTTTCTTCTAAAGTTCTGGTTCTGGTTATGATTTTTGTTCTTGTTTTGGTTACTGACTATGACAACCATTTTTTCCATCATTTTCTGTAGCTTTTCTATGTTTTTGGAAATACGGTCATAATTGGGGTCAAATGTGGAAGCTACATTGTCATCTCTATATGTTACCCTTTTCTCAGCTCTCAATCTTGCTTTCTTCTCAATCAGATTTTCCTCTACACTCACTGCTCCCTTTTGCATGTCTTCCAATGTGTTGTAATCCCTCTCCCTAAGCTTGTAGGCCATGTCAGCATCCAAGACTTCAGGTTATTTCACTAGAACCATACCTTGGGGAGGTTTCATGTGTGGTGGAAGAGAATTATAAATGCTATTAAACCTTGTAGAGTAGTCCTGGACACTCTCTCCTATGTTTCTTTTCAGGTTCTTGTATTCTGCCAGGATTTGGAGAGGGTTGGCCTTAACTTCCCACTTGTTTATGAAGGTCTGATATAAATCAGGAAGGTCTTGGATACTGTTAGGAGGGAGGCTTTTGAACCATTTCTTCACCTCACCTCCTAAGCTCTGGGCAAAGATTCTCATTTTGACTATATCATCATCTATTTCCATGTAGTCAAAAGAATCTTCCATCCTATCTACATGGTGCTGAGCTATGGTGGACTCCTTTGTAGTGAAATGTGGGATATTTGATTGATAATCATTGGGTAAGGGCACTAGAGGCTGAGGTAATAACAGAGGTGCATACCAGGCTACCATGATGATTTTTTGATGAGGTAGAGGGTTGTCTTGAGCAGCTGGTATATGGATGACAGTGATACTAGGGCCAGCAAAAGTTTTTTGGGCAGATCTAGGGTGGCAGAGCCCCAAGTTTTGAATGAAGTGAATATCAGGGGGTGTAGATGGAGGGGTCTGTCTATCCCCAAGGTGTTTACCACTCTGACGTAGTGAACCAGGGAGCTCAAGGTTTGGCTAGTCTAGGACACTGAATGACCTAGTTCTTGGTAAACTATTTTGAGCACCTAGGTCAGAAAATGGGTCTGATAGAGCTGTAAAGTCTTCTAGTGTAGAATTAGCTCTACGAATCTGGCTGGAAATAGTTGGTCCTATAGGTGCAGGAGATCTCTTGAGGATGCTCTCAGGGTTGTCAACTATTTCAGGTGGTTTTGGATTGGGGTAAGCTCTTGTGTGAATGGTTCTTGAAGCTATAATGTTGCTTTCCAAACAAGCAGCTTAACCCTACTTGTTACTTTTATTATGTCTGATGTTGAAATGGGCTCTGGTCTCCCAGTGGAGTCTTATGTGAACCAAGATAATCAGCAGGCCTACTGATCACCAGTGGAGTCTTTGATCTTTAATGAGCTATGGAGTCGCCAAGTGGAAGGTTTAGGATGCTTCTGGAGGGTACACTATCCACCATAGTGCTTATGAGATGTTCCTTTTCAAGGACATCTTCCAAACACATCAAAATCTAACCAGAGATCGACTGGGAGGTATTTTACCAGATATGCCACCTCTGAAAGAGTGTGAGATCCGGAGGCTACCTGGCCCTTTCCAGACTCTATATAAGAGTGTGGGATAGAACACAACAAATGGTATAGAGGTTGATCTGTGAATAGGAGTGTTTAATTGCCAACCTAACCAGAGATTATAGGTTTATGAGGTTTTTATGATGTGGTAAGGTGAAAAATACTCATAAATTTCCTCAGTGGAGTCGCCATTATGTTGGTGATGACAATGGGAGATAGACAAATGTTATCAGTTATAGGCTCTCATATTTTCCCCAGTGGAGTCACCATTATGTTGGTGACGACAATGGGAGACAGACAAATGTTATCAGTTATAGGCTCCCAGATTTTCCCCAGCGGAGTCGCCATTATGTTGGGGTTCCCATGTTTTGGCAAGGTTGGAAATACCAAAAGATGAGACAACATCAAAACCACTTTCAGACCTCAGGATCTATCCTTCCTGGGTCCAGAGAGTGATCTCTTTATGTAGCAAAGGTTTTATGCCTTTGAAGCTCAGTGTTAAGATATTAGGCTAGTTATAAGGCTCGGGGTTTGTTTGTTTGATGTATGTTTCGTTGTTGGGAATCAGGAAAGAAAGGTTCGATATAATAAAAGGATGAGAAAAGAGGATTTTAGGCAGAGGAGAGATATTCCAGGGAACATTCAAGACCATTGGGCAATGGAGTCAGGAAAGGGTTTACTTGCTATTCAATGTGCAGGCTTTCAGTTGGGCTAGTCATCTAAAGCATTGGATCTTAAAGACGATAGTGTGGCATGAAATGGTAAGAGAGGAGGAAACAATAAATATTTAGAACACAAAGTTAAAGACCTGAGATCAGAGAGAGACTTTGAATTCTCAATGCTTCGGCCTTCAGCTTGGGGGATCTTAGAAAGGTTCAATTAATTGAAAAGTATCCTAGTGAGATAGAGACAGAGTTCTAGACCTCCCAGTGTTCCCAATTCATTCAATTAAATCCTAACAAGAACATCTAAGAAAAGATTCATTTAATTCATACATCAGCTAGCAGGCAATGACATCCACTACACTGGTTAAATTAACTGAAATCAAGCCTTAGATAACACATTTAGTAGAAAACATCAAAGGCAAGGAGAGCAGAAACATAGGGTACCTAACAAGGGTAAATCCTATGCCAGATTTCTGATGCGAGCCAGTAGAAATGAAATGGAATGAACTGCAAGTTAAAAACAAACGCAGAGATAGAAAAAACATCACCGCTGCTTTAGATCAGGATCCAAAGAAATGTGCTTGTCATATTAAAGAGCAACACCAGTCAAGTACAACATTACAAATAGCTGGATATTCAGTTTGGAAACATCTTCTTCAGCCTATCTTACAACTTTACACAGAGACTATGTCTCAAAAGAAACAACTTGCAATTCTATGATAACTGAACAACAACCTACAATGAGTTTCTTCATGAAATTTATAGCTCAAGAGAGCAGAGGAGGTAGGTGAATGACTAAATGAAGCATTAAAGCTCAGAAAAGAAAGAGGGCCGAAGCCCATTCTGTTTAAATTCTGAGCTTTTATCTCTGGTACTCTTTGGATGAAAGAGTGATCTTCGTCAGGCTGCAAATTTACTCCAGGTATGTCTTTGTTGTACTTGCTGTAACACTCTGGTGAATTAAAAAAGGTAGAATAATGATGCTAGGGTCTGCCATACCATGTAAAAAATGTTTCTGGTAGCGTAGGACTATTGTTAGGGCTGGAATTTCCTCAGGAACACGATATAGAATGGAGACAGTATGGGCACTTCGTCCTTTATGGAAAGAACAATCTGCTAATGTGAAAACCCAATAGTATTTTTTTCTGCGCGCTGGGCCTTCCGTGTGATCCATGCTGTCTTTGATCCGGTATTCTGCCTTTAAATTATCAGATTAAGGCTCAGAATCTGCAATTACAGGCCCTAAACGCTCTATTTTCCCACTGATACTCTTTGTTGCTTCCACATTTGCCTCTGACTACGAAATATGTGCTTTAATGACACGGGAGAGGTTTTGTAGAGTTTGAACCCTATCCTTTGATGAGATTTATGTCGTAGCACCTTTCCCAAGCCTTTCTCCATAATTTCAGCTCCTAAAAATGGTCCTTTCCTGTGTTCTCTGTCATTGTAACAGAGACTGAATCATGGAAGTTTTTCTCCGCCCGTAAACCTGCAAAACATGCAAACGCGTTAAGAAAACCATGCAGGGAAGGGTGGATGCAGCGGGGACGATGAAAATGGTCGTGCGGTCTAGTAAAATGGCGGACCAGTGCAGGGTGACGGCGAAAAAATGCAGAGAAACCATGGAGGATGGTATGGTGAAAACTAGCAGTCTGTGGCAATTTTAAATGCAAATAATCGAATTTTGACCTTTGAATGCAATATATAGGGGACGGACAGAGGAAAACGTGACAAAACACATGGAATGGTGACGTGGCGAGACCCAGTCGAAGGTGGGACAGGCGTTAAATCTAGACCGTCCTATCTCAAGAGGAGATCGACGATGGGAAACATAGCTGAGGGCGACGGATGGTGGGCTAGGGGCACTGTTTTCCTTGGATTAACTTTCGTGCATCTTCGTGGCGTGATCATCGTTGGATGGATGGTCGCAGATCAGATGGTGTATAGCGATATCACGCCGGATCTGCCGCCGAACTTTAATGCGTGATGGGGGGGTGGTTTTTGAACAGTGTACGGGACACGTGTCCTGCGGTGAATGGCATCGCTCCAAAACGAGAAATATCGCCCACCCTCCGATGGCAGTGCGATGGAAACCGGTGGTTTTTTAACAGGGCACGTTTGCGGGGACCACCGGGCGGGTGAAATGTGAACCATTGGATCAGCAGGTTAAATGGATGGTTGACAGGCGATCGGAGGAGTGAACAGGGTGGGCCACGGCGCGGCGCTGACCTGCGAAGACCGTTCGATCTAATCAGATCGACTGCTAATAATGAGCCTGATTTCCATCTGCGATCAGTGCTCACCGGGCTAGCGCTCGGTTCTAGCGCCCAGGTCACGTGGAGAAAAGGTCGAGGGGCTAGGGCCACAAGGTGCTAAGCCCACTTATATGGGAAATATGGTTTTTGGCCCATTTTTAGTGCATTTTAAGGCCAATAAAGGGTTACGACAGGGGAAGGAAAGGGAAATTAAGCCACACCAGGGGTGCATGTAGGATTTAGAGGGGGTTTTTGGGATGATTTAGAGGGTAAGAGGGAAATTTTGACAAGGGGGAAAAAAGGGTTAAAATGGAGCATTCTGCAGGGATACAAAGGGAAAATGTAGGCCTTTTGGAGCACAATTTATCATCATCAGTGAGGCTTATTGACTCAAGAACAGCAGAGGGAAATAATCAAAGGGCAGAGAGCATGAAGAGGCTTCAAGGATGATGTGTTTTCAAAGGGAATGCATTCCTTGAAGGCTCAAAAACAATTTCACCCCCTGCTTGCTTGTCATGAAATTTATAGGGGGATAACACAACCTAAGCATTTATATAAATTGTGATCCTCATATCCTCCTTATGCAAGGGATTTCGCCATCTGAAACAGGTGATCATGGAATTTTCACTTTAAATTTTTTTCTACAAAGCTTAAGAAGCTAAAATTTTTATGAGAAAAATCAGAAATCATGAGGAAGCTCCTATGAAAATTTCAAATCAAGTTGCGCAATATTTTCGGATATATGATCTATGGAAGTCAGTGTTTTTGCATGCTCCTAAAATTCATCTCAAAGAGGTGACTTTTTTAAAATCATCATAACTATCTCTTTGAGTATCATATTGAAATTCTATAAAAAGTGGAAGATAGTGAACGGATTGTAGGTTCTTCTCTATCAATTTTAAATCCAAAAGAAGAAAAAATGACACGTGGCACGCCGTACAATTTCACTCTACTGAAACAGTCCATAATTAGGGCATTGTGATAGATTGGCTATAACTCTCCCTTGAAGAATCAAAATTGGTCAGACCTATGGAATTGGAAAGAAAACTCAAAGGACTACTACAAGACCAAAAATCACATATTGGGGATCTGAAATAACAGAGATACACCAAATTCAATATCGAGCTCCTAGAAGGCAAGAAAAAGCTAGATCATGTGTTGTCAAGGGCTGCAAAGGACCAAACTTTCTAGGGAAAAAAAGAAAAGCAAGGTGCAGCAGAGGGTAGCATGACAATAGCAGTAACCAAGGTGTAGAACAGTAGCAATAATTTCATCACATAAAGTCTTCAAGTGGGCAGCACTGCATATAGTCACTGTAAAGGTATAATTGTACTAATTCATTGTAAATACATTATTGTAAAAAATTGTACTAGTGTCTATCTGCCAAGAGTTGAAGAGGCAGTGTCGGGAGGTCTAGGATCATCATTAGGTGGTTGTTTCATAGTTGGGGTTATGGTCTAGTGTATCTTCTTCTTCTACATCATTCTATATCATTGTAAAGTGGACCATTTTCCCTGGTACGGGAGTCCATTCTTCTTTTATTCTTCTATAGGGTGGTAGGGTGGTGCTAGGGTGCGTTGTAGCTCATTGGGTGTTGGGGCATCCGTTAAGTTGACTACTAAATAATATTGGGCGTTGGAGCGTATATCCAATGGGAGCTGGAGAAGAATGCTTTTCTATATTCTAGGAATTTGGAGCTTTATTTTCAGTTGGAGTTGAATATTAAAGAATTATTAGAAAAGCATTAGGTGGTTTTTGTCCCGGAGTGGGTTTCCACCTTAAAAAATTTGTAAATTTGTTTTCCTTTTGTTTGCTGCTATCATTTTACAAACACTGATAATAATTGAAGATTAACTAATGCTCTAATTGAAAGAAATATTGATTCACCCCCCCTCTCAGTATTTCCAACAATTGGTATCAGACCTTGGTTCCTTCAATAGCAGTTTCATAGCTAGAAGGAGGCCATGGATCATACCAAGAATGGCGTACCTCTGTTCAATGAAAATAATTATGCACTCTTGAAAGGAATAATGGAGGTCTATCTCTTGGCACAAGGTTATGAAGTATGGGACACTATTCAAAATGGATTTACATCAACCGCGGATAAACAAGGTAATAAGAATTTGGTGAATGATGCAAAAGCAAAGAATATTATTATCAGTCGACTTACTGAATATTCTTATCATAAGGTTTTGGGTTGTAAAACCACCAAAAATGTATCAGAAAAGCTTGAGAATATATATGAAGGTGACTCAAATTTCAAAGAAGCAAAGCTTCAAATATATAGAGAAAAATTTGAGCAACTCAGAATGAAAGAAGATTGCAACATTGTTGCATACTTCCAATATGTTGATGAAATAACCAATAATCTAGAAGGATTGGGAGATCCAGTTGACAAGAATACTATTATACGAAATATTCTTAGAACGTTACCAAGGAGATTCAACACAAAGGTATTAGTCTTAGAATACAGTGCAAATCTGGACAAACTCAGCAAAGAGGAATTACATGGAGTTCTCATAGCATATGAAATGAGACTTGATGAAGAAGAAGGTACTTCACATCTAGAAATTGTGTTCGTTTCATCTAAGAAAACAATAAGGACAAAAGACCTTCAATTGAAAAGACATGCACCTGCAAGTGTGAAGAAAAGGAAGATGATGGAGAAGGTCTTTCAGATGAAGAATATGCTTACTTTACAAGAAAACTAAAAATTGGCAAGGGAAAATTCAAAGGTAAACTTCCATTGATATGTTTCGGCTGTGGTGAGGTTGGGCATTTCACAGCAAAATTTCTGAACAGAAGTGATGGAAACTCAAAAGGAAAGAACGGCTTTAAGAAATTCAACAAGAAAATATCCAAAAGGAACTTTCTCTCTAAAGAAGATAGCTCATCATCCGATGAAGACAATGACAGCAAAGAAGAAGCCAATGAGAGAGTATTGTTTATGGCCAAGCACAATAAACAAGAGGTATCAAACAACAAAGAAGAAGGATTGACCATAGAATAATTTTATAAGGAAGCAATCAAGCTTATAAAAGAGCTCAAGGAAGAAAAGATGCATTCCAATACTCTTGAAGAACAAGTTCAAGGTCTCAAAATTGAAGTTGAAGAACACAAATGCATTTAAGAGTCACTTCAAAAGAAGTTGGAAAAAATCAACCAAGAAAGGGAAGAATTAGAAGCCGAAGTAGTCTCGTTGCATAAGGAAGTGAAGAAAGGAAAAACTATCCAAAACTATGCCAATAGCTCAAGGGCATTGGAAGAACGCATCAACAATCAATGATCTTACAACAATAGAACTGGAATTGGTTACAAAGAAGAAGAAGAAGGACCTTCTACAAAAAAATACAATGAACCTATGAGATTTGACATGCATGTAGACTTCATTGGGCAAGATTCGCAAGAACAGCCTTGGAAGATAATTCCTTGACGAAGATTTCCATCCAGGTACCAACATATTTTTTATGGCTACTGTTATTCATGTGGAAAATTTTGTCATAAAGCTATAGAATGTCGCACATACCCCAGGAATGAATACAATTCCAGGATATCTATCAAATATGAACCTCCCGGGGCTCAACGAAACGTCAATAGATTTGAACATTTAAGAAATAATATTGAATGTTACAAATGTCAAAACTTTGGACACATAGCAAGAGACTGCAGACTTGAAAATCCTCCAGAAGAATCTTCTAAGCCACAGAACGAACAAACATGGAAGAAGAAGAAGACTGATAATTGTGCTCTCGCTCTCAAGGCTCAAAACAACAAAGATGTGTGGTATGTTCACAGCGGTTTCTCAACGCATATGACTGGAGATAGAAGGAAATTTTTATCTCTGAAAGAGAAGAAGGATGGAACCATATCCTTTGGAAATAAAGGATCTTCAAATGATATAGGATCAGGTACCACCACTCTCGGAAGCAAAGATGTTATAGCCAAAAATGTTCTGTTGGTTGAAAACATGAATCACAATCTACTCAGTGTTGGACAAATGTGTGATCAAGGACACACAATACTATTCAACTCCACAAAATGTGAAATCAAGAAAGGGAGGTATGGTGAAATTGTGGCTACAGCAAGTCGAGCTCTAAACAACATATATGTTATGGATGAAGCAACTAAAGGATGTCTAATAGCTAAAGAGGATGATATAATATTTGGTAGCAATGATGATCGGCTAAGTAAGAAGTTTGCTACAAATATGCAAATTGATTTCGAGATGTCTTTAATTGGTGAGCTGCCATGCTTCTTAGGGCTTCAAATATCTCAGCAAGAGAAAGGAATATTTATATTTCAAGCCAAGTACATCAAGGAAATGCTCAAGAAATTCAAAATGGAATATTGCAAACCCATCCTTACCCCAATGGTAACAGGTTGGAATTTGAGCATAGACGGCTCATCTAAGGATGTGGATCAAAGGTTGTACAGATCTATGATTGGTATTCTTCTATATGCAACAGCCTCTCAGCCAGATGTTATGCAAGCAGTTGGAAAGTAGCAAGATTCCAAGCAGCACCAAAATAATCACATATTATTGTCATCAAAAGAATTATTCGATATCTAAAGGGAACAACAGAATATGGCTTGTGGTATCCCAAGGCTAACAATCTCATTATTCATTCCTTTACAGATGCAGATTAGGCAGGAAGTGTTGATGATCATGAGAGTACTCGTGAAGCATTGGAATATCTTCACCAGAAGCTTGGGATTCTCCCAAGTTCTCATTAGATTTTCCTTATTCATAATATAAAGGGCGAGTGGAAGTGTGTACAAGTCCGCAGGATGGTTGTGTGTTAGAGAGAGTGGAAGTGTGTGCAGGTCTGCAATATGGTTGTGTGCCAGGGGGAGTAACCCTTGCCATTGATGTCAAAGGGGGAGAGAATGTTGTAGGAAGATGTGTCATGATTGCAGGGGGAGTACTTATGTTGCCATCAATGCAAAAGGGGGACATTTTTTATCAGCGGTTGTCATTGATGTCAACCCAAGCAGCACCAGGGGCTACCCCAATATTGCATTGGAATTTTTACCTACCAAATTACTATATTCTATGTCAAGAATTATTTTTATGGTTTCTTCTTGTCAAGATGTTTCCGTCGATATATGGCACACCATGGGCTAAAACCCCATGCAGTTGTGGCTTCGATCATTGAAAAGTCATAATTAATCATTTTTAAGCTCCTAAAATCCCTTCCACATTCACTTGTTGAAGCCCCTCTCAACCTAAGCATTTATATAAATTGTGATCCGCATATCCTCCTTATGCAAGGGATTTTGCCATTTGAAACAGGTCATTATGGAATTTTCACTCTAACTTTTTTTCTACGAAGGTTCAGAAGCTAAACCTTTTTATGAGGCAAAGAAAAAATCCTGAGGAAGCTCCTGTGAAAATTTCATATCAAGGTGCGCAATATTTTTGGAGATATGATCTGTGGAAGTCAGCGTCTTTGCAGGCTCCTAAAATTCATCTCAAATAAGTGACTTTGGGAACATCATCATAACTCTCTCTCTGAGTATTGGATTGGAATTCCAAAAAAAGTGGTAGATATCGAACGGACTGTAAGTTTCATTCTATCAATTTCAGATCCAAATGAAGAAACAGTGACACATGGCACGTCGTACAAGTACGCTCTACTGAAATAGTCCATAATTAGGGCAATGTGAAAGATTGGCTATAACTCTCCCTTGAAGAATCCAAATTAGGTCAGACCTATGACATTGGAAAGCTTACTCAAAGGACTACTATAGGACCAAACATCACATATTGGGGATCTAAAATAACAGAGATACACCAGTTTCAATATCGAGCTCCTAGAAGGCAAGAAAAAGCTAGTTCACGTGTTGTCAAGGGCTGCAAAGGACCAGACTTTCTAGGCAGCAAAGCAAAGCAAGGTGCAGCAGAGGGTAGCATGACAAGAGCAGCAACCAAGGTGTAGAACAGCAGCAAGAATTTCACCACATAAAGTCTTCAAGTGGGCAACACTACATAAAGCCACTGTAAAGGTATCATTGTACTAAGTCATTGTAAATACATTAGTGTAAAAAATTGTACTAGTGTCTATCTACTAAGAGTTGAAGAGGCAGTGTTGGGAGGTCTAGGATCATCATTAGATTGTTGTGTCATAGTTGGGGTTATGGTCTAGTGTATCTTCTTCTTCTACATCATTCTATGTCATTGTAAAGTGGACCATTTTCCCTGGTACGGGAGTCCATTCTTCTTTTATTCTTCTATAGGGTGGTAGGGTGCTAGGGTGAGTTGTAGCTCATTGGGTGTTGGGGCATCTGTTTAGTTGACTACTGAAGAATATCGGGCATTGGAGCGTCCATCCAGTCGAAGCTGGAGAAGAATGCTTTTCTAGATTCTAGGAAGTTGGAGCTTTATTTTCAATTGGAGTTGAATATTAAAGAATTATTAGAAAAGCATAAGGTGGTTTTTGTCCCGAAGTGGGTTTCCACCTTAAAGCCTGTGTGCATTTGTGTTCATTTTTTTTGCTTCTATTATTGTAAAAACATTGATAATAATTGAAGATTAACTAATGCTCTAATTGAAAGAAATATTGATTCACCCCCCCTCTCAGTATTTCCAACATATCGATCATAATGATGTCCCTGAACTAACCATGAAGACACCATAACCTCATGTATCCTTACTCTTGATGAAGGAGTTCTTCTCATTTATTCTCATAGTGACTCTTGATGAATAAGCTCTCCTTGTGATGATCTAGCCCTTGCTCTAACAAATTTATGAATGCAGCATATGGTTAAAAACATATATGGTGGCATTACATTTGATGATATGGACAATGAGGGAATTGGAAATCACTTAATGACTTATGATGATTAAAGACATAGCAAGTGGAGTTCTCACTTAAAAACACTTGGTGACATAAGAAAATGAAGAAGCCCTTGTTGTCCTAATCACCTTCTGCACTAAACATTTAAGAGAAGTCACAAAGAAAAATAAAATTTGGCATCTTGGAGACATCCTTTTAAAATGGATCCTAGACCATATTACAAAGTATTTTTTCCTCTTTCTAATGATCTATCACTTGCCCTAAAATTCTCGGTGGTTGAGGAGATATTGAATTTTTAATTTAAGATACATATACTTATTTACTGGCCGATCTGTATCTATCCCACATGTCAGCTTCACTCCAGAGACGTGTCCCTTCAGTTTTATAATACGAAATCACTATATATACAATCTCAAACCTTCATTTTCATCATAAAAAAAATTGGTCAACAATTACAATGATACAAGGCACCAAGAAGATAAGCTTAAGGGTCAAGGAGGAGAATAGGATTTTCTAATTGGGCTTTAAGATCACTAAACCGCACTACAAACTTAGTTAAGACTCTCAGACCTATAATTCGGGCCTACAGTGATCACAAACTCAGAATTATCTAAAGTTTGCATTAGACCTGTTATAGTGGCTTAGACCTATCCGAAGTTGCAGTACCTCGAATTACAGTGGCTCGGATCTACTTGAAATTGTTGTGGCTCAAACTTGGCATAGCTTAGAATAACTTGGACCTAATTTATTGCAGAAAACCTTAGATCATCCTCAGACCTATGGTATGGACAGACTTGTGCCATCATAGAATAGTGACTCAAATGATTTTATTGGCCTGTGTGGAGAATCTTCTAAAGCAGCTCTACAGAAATTGGATTTGTCATCAGTTGGGTGCCAATTTGAAGCTCGGGCCAGCAAGAAATTTAGAATAATAGTCATGATCTAGATCGGTGAGTAGGATTGACAGTATTTATTAAGCTCAAGGTAATCTTAACACACTTATATGTGACACTTAAGACCTCTGGAATATAAACACCTCATGAAGAATTTAGTGGCATGAAATAATTTTTAACTATGAAGTGGTCATACAAGAGTGACTTGGTTGTATCTCCATGGAGTCTCAAACAATAAAAATTTAAAGCCTTGTCACATAAGCGTAAACCTGGAATCATCTTAAAACTATTCACTTGTGGAGCAACATTCTTGAGCAGTCCTATAGCAACACTTTGAGATGTTGATCAGTGGCTTTCATTGATGTCAACCAAAGAAGCACCAGGGGCTACCCCGATATTGCATGGGAATTTTGACCTACCAAATTACTATATTCCGAGTCAAAGATATTTTTATAGTTTCTACTTGTCGATATGTTTCCGTTGATATATGGCTCACCACATAATTCTTCACGGTTTGAGAGATATTCATGTTTGAAGTTAGTAACCCCAAATAGTGGGATAAAACCCCATGGGGTTGTGGCATGACACTAATCATTGGTTGTGGTCATTCAAAAGTCAATAATTAATCATTTTTAAGCTCATAAAATCCCTCCCATGTTCACTTGTTAAATACCCTCTCAATCTAAGCATTTATATAAATTTTGATCCTCATATCCTCCTCATGTAGGTATTTATCTACTTGAAACAGGTCATCATGGAATTATCACTATAATTTGTTTTTCTACAAAGGTTCAGAAGCTGAAATTTTTATCAAGTGAAGCCAAAATCCTAAGGAAGCTCGTGTAAAAATTTCAGATCATGGTTCACAATATTTTCAAAGATATTATCTGTGGAAGTTAAGGTTTTTGCAGGTTCCCGAACTTCATCTCAAAGAGATGACCTTGGTAAAATCATCATAACTCTCTCTCTGAGCATTGGATTTGAATTATGTAAAAAGTGGGGGATAGTGCATGGAATTTAGTTTTCTTTGTATCAATTTTAGAGTTGAAGGAAGAAACAATGACACATGGAACGTCGTATAAGTTTGCTCTACTGAACTAGTCCATAATTACGTCATTATGAGATATTGGGCATAACTTTGTCTTGAAGAAGCCAATTTGGGTCAAATATGTGGCATTGGAAAGAAGACTGAGAGGGATAGTACAGGACTGAAAATTGCATATTGGGGATCTAAAATAATAGAGATACATCATATTCAATATCGAGCTCCTAGAAGGCAAGAAAAAGCTAGATCATGTGATGTCAAGGGCTGCAAAGGACCAGACTTTCTAGAGCAGCAAAGCAAAGCAAGGTGTAGAAAAATGATGCAGCAGAGGTAAGCTCCAAGTAAGTATATTCTATATATGCATTTTCATCTCTGAATTGCATTAGTTTATTTTTATTCTAATTTCTTTTTTATTTAGCACTGACATATGCTCTGCAGGATGAGGTAAGTTTTGCTATTATCATGTCATGGGTATTTCCTTGAAGGTTTTTTGCATGTATTATATATTCATCAAGATAAGACTCAATGCATGATCTAATGTTTTGAAGCATGAGAAAGGGTAGCATGACAAGAGCATTAATCAAGGTGCAGTACATCAACAAGAAGTTCACCACATGAAGTCTTCAAGTGGGCAGCACTACATATAGTCATTGTAAAGGTATCATTATACTGAGTCAGTGTAAAAGCATCATTGTAAAATTTGTACAAGTGTCTATCTTCCAAGAATTGAAGAGGAAGTTTCGAGAGGTCTAGGATCATCATTAGGTGGTTGTGTCATAGTTGGGGTTATGGTCTAGTGTGTCTTCTTCCTCTACATCATTCTATATCATTGTAAAGTGGACCATTTTCCCTGGTACGGGAGGTCATTCTTATTTTATTCTTCTATAGGGTGGTAGGCTGGTGCTAGGCTGGTGCATGAAGTCACCAACAGGTTCAAGCCTGTGAAAACTTCAGGGTGGTAGGGTGGTGCTAGGGTGAGTTGTAGCTCATTGGGTGTTGGGGCATCCATTTAGTTGACTACTGAAGGATCTCATGCGTTGGAGCGCCCATCCAGTGGGAGTTGGAGAAGAATGCCTTTCTAGATTCTAGGAATTTGGAGCTTTCTTTTCAATTGGAGTTGAATATTAAAGAATTATTAGAAAATCTTTCAGGTGTTTTTTGTCCTGGAGGGGGTTACCACCTTAAAAACTGTGTGCCTTTGTGTTCCTTTTTTTTTACTACTATCATTGTAAAAACATTGATAATAATTGAATATTAACTAATGCTCTAAAAGATTAATAATAATACTAATTGAAAGGAATACTAATTCACCCCCCCTCTCAGTATTTTCAACAATTGGAATCAAAGCGTGGTTCCTTCAATAACAGTTTAATAGCTGGAAGGAGGTCATGGAGCATACCAAGAATGGTGTACCTCTGTTCAATGAAAATAATTATGCACTCTGGAAAGGAAGAATGGAGGAATATCTCTTGGCGCAAGGTTACGAAGCATGGGACACTATTCAAATGGCTTTACACCAACCGCAGATGAAAAAGGTAATAATAATTTGGTAAATGATGCAAAAGTAAAGAATATTATTATCAGTGGACTTATTGAATCTGCTTATCATAAGGTGTTGGGTTGTAAAACTGCCAAATGTATGGGACAAGCTATAGAATATATATGCAGGTGACTCAAATTTCAAAGAAGCAAAGCTTCAAATATACAGAGCAAAATTGGAGCAACTCAGAATGAAAGATGATAACAACATTGTTGCATACTTCCAACACGTTGATGAAATAATCAACACTCTGGAAGGATTGGGAAAGCATGTTGATGAGAAGACTATTATACGAAATATTATTAGAACGTTACAGGGAGATTCAACCCAAAGGTATTGGTCTTAGAATACAACACAAATCTGGACAAACTTAGCAAAGAGGAATTATATGGAGTTCTCATAGCGTATGAAATGAGACTTTATGAAGAAGAGGTTACTTCGCATCTAGAAACTGTATTCGTTGCATCTAAGAAAACCAATAAGGACAAACAACCTTCAAAGGCAAATACCTACACCTGCAAGTGTGAAGAAAAGGAAGATAACGAAGGTCTTTCAAATGGAGAATATGCTTACTTTATGAGAAAACTAAAAATTGGTAAGGGACTATTCAAAGGTAAACTTCCATTGATATGTTTCAGCTGTGGTGAGGTTGGGCGTTTCGCAGAAAAATGTCCGAATAGAAGAACTGGCCTCGGTTACAAAGAAGAAGAAGGACCTTCTACAAAAAAATACAATGAACCTATGAGAGCTGACATGCATGTAGACTTCATTGGACAAGATTCGCAAGAACAGCCTTGCAAGAGAATTCCCCAACAAATATTTCCATCCAGGTACCAACATATTTTTCATGCCTATTGTTATTCATGTGGAAAATTTGGTCATAAAGTTGTAGAATGTTGCACGTACCCTAGGAACCAATACAATTCTAGGAGATCTATCAAATATGAACCTCCTAGGGCTCAACGAAACATCTATATATTTGAACATTTAAGAAATAATATGGAATGTTACAAATGTCAAAACTTTGGAAACATAGTCAGAGACCGCAGACTTGAAAATCCTCTAGAAGAATCTTCGAAGCCACAAAATGAATGAACATGGAAGAAGAAGAAGACTGATAATTGTGCTCTCGCTCTCAAGGCTCCAAACAACAAATACATGTGGTATGTTTATAGTGGTTGCTCAATGCATATGACTGGAGATAGAAAGAAATTTGTATCGCTGAAAGAGAAGAAGGATGGAACCATATCCTTTGGAAATGATGGATCTTCAAATGTTATAGGATCAGGCACCATCACTCTAGGAAGCAAAGATGTTCTAGCCAAGAATGTTCTATTGGTTGAAAACATTAATCAAAATCTGCTCAATGTTGGAAAAATTTGTGATAAAGGACACGCAATGCTATTCAACTCCACAAAATGTGAAATCAGGAAAGCCAGGTATGGTAAAATTGTGGCTACAAGTAGTCGAGTTGTAAACGACATATATGTTATGGATGAAGCAACTAAAGAATGTCTACTAGCTAAAGACTATGAAAGATGGTTATGGCACAAACGAATGGGTCACATAAACTTTGACAATATTGTTAGGATAAGCAAAAAGGAAGCAGTACGAGAAATGTTGAAAATATCAAAACCTTCCAACACACTATGTGAGGCTTGTCGGCACGACAAGCAGACAAAAGTCGAATTTAAAAAAAAAAAACACTTTGCATCACATCCATTAGAATTGATACATACTAATCTATGTGGTCCTGTGAGAAAAAAAGGCTTAGATGGAGAATTATATTTCATGGTAATGATAGATGACTATACCAGGATGACAACCGTCAGTTTCCTAAAGAAAAAAATCTGAAGCATTTGAGTGCTTTAAGATCTACAAGGATTTGGTCGAAAATGAAATTGATTTGAAAATAAATTTTCCAAGATCAGATAATGGCGGAGAATTCACTTCCAAATTATTTCAACAATATTATGATGAAAATGGAATAAAAAGACAATTTTCAACAGCATCAACACCTCAGCAAAATGGAGTTGTTGAAAGAAATAACATAACCTTATAGGAAATGGGTAGAACAATGTTCAAGGACTCAAATTGGATGAAAATTTGTGGGTTCAAGAAATTGATATGGCAGTCTTCATTATCAACCGAAGTCTTCTCAGAAATAATTGCAACAAGACCCCATATGAATTATTGAAATGAAAACCAGCTAATGTAAAATATTTCAGAATCTTTGGAAGCAAATTTTATATCAAATGAGAAGATCAAAAGTTGGGTAAGTTTGAATCATGTGTTGACGAAAGTATCTTTGTTGGTTACTCACGCAAAAGAAAGGCCTATAAATGTTATAATCTAAGACAAAAATAGATAATGGAGAGCATAAATGTTACATTTGACGAAGATGGTGTTCTAACGAATAATGATGAGGACCTAGAATCTTTGAAACTTGAGACAGAGGCTAAAAAAGACACAAATAAAATTCTATAACAAGAAGCAACTGTCAACGAGGAAGAAGTAAATAATGATCATCAAGATATACAGGAACAACAACAAGAAGCTCCTCCAAAGAGAAAAAGATAATGGATTCAAAAGAACCATCCATCAAATCAAATCATTGGCGACATAAATGAAAGTCGAAAACTTCATTCATCACAACAAGCTCACATTTCTTTTCTAGCAACATTTGAGCCTAGTATTTTTTAGGGAGCCAGCCAGAATGAACATTGGGTAGCATCTATGAATGAAGAATTGGATCAAATTGAGAAGAATAACACCTGGGAATTAGTTCCATGACCAAAAGATAAAAATTTCATTGGGACTAAATGGGTGTTAAGGAACAAATTGAATGAAGATGGACAGGTTACTAGAAACAAAGAAATATTGGTTTGCAAAGGCTATGTATGCACAAGTGGAAGGAATTGATTTTGATGAAAAATTTGCACCAATTTCTAGAATGGAAGCCATCTGGATTTTTCTCACCTATGCATGTCCAAGAAAAATCAAAGTCTTCCAAATGGATATTAAGTCAACATTCCTGAATGGTGAATTAGAAGAAGAAGTTTACATCGAACAACCTGAAGGTTTTCTACTATCAGAAAAAGAAGACTATGTTTTCAGGTTAAAGAATGCTCTATATGGTCTCAAGCAGGCTCCCAGATCATGTTATGCTTGTCTTGATGGATATCTACGTCAACAAGGGTTCAAGAAAGGTACTGATGATAGCAATCTTTATGTACAAATAGAAAAAGATAATTTAACAATAGTTGAGGTATATGTTGATGATATAATCTTTGGTAGCAATGATGATCAACTAAGTAAGAACTTTGTTATAAAGATGCAAAGTGAGTTCAAGATGTCTTTACTTGGTGAGTTGACATACTTCTTAGGGCTTCAAATATCTCAGCAAGAGAAAGGAATATTTATATGTCAAGCCAAGTACATCAAGGAAATGCTCAAAAAATTCAAAATGGAAGATTGCAAACCCATCCTTACTCTGATGCTAATAGGTTGCAAATTGAGCATAGATGACTCATCTAAGGATGTGGATCACTAGTTGTACAGATCTATGATTGGTAGTCTTCTATATGTAACAACCTCCCAGCCAGATGTTATGCAAGAAGTTGGACAAGTAGCAAGATTTTAAGCAACACCAAAAGAATAACATATTATTGTCATCAAAAGAATTCTTCGATATCTAAAGAGCATAACAGAATATGGCTTGTGGTATCCCAAGGGTAACAATCTCATTATTCAATCATTTACAGACACATATTGGGAGGGCTTTGATGATCATAAGAGTACTAGTTGAGTAGAATTATATCTAGGTGGTTGTCTAGTATCACAGTTGAGCAAAGAGAAAACCTCAATCTCGTTATCTACAGAGGAAGCAGAATACATTGCAGCGGTAACTTGTTGTAATCAAGTCCTTTGGATGAAATAAGCTTTGCAATATCTTCAAGTACAATTTAGTGAGCCTATTCACATCTTCTATGATAAAACTAGTTCCATAAGCATCTCCAAGAATCTTGTCATGCATTAAAAAACAAAACAAATTATGATCAAATATTATTTTGTTAGAGAAAAAGTCGTTGAAAATAATATCAAACTTGAATATGTTGGTACAAAAGAACAAATCATTGATATCTTCACTAAACCTTTACCTTGTGAAGCATTTGAATATCTTTTCCAGAAGCTTGGTATTCTCCCAAGTTCTCATTATATTTTCCTTATTCAGAAAATAAAGGGGGAGTAGAAGTGTGTACAGGTCCACAGGATGGTTGTGTGTTAGGGGGAGTTACCCTTTTCCATTGATGTCAAAGGGGGAGAGATGTTGTAGGAAGAGGTTTCATGATCATAGGGGGAGTACTTGTGTTTCCATCAATGCCAAAGGTGGATATTTTTTATCAGTGGTTGTCATTGATGTCAACCCAAGCAACACTAGGGCTACCCTAATATTACATGGGAATTTTGACCTACCAAATTACTATATTCTAAGTCAAGGATATTTTTTATGGTTTCTACTTGTTGATATGTTTCCGTTAATATATGGCTAGCCACATAATTCTTCACGGTTTGAGAGATATTCATGTTTGAAGTTAGTAACCCCGATTAGTGGGCTAAAACCCCATGGGTTTGCTGCATGACACTAATCATTAGTTGTGGTCATTGAACAGTCAATAATTAATAATTTTTAAGCTCCTAAAATCCCTCCCACATTCAAATTTTAAAGACCCTCTCAACCTAAGCATTCATATAAATTGTGATCCTTGTATCCTCCTCATGTAGGTATTTCGCTACTTGAAACAGGTCATCGTGGAATTTTCGCTATAACTTGTTTTCTAAGAAGGTTCAAAAGCTGAAATTTTCATGCAAATTAAAAATCCTGAGGAAGCTCATGTAAAAATTGTATATCATGGTTTGCAATATTTTCTGAGCTATGATCTGTGGAAGTTAGGGTTTGTGCAGGCTCCCGAACTTCATATCAAAGAGGTGACCTAGGGAAAACAATCATAACTCTCTCTCTAAGCATCGGATTGGAATTATGTAAAAAATGATAGATATTACACGAACTGTAGTTTTCTTTGTATCAATTTAAGAGGTAAAGGAGGAAACAGTGACATGTGGCACGCTTTAAAAGTTCGCTCTATTGAACTAGTCCATAATTAGGTCATTGTGAGAGATTGGGCATAACTTTGTCTTGAAGAATCCAAATTGGGTCAGAACTATGGCATTGGAAAGAAGACTCAGAGGGATACTACAGGATTGAAAATCACATATTTTGGATCTAAAATAACATACATACATTAGATTCAATATCGAGCTCATAGAAGGAAAGAAAAAGTTAGATCATGTGTTGTTAAGGGTTGCAAAGGACCAGACTTTCTAGGGCAGCAAAGAAAAGAAAAGTGCAGCAAAATGATGCAGCAAAGGTAAGCTCTAGGTAAGTATATTCTGTATATTCATGTTCATCTATTAATTGCAGTAGGTTCTTTGTATTCTAATTTGTTTTTTTGTTTAGCACTGACATATGCTTTGTAGGATGAGGTAAGTTTTTCTATTATCATGTCATGGGTATTTCCTTGAAGATTTTTTGCAGGTATTATATATTCATAAAGATAAGACTCAATGCATGATCTAATGTTTTGAATAGTGAGAAAGGGTATCATGACAATAGAAACAATCAAGGTGCAGAACAACAGCAAGAAGTTCACCACATGAAGTCTTCAAGTGGGCAGCACTGCATAGAGTCATTGTAAAGGTATCATTGTACTGAATCATTGTAAAAGAATCATTGTAAAATTTGTACAAGTGTTTATCTGCCAAGAAATGAAGAGGCAGTGTCAGGAGGTCTAGGATCATCATTAGGTGGTTGTGTCATAGTTGGGGTTATGGTCTAGTGTGTCTTCTTCCTCTACATCTTTCTATATCATTGTAAAGTGGACCATTTTCCCTAGTACGGGAGTGCATTCTTCTTTTATTCTTCTATAGGGTGGTAGAGTGGTGCTAGGCTGGTGCATGAAGTCACCAATAGGTTCAAGCCTGTGGAAACTTCAATGTGGTAGGGTGGTGCTAGGGTGATTTGTATCTCATTGGGTGTTGGGGCATACGTTTAGTTGACTACTGAAGGACCTCGGGCGTTGGAGCGTCTATCCAGTGGGAGCTGGAGAAGAATGCCTTTCTACATTCTAGGAATTTGGAGCTTTCTTTTCAATTGGAGTTGAATATTAAAGAATTATTAGAAAATAATTCAAGTGATTTTAGTCCCGGAGGGGGTTTCCACCTTAAAATTTGTGTGCATTTGTGTTCTTTTTGTTTGCTATTATCATTGTACAAACACTAATAATAAGTGAAGATTAACTAGTGCTCTGATATATTAATAATAATACTAATTGAAAGGAATATTGATTCACCCCCCCTCTCAGTATTTCCAACATGAGAAGCCTTTGAAGTGCCTTGCAAAATACATTCTTGAAGTTTCCTTGGAAAGACATTTTGGGATCTATTGTAGAAGACCCTATGGCAACAGACCTGGCACTATTTCTGGATTTGACTTGAGACATCTAGACCAAAATTAAAGTGGAGAAAACAATTTATGGGCTTCATATAATAGAGTTTAGAAAACCTTATTGTAAACCTGAAGCAACTTGTTGGAAGTCATTTTGAAGATAATTTTGGAGCAAGGCGTAGTGCATATATCTTGTTTTTAACCTTTAGCTCCTTGGAGATCATGATGCTTTGAAGCCATCATGAGGTGACCTTAGAGATATTTTATTGGGTATCATGAAGGAAAGTGGAGACACCTTCATGTTAAAATATCAAGGTAGTCATTGGTGACGTGATGTGGATACTAATTGAGGGGATAGATGAATATTAACAGGCTCATTGAAGAATATGTTGGGAGCCGTGAAGTATAACCAAATATATCTTGAAGAAGTAAAGGGTTGGAACCCAAGAGGTTGGAGCGTCAAAAAGACAAGGTTGGTGCCTTGGAGAATAGGGTTGGAGCCCTAGAAGATCGGAGTCCTCAAGAAACCAAGTTGGAGCCTAAACTAGGTATAGTGTTGGAGCCCTTGAGATTGGTTCCCCAAAATTGAAAAGGTTAGAGCCTTGGAAGTCCAAGTTGGTGCTTGGAAAAATACACTTTGGATCCTGGGAGATTGAATATCGATATATTCATCTAGGTTTGGAGTCCTACATATATTGTACTTGATTTATTGTAAAGAAGAAATTAAAAAATCATTTATTCTTGTTATTCATTTTGTGTTCTAAATATAAGTGATCTAAATGGTAAAAATAAAAATTGAAAAAAAATAATGATTCCCCCCCCCCCTCAATATTTCCAAAAATGGCATGGTGTTTTATTTCAGTGCTTGGGATGCTTCCTACATAATTTACTCGTGCTCATCCTCCTCTATAGTGGTGTCTATGAATACATAAGCATTTTCCGTTAAGTGTAGTATATGTTGGTCATCATTGAAAACGTGTAAATTAGTAACATTATTGGTACATATTTTTTATATAAAATTTCAATAGAGAAATCATTTTTCAATGGAAATATCATAGCAGCAACATTTTCTAATGCATTTTTTGTCACATCTCTAACTTTTGGAACAAAAAAAATATTGAAAGCTTTAAAACGATTTATCAAACACCATACCTCTTTTTGGTAGTTTTTAAGATGAGGTGAAACATAGTGTATAGTATCTCGTACTTGATGAGTGACTGCCTCTGAGTTACCAATTACCTTTAGGAGCTCTACCTTCAATTCTATAGCTTTCTTCAACCCAAGTATGAGTGCTTCATATTCTGCAATATTATTATGCACTCAAACTCCAGATGGCATGAAATTATATGTTTTTTGTTGTGCGGATATGTAAGTACACAATCGGCTCTGGAACCGTCCCATGTCTTAGAACTATCAAAATAAATATTCCGAAAATTGCAAGCTACTAGGTTATTTCCTGTACTATTATTCTTACTAATAATAGCATTAATATGATTAGGTATAGCTATATTACATAAATCATTTGCGCCAACTAGAGAACAAGGAAGGAGTTCAAGTTGTGTATCTAGTAGAATGGGTGATAGTTGTGCAAGGTAGCACCCAAGGTCAGTTTCTAAAAAGTATTTTCCAAAAATTAGGTATGTCAAAGCAACAGGCTCATTTTTCCCTTTGAAGGGTGTAACAGTGTATTTCATGTAAGGCTCTGATTCCACCCAGATTTGATTATTCTTGCCCCTATACAGACACCATAAATGCGACCAATCGGTAGCAAAATACCCCTACAATAGTGTCTACTTATCAATACACCACAAGCTTTTAGGATGTCCACAATCACTATGTTTATACATTGGTGAACTCAGTGATTGGATGATAGGTGAATAATAAAATTTCTAAGTTAACCAATAACTTGGACAAGAGACCTGTCCAGATGAATAATTTTTACATCGGCCTTATCCCATTTGGAATTTATTTTCTTCGCAAAAGATAATGGCATTACATTTACAAATGCATCAGAATCAACTAAATAATTGTGAGCATTGTAATTGAAAATATCAAAAGTCAATAAAAACGAAGGGAAAAGTGTATTAGCCTCTAATGTTAAAGTGTTTACAACTAATTCTAGGAGACTAGAAGACTTACCAGAAATTAGGGGAATTTTGAAGTCTATAATGGGCCTCCTAAGGAAATAATAAAATAATAGCTAAACCAATAAAATAATATTTATGAATTTACAATTCACTTTTTGCACCAAAATCCATGTAACCATAGTTAAATTCAATTGAAAAATTGTACCAAAATCAAATTAATATATAAAATTGTATTGATGTGACTATAAATAAAAATGAGTTTTTCAAGAAAAAATCATTATCATTGAACAACTAATGCATTTGTACTTTGTACTTAAATAACTTAAAATAAATTATAAATATTAATTCATAAATTCTTAGTTGTACAACATACCATTAATTAAAATTTATATTATTTAAATTATAAAATTAAATTATATAATAACATGTAATTAATATACTATATAAAAATCAAATAATATAATAAAATAAATTTAATATATTATTTTATGTATTAATTTTATATCACATATTGAATTGATTTGATTTATAAAATAAGAAATAATAATATATAATATAAAAATTAATATGATATATGAAAAGTGTGTAAAGACATGAAGATTGTATAGGGATATGCATTGTTTCTTTCAAAAAATATGAAATGACAATAATAATATTTTATTCAAAAAATGTGAAATGAGATTTATTATGAGTACTTTACTTTGTGACTTTAAAAGTACTTAGAATATTACCATGGTTAACCATGAGTTTTTATCCACCATTGATAATGTGACAAGTAAGTACATTTAACTCAAGAAATGCCACCTCAACCATGGGGGATGATGTCATCCCCTAAAATGTGATTGGTTCTCATAAAGTGAATTTTGATTGTACATTTTCCTTAGGAGGCCCAGTTTTGACCTCAAAATTCCTCTAATGTACCTTCGAAGAAGAAGTATAACCACCTGATGAAGACTGGGCAAGGGCTTGGACAAGCAGTTCTCGTTGGCTTGCAATCCTTATAAGCTCAAAAATTGGAATATGTGTGTGATATTTCTTCACATATTCCACTATGTTATAATATAGTGCAGCAAGAATCGTTGAAGTGTCTCTAGGGGTATCCTTGTTCGCCACTTCCGGAATCGTAGACTTTATTTTACTGTTGGCAGAAGTGTTCTATGTTGTGGTATTATCTCTAGACTTGTTTTGAGCTTGGTTTATGGGCGTTGTGATTTTTCTTAACAATTTTTCCTTCAATTTTTGCCTCGTCAGCTCTTGTTTAGGAACAGGCCCTAGAATTCTCAACTTGTATCGATTGTTTTATTTTAGAGCCATGGCCTCATTCAGTGGTGGTTCTTCAAAAAAATATTCTCATTAGTGAACACATAACTAAAAGTATTTACTGTGTGTCTGACACCCACAATCTCTTCAGTCGCATCATATTCTTCATTTTCTTCCGTCTGCTCAGTCTGCTCATTTGAAAGTCTTGAGTCAAAAATGTGCGCATACAGAGAGTTAATGTTGTCATTCCATTGGGGGCATGTCTCTTCTGAATGATATTCTTGATTAAAAGGATAGAATTAGTCCATGCCCATGTTTTCGACATTCAACATGATGTTTGAGCTCTGTGCATACCTAGTTGGTTGATTACTATTCTTGTTGTTGTTTTTATCACTTCTCGGGAAGTTAAACTTGGGGGACTTGCTACTAAAAATGGTCTTGTTTGTCCTTTGTTCTAATTCTTCCAACTCATTGGAAAAAATCTTGAAATTCTGGGTCAAGCTTTCCAGGTCAGTAACATCTTTATCCTTGGCCTTGCTCGAAGAGGCCTGAGAAATTTTTTGTGTCTCCTTAGAGTATTTAGATGATTCATTGTAGAAAATGACTCCAATTGAACTCAATTCCTTCTCAAGAGAAACAACTTCTTTGAAATTTTTTTCCAAAGTTTCTTTCATAGTTCTCTTCACAAATTGCACAATGCTCGTCGACAAGGCAGAAGTGTAATAATCAATTGTGATGGATTCATGAGGTTTCGTATATATGGGAAATTTTTTCAATATGTGATTGAACCTATGATTAAAATATTTAAAATTTTCTTTCTACTCCATATTTAGATTCCCTAACTCTTTTAATAACATGGCTAGGGTTTTGTCATCAGCGAACTTTTTAAGAAACAACTTTTTAAACCCCTTCCAACTCCTGAATTGAACTTGCAGGAAGATTATGGTACCAAACAACTGCTCTACCATCTAAGGTAGAAGGAAAGAGTCTACATGCAACATCGTCATAACATACCTCGATAATATATAGGTGTAGATATAATTTATCCAAATCATCTTTCACTTTCATTGCCTTATCAGGATCAGATTTTGTTAACAACTTCTATGGGTGTCATGGCATCTTATGTAAAATACCTAGAAGAGTGAGTGGGCCATCTAATCCAGATCTTGGTTTTCCATGTTCTCATCTTTATGCTCCTACTATTCTTCAGAATCTTAGAAATCTTCTCCGTGACCACCAAACCCATGGAAATTTTCTTCTGAGAGCACAACATTGTCCCCGTCCCCCTCGTTGTAAGATGGGGGCTTCTTTGGTTTTTCTGAGTTTTCTACAGATTCCGCTAACTCTTCAAGGGTAGTGAAAACCAAATATTCCACTGTAGAATCCATTATCATAGTAGGATTTTTTATTTACTCTTTGGAAAATAATTAATATTATGTGCTCTAGGAATTAATCCAATAGCCTTCGCAAAGCGACGAGTTATAGGTCAAATTTCCCAGATGTGTAATTTTGCATTTTTGTCCCAGGTTGGGCTGATAAAATATGCCTACTTCAGGAATATGATTCAAAGAGGTTTTCGGAATGTTTTTTCCTTGTTCGTAAGAAGTATGATGTGGTTGGGTGGAGCTATCAACCATAAAAATCTGGTTTCCCTCCTTCTAGCACCAAAAATGTTCACAGTGCTAGACCATCCAATATTCAAAGGGGTATTCCCAATATGTAGTCCCAATTATACCTCACACAATTTGGTATAGGATCCCCATATGGAATACTTCCTGGATTTCGTATACTTAAATATATTCCTTGGCTTTAATTGTCAACAAGGGAGAGAATCGCATATGTGCCTTCGAAAAGCAAGCAAGTGTGCCTAGTGAATGTTCGGTTGTAGGTGCATCAAGGTTCTTCTACTACAGAGGGGAGAGAAAGTGAGCCTCTAGAGGTAATAGTACCACCCTAATAAATACACACATAAATAAGACTATTTCATCTAACACCTAGCGGAATATTCAATAAATATGTGACGATCGTTACAAACATTACAACACATTCTCAATAATATAAGCACTAAAATAACAAAAAAATAGTTCAAATACCTTAGTACTGGTGAAAGAAAACATGAATCATAAACATTCACAGTATATTCTTACAAACCTTCATAATCCATGTAATAAAACATGTTGGCCATCGGGCTTCAAATATTAATTAAAATTCCCAAGATGCATAAATACAACGAACATCACTTACTCCAATAGTGGAGCATTGGAGCCACTACTTGCTCCCCAAAAGTATTAGCTTGTCTCTCTTATGCCGTATGGGAGAAGCCAAGGTTAAAAGTCCTCTCCATGAGAAATTAGGAACTATTTATAGCTTGAGGAGTGACTTTTCATATCCTTGTGACTCTTGACTTTCTAACTTCTAGTGACCTTTGGACTTCTATGACCTTTGGAGTTCAAAATTACCTTTGGAGTTCCAAATGACTTTTGGAATTACATTTATTTTGGTATTGCATGTCCTTTAGAATTTTGTGTCTTGCATTCATATATTACTCTTGGACTTCTACTTGTTTGTATTTTACAATGATTACAATATTACACCTTGAATTCCATATCATCATATGATGAAACTAAACACATAATTATCTTGGATGACTAGGAATAAAAGTAACTAATGACATGGATTTGCTTTAGTGGTGACATGGTTTCCATTATATCTGTTCTTTATTAATCTTCTAATAATAGTGCTTCCACCCTCCAAAGGGTCTTCAATCTTTGAGTCTTTAGGGTACTTTGATCATCAAGTTTTAGGTGTGTTATTTTCATGCTTCCTTTGTTTATCATCTTTGCCTAATATTTCCTCTTATGTACCTGTCATGAGGTCCCTGGAAAACTTGTTTCTACAATCACTCACGATGAGCAACTATCAATCTAAAAATCCCCTACTCTACCATGTTTTATGCATATTTTTCAGTTCGTGCCTTTTTTGTGCACTCAAAACAGTGAAAGGAGCTTCTCAGTGCAAGGGAAAACTTGGAAAGGTTGGAGGGCTGAGGAGGAGGAGCTTCGAGGCTTTGGCATTCACTCATGCACTCAAAGGAATAAATCAAATAATTAAGGGTGCATGTCACAAGTTCAAAGGACAAAGTTGAAGGCTTCGGGCTTCCCAAGTGCATTATGCACTCAAGGGAGAGAGGGAGGGCATAGGGCACACTCTTGAAAGCTGAAGGCTGAGGCTTCGTGTCTTCAGAGTGCGCTAATGTGATAAATCATTTCAGGAGGGTGCAAGGAACACTTTGGAAGACTGAAATATTGAGATTCTGGTCTTCAGGGTGCGCCAATGCATTCAAGGAGTGCACACTTCTTTGAGTCGAAGGAGTGTGCTAAATGAAGACTTAGTCATTTTTAGAGGTGTAGTTCGGAACAAGGAAGGGGATTCATTCTTTTGGAGTGTGCCCAGCTCTCAAGGAGGGTATCTGGTGCACTTATGAACAATGAATGGTCTCTTATCAAGGCTTCGTAGTGCACTCATGCCTCTTGGTCTAAATGGGATCACTTTGCAACCAAAATTTGTCTTAAGTCTAGAGGATCGGTTAAGGGGTGTGCAAGATGAGTTCTAGACACAAAACCATTTTTGAGACATGTTAACTCAACTAGAAAACTTATACAAGATTGATCAATAATGAATATACATTGAAACGCCACTTTATTCATATTTCGCAACTACAAACAGTGAGGTGTGTGACTGTGACCCAAAAGTGTCATTTTTTCAACAAAAAAGGTGTTATGACCATGAAATGCATATAGATATGTTCTAATCAATACGAAGACACTTGAGAACATTCAAGAAAACTCAAGGCATATGAAACAACACCAAACAACATTTGATGACCAAGGAGACACTTGATATGGCAATAAAGTAGGCTCCAAAATTTGAATGTAGTGAAAGTTTGGAGGGGGTTGTAGCAGCGAAAACAAGTTTGAAGATAAATAGGTAAGGAGAATGAAGAGAAATAGGATTATTTATTGTTTTTTGTTTGGTAATGAATTCTAAGTAGATATTGGTTTTCAATGCCACTAATCGATTGGAAAATTCTTGAAAAACAATTCCCAACGCACATGAAAATGGTGACTAGAATTCTACGGTTTAAGAGAATGAAATAACTTATCTGATTCACTATCAACTAAGACATTTCTACTAGCATTCGATATTTAAGATCCACCCAGGTGCTAACATCCCATGATAATGCCTCAAGAAAATACATAGAATTTCAATGTTAAACAAATATTAAAACATTAAAACTTAAAACCAATCTCAGGAAAACACATAGTACCTCATAAAATAGAAAATTCTAGCATCATGAGCATCAATTCCACAATAGTGCTACTCTTCCTCAATAGTATTAGAATTCCAAACAAGAAAAAGAAAGATAGTGGACTCCTTCCTCTTGTCACTAATGTGTTATGATTTACAAATTAGAAGTCGCTTCCTATATATACATTACCTGAGATACCTTTGAAATGTGTGGAGAAAATGCCTCCCCACATAGCATAAAATGCATTCTCATTAAATTTGGGTGGACAATAAAATCCTCATTAAATTTTTGTTGTGCATGAATACTCCAAATTGGATTGATTTTATAGGGTAAAAGGAAGGGATTGTGTGCCTCAAATAAATGCACATTAGGACATATAATTAATTGGAAGTGAAATAATGATAATTCCATCCTAAAGATACAAACATTTTCTACACATATAATACTCATTATCCTAAAGTAAATCTTTCTCACTAAAATCCAAGTCTGTCAATGTAGCAATTCATCATATATGCCAATGTTCAAGTCAGAACATATATGCACTCTCAGGTCAAACCAATTACACTCTTGGTAATGAAATTTGAAATGGGACATTATTGGACAATACTTAACCTTAGGATATAACCTTGCATCATGTCTTACAAATATCCTATATAAGTATGTTTCCCACTTATACATAACTTTCACAAAAGGCAAGTTGAAGCAAAACTTAGAATGTTGTATGAAATCTGAAGTATAAATATTTAAGCTCAAAATAAAGATATAAAAATGTAAAAGTGTGTAAAATAATTAAAAAATATATGCAATTTGAATCAATCATATTGGCCAATAATGAAGCATGGGTGTGCATTTTAGTGAAGCAAGGATTTTGGTTTGCTTCACAAAAATGCACACCCAACCTTCATTTCAAGGCCAAATTGAATGATTCAACTTGGAGAGTATTTTTTTACTCATAATTAACAATAATACAATTAATTTTTTCTAATTTATCGATCAGAACGGTGAAGTTAATGTAAATTAAAGTGTTGCAGCAATTGCATTTTACGGTATCACCCCAAAAGTGTCAACAGTTTGTGAACAAAAGAAAATTACTAGAAGCAAATTAGTGTGTAAAATTAGTAATTAAATAGATAAGATTTTCCAAGAAATGAATCATGGGCATGCAATTTAATGTAGCAAGGTAATTTTGGCCTGCTTCCAAAAATTGCATGCATAGCCTTCATTTCAAGGCCAAATTAAAGGATTCAACTTGGAGTGTATTTTTTTATTCATAGGTAACATTAATAAAATTAAATATTTTTAATTTTTCACATAAATATTTTTGTTGTTCAAGAATACTCCAAATTGCATGGATTTCATAGCATAAAAGGCAAGGTTTGTGTGCCTCAAATAAATGCACACTAGGAATGTTTGGGAGCATGGGGATGGATTAAGAAAAATCAAACTTGGATTTTAATAGTTGAAACTTCTAGTTTCTTGGCTTAAACCTTATAAGTAAGGTTAGATGACCTTATTTTAGTAGTAATTAGGTTTAAATTTATTCAAGAGATAGATAAAGAGATATCAGCACCTAGGGTTTGCAAGATCCATTTTATGGTTTTTCTATAGTGTACATTTTTTTAGGGTTTTAAGTTTAAGATTAGGTCAAGTAGGCCTAGTTAGGTTTTGAAGATATATAGGTGAGAATGGAGACAAATAGGACTAGTTCTTATTTTTTGTTTGGAAATGAACTCTAAGTATACATAGGGTTTCAATGCCACTCATGGATTGGAAAGGTCATGAAAAGTAATTCCCAACACACATGAAAATGGTGATTAGAATTCTAGGGTTTAAGACAATGAAGGAATGTATGGGATTCACCGTCAACTAGGGCCTTTCTACTAGCATTTAGTATTTAAGATCAACCTAGCTACGAACATGCCATGATAATACCTCAATAAAGTACATAGCATTTAAATGTTAAACAAATATTAAAAGATGAAAACTTAAAACCAATCTCAAAAAAACGCATAGTACCTCATAAACCAACAAATTCCATCATTATGAGCATCAGTTCCACAATAGTGCTACTCTTCCTCAATATTAGTATAATTCCAAACAAGAAAAAGAAAAAGGTAAAAGATAGTGAACTTACTTTATGAAATCATTTTATAGCTAATTAAATTACTCTATAGTGAAGGTAGTGGATTATTCAAATTATGGTTATTCTACTTAATGTATTCTATTAATTTTTTATTTTATTTGAGAATAATGTTATATTATTGTAACATTTTCTGTCTAATTTTTTATGGAAAAAAATAAATAAACCGATGGACCTAGACTAGGCGTAGTTTGCACCGACTTTTGCGCCTCAACTGGATCACATTATGAGACTTGAGTTGGTGTTGAGTCGGAAATTGGCGAATATAAATTTAAAAATACCCACAGGCCAAAAATTCAAAATTAAATACCTACCAATTATTGAACTAAAAAAAATCAAACATTTTCTTTCTCCTCTAAGAATTTGTTTCACTCTTGATAAGCTTGGACCTAGAAAGAAAAGAATAGGCTCATCTACCCCCACCTGGGTCTTGATTCCGGACATCTAGCTCTTCCTCTCGATCACTCTCATGAGAATAAGAATATGGGTATGGATCACTCTCACAAGTGTATATTGGCCATTGTGAATGAATATATATGTTTGTTTTAATTGTAGGTTGTGTGTATGTGATGGCCCTGCGGGGATGCCAAGGGAATCACGTGTTTTGGCCTAACTATTTTATGCAGATTGTGTATATAGGTTGGCCATGTGGGAATTCTAAGGGCATCATATGATTTGAATTTTATAGTATGAATGATCTATTTTTTCTCATGTGGGATATATATTATGTGATGTTCGCATGGATGCTAACGACACCTTCTATTTTTCCCTGATTAATTTTGAAGATTGTGTGTATGTGATGGTGGAATTGCTTACCTCAGATTGAATTTCTTCCCTTAATGTAGTGTGATCTCCTTACTTTCATTTTATTTTCCCGGGCTCGCCTCCATGGATAATATTTGTTAGCCCAACCTCAAAATGTCGAGCAAAGAGTAGACAAAATGAGGTAAGTCATTATGAAATTATAGGTATGTAATTGTTTATATTTTCTCTTTGATTATTAGTTTTTTTGTATTCCAAAATTTTAAAATATATATATATATATATATATATATATATATATATATATATATATATATATATATATATATATATATATATATATAGGGACATGAGACTGACCAGGAGAAAGAGGCCTTTGCTTCAATATTGGGGATGGAGGCACTTAACAAACTTAACGGTGTGGACTTGAAAATTCATGCTAGATACATAGAAAAATGATCAATAAAATCATTCAAACATTGCATGCACATCAACCGTTTCAAAGTGAATCAATTAATTCTCCAACCACTCTTGGATCGAATTAAAGATAAAGGAGGAAATCATTAAGCATAACCACTAAGAATTTGGAATAGGAAACAGAGACTTCAAATGCCCAATACACTCCTCAGACACAAATCTCTTCTTCCACCACACCACGTTATGAATCTTGTATTAGTAGCTATGACACAAGGATAGAATATGACATGGTTTCAGGGAAAATTTTTAGATAAGATCTTGGGAAAGTTTTTGCAAATAGGTTGAAGTAATCATCCCTTCAATGATTCAAATACCATCTCCATTTTCCATTCTAAAAGATAGCGTTTCACCTACATAAAGAAATAAGTCACGAAATGGAGACTGAATTTGACGTAAGTTGGTCTATAAAAAAGGTTAAACTACAAATGTCTTAGAACTACGATAGATTTAGGTGAAATCAAAGAAATAAAACCAAAAAACTCCCACCAAAGCAAAGGCTCAAAAGAAGTCCAGTTGATGTAATTGTAAAAGTGTGGAAAGAACTTGTAAAAATGTATGAGAAGTTGGATGAACAGAGGAAGTCTGGTGAGGAGAGTAACCAGGTATTTGAATTTTCTCATAAGTTTATATCAAATTTCTTAAATGATTTTTATATTTTATTTGTGCACAATTAAATTCAATTAGTATATGTTTCAGGACAAGGCCTCCAAGGTTAGCCTTGCAAAATGAAGTATCACACATCACAGTGGCCAGAAATGTCTATAGGCCTTGATTTGTAATTTTTTAAGTATATTTAATATGTGAAATGATATTTTTTTACTTCCTAGAAAAAATTAAATGATTGCATATTAACTAGTTTAACTAGTCCATGTGCCATGTTTTGACAGGAGGAAAACTATGGTCGTCATCCAACACACTTCTAAAAGGACATGTTGCAAAACAAAAAGTGGATCAACTTTGTTATGTGGATGGAGAAAGAGGTATCAATTGTTGACTTTCAATTATTTATTTCAATACTTTTATGCATATATGTCAATTTGCATTTCTTGCAACATAAAGTAGAGACAACATACCCACTTTTTCCATATTTATCCAATGAAAAAGGTTGTACATTCTAATTGTAAAATTGGGTGGAACATGGTTGGAATAGGGTTGGAACATGATAGGATAAATTTCATCCTCATATGGTAATATATCATTGCAATGTTTCCCATCATATTGATGGAATGTTGCCCACAATAGATTGCATTAAATAACTAGGGTCCTTGAATTATTTACCCTTCCAACTTGTCATTCTTCTTTATTTGGGATTCCATTTGGGTATTAATGTATACCATGGCCCTATGTAGATATTCCAATTGACTGGCTAGGAGTCGCATCTCATTCCTTATCTCACACATATTGTCACTATAACACTCTCTAGGAGGAGGATAGCTATCCATGGCATGATTGCATCTAAGAATTTCCAAAATTGAAAACTCCAAGTATTTTTAGACTTAATGCTACCACCATATAGGAAAAATAAAACAAGACGATTGGAGGGAGAGATCCTTTTGAGTATTTGACAAGACCAATTGACTGAAAAATCACTTTAAAATACAAATAGAAACAAAAAAATAAAATTACAAACCTATCCATATTTTCAACGAGGAAAATAGGTTCATTACCATCCATATGTGACCTATAATTTTGACTCTATCCCTACATAGATGTTTAGTTTTATGGACAAGATTTGAAAACCATATAATTTATTATATTTTTCAACATTTACTCAAGAATATTCATAAATAAACATTAATCATTACAGTACTAGCAATGTTCATTTTCCTAGAACTATAAGTCTTTGCCGTGGATAATTGCATTTTAAAACATTTTCACATACATTCACCCCATATCATCATAAGAAATTATGAAGTGAGAACATTAGCAATAAAAATGTAGCAGAATAGTCATAGGTTTTTCATGATATCTCTGTCATAGGGCTCAGCATATCTCCTTCATATCTATGTCCTAATCTTCTCTCATATCCAAATAAGAAGGCCCAAAGATGTTGGTGTCATACCCAAGAACTAAGTCCCATTAAGGCATTATTACACCACAAGAATGAGGTACACTAGGGCATATCATGGATTCAATCCCATCTAAAAATGTACTAAATCTAGATACTGAATTGATTCTACAAATCAATTGCGGAAATTAAACACAATTGCCAATCACATGAAGGAAAGAAAGAATCAAATCAAACCACAACACAGATAATTTATCGGGGAAAGATTGTTGCTCAAAACCCCACTATATTCTATTGTATATTCAACATGGAAACATGAAACAAATACAATTCCCTCTTCTCATAAGAGTCTCCAGCACTCAGCTAATTGTCTCACATTGTCCTGGACAAAACAAGTCAACACTTAGCCAATTCTCAGCCTCTAAACAACTTGCCTTTCTTACGTGATTCTTGATGAATGCAATCCCTAAAGAATAGGAATTTTGGCCTTCCTACACTGTGCAAGGATCATGGGAAATCCAATGGGTGTTTGGTTGCATGGGTGCAACCCAATAATCCTACAATTGATAGTTAACATCCCTTTCACCTTTGTCTCAACTAGGTCTCCACTGGAACTGACATGCATGCAGCTAATAATAGTAAATCGTCAATTGCATGTTATATCAGTCATTTCAAATTAAATAATATTTAATTCACTTGATCTCTCACTAGTGCAACAAATAGTTACAACTAGCACAACTAACTTTAACTCACCTAGATTGAGTTAACTGATTTCTCATGCATTAACTAATGCACCAGCTGCAATTCGAACTCTGTTACAACTATAATTACTTTGCATGCCTCACCAACTACCCTCAACTTGAAATTCATGAGCTATCTGAGTTTATCACACTCATATAACTTTTACAACTTATTTTGAGATAATATTACATTTATTGTCCAACTTAATTAAGGGAAAACTAAATAGACACTGCACCAAATTTAGCCCACACTAGTGTAGGTGCTGTTAAGACCTATTGGTCCCACACTAGTGTCAGTGCTGCTAGGACACATTGGTCCCACACTAGTGTAGGTGCTGCAATTTATTGTTGAACTTCAACACTCCCTCTCAACAAGAAATGGATTATCTTCCACCCCAATTGTTGGAGAGGAAACAGGTCTCGCAGGCAAGACCCAGGTTCACAGGTTGGGGGCCAACAAAGGAATCCGTTGTAGTCTAGAACCACGTCGGCATTATCACCCTACTCCGAAGAGTAGAGAGTCTCACCCAAGGCGTGCTGCAACCACATGCAGAAGGGGAACATATCGATAGCAGGGGAAGGATCCGCAACTCATGATTAACATTGAATTGATTGCATAAACATAGTTATATACGCAGGAACATTCAGAGAGTAAACGGGTATTAAGCAAATAAAATTTTAAATCATCAGAACCATTATGCATGCATATAAATCACATCATAGGACAGCAACCTGCAATTGTATTGATATCTTCAGCCAAATTCATAAGTACATAGATTCTGCAAGGAGAGCTTACAAGTCTGATACCGATGCCTTATAGAACAGAAAGGTAAATAAGAGAAACCTAGGAACTACAAAGAGATCATGCTCGATCTCCTTCAGTCGCTCTGCATTCCTTCTCCTATCGCATCCTCTTCTCTTTCGGTCAAGTGACTGCTATTTATTTACCCGCTATCGCAACTGTTAGTTCCTCTTTTCGTTCTTCTTCAGCTGCTTCCGGCTTCTCTCTTGTAGTCTGTGTGTTCTACTTTCTATCTTCTGATGTGTATTCTCTTCGTTTGTACTCATGCATCTGCTTTCTTCAGCTATCTCTCGCTTTTGCGCCAACTTGATAGCTCTGCGACTTACTGTAGTTTCGATTTGGTTGCGATTGCCATGTGTCATTATGTCACAACCCAAAAATCCATTCTTTATTCAAAATTCAAAATATTCAAAATGAGTTTTCAAAACAAGGGCCCCAATAGGCCCCGACCACAGTTTCTTGACTCGTCCCCGAGTCAATCACAAATGACAGTCTCTACCTCCATCACCCCGCTTGATCCCGTGCCCTGTTCGCGTTGTGTGCCTCCAGCTTGCTCCTGTTCTCACTATGCGCCTTCCGTCTGTTGTTCAAACAAGGGCCCCAACTTTGGGACTCTGTGGAACATTGTAGCTTTAAGCCCAGTGAAGTCTGACACAGCTTGTTGCCACCCTTGCAGTAGTGCATCTGTTTCCTCAGCAATCTTGGTCACAACGGCCTCCTCTATGTGCGCCGGTACAGTCCCGAACACTGAGCTAATCTGGTTCTCGGCCTCGGCGGCCAGTTGTTGCATCGTCCTAGCACTGCTTTGGAGGGGCGGGTGAAGCTCACGAATGACTTGTTTGGCCATGGCTGAATTGGCCTCTGTTTGTTGGATCTATACTTTGAGATCGTCGGCCTAGGCATATAGCTAGTCTAACCTCATGGGGTCTGTGGCCTCTTGAATTTCCCTTGAAACCTATTGTAGCTGCGCTGAGATTGGTTGCACTTTGACGGTAAGGGCTAGTGAGCATTCTTGAAGACCCTTCAGGAGTTCATGAGCCTCGCACCACAGAGTGGAGAGTTTCTTGCATGTGAGTGGCTTGGCCCTGCTTGGCGGCGACCTGTGCTGCATAGACAAGCACTGGATCGAGTAGTTCCAGCCATGCGGCTAACGCTGCTTGAAGCTCCTGATTTTCCCGGTGGAGACTAGTGAGTGTGATCCGGAGGTGGAAAGCCTGGGCTACGACACTCGTCTCTGAGACATCGGCAGGCAGCGGAGGATAGTGGGCCCCGACAGTTGGCCAGAACTCTGAAAACACCTGGGATACGTTGTTGATCTGATCTTTCAATTGTTCCCGTGCGGTGAGGAGTTGGTCGCGATGTTCAGTAAGAACTGTAATCTGTTGTTACTGCTCGTCACACCGCTGCTGGAGCTCGGAATGAAGCCTTTCGGCTTGCTGGGCCACCCTTTGGATAAACATGTACAGCTGAGCTGTACCCCATGTTTCTAAATTGGCACTCCCCGAAGTGCCCTGATCCGGCCTCCGTTCTTGCAAAGGTTTCCCATTGGCAACTGATCGAGCCGAGTGCTCTGGAGGGGATGGCGGCGAGGTCTGTGGGTTCGCTGAGCCGGCCATATTCAAATCCGGCCATTGCTACTGATCGGCAGGGTCAGTTTGTGGAGGGACAGTAGGCTCAGGCTGAGCCTCAGTTGAGTTGGCATTAATGTGAGACATCTGGGTGAATATAGCAGACAGAGAGACTTGGGGCTCTTCCACGGGGTCGACTAGTGGTACTACGGCTACAGTACTGGAGCCAACTTCAACCCTGTGGTCCCCCCCAAAGAGTTCCCGGATGAGCGGGTCGGACACAGTGGCAGAGGAATTGGATGGAGCGGATGAAGTGGTAGGTGGAGGGGGAACGGTGGATGGAGGTGGAACTATGGATGGAGGTCGAATGTTAATGAACTATGAAGGGTCAATAAGGGGTTCTTCCTGTATCAGCGCCCCTGTATTTGGCGACAGTGGTGGATCATCATCAGTGAGGTCCACCACCGGGTTTGCTTCGGTGGTGCGGGCCCGCTTGGCTGGAGGAGTTTCTAATTGATCGGGGGTCGGGCCCTTTTCTCCCATCGGGGTGATGATTGGACTTGCAGAGGTAAACAGGATAGTGGGGATGGGGGAGGTGAGAGGAGTTGGATGGGGGTGCGAGGTAGAATGAGCGAGCTGAAACTCAGAAAATAAAGGGAACAAAGCAGCACCGCTTGAAATAACCTGGGCCGCCACATTGAAATTGCGTATCTGAGTGTTGAAGTGGCAGACGATGGGGATGAGCAGCTCGGGGAGTTCCTGTGGTGGCGCTGCCACATTCATCTCGGCAGGCTGTTGCAATGGAAACATCCACTCAAATTTGTACCTGGGGAGCCCGTCGCGGGTTTCCATCGTGACCCCCGGCCACGAACGGACTTCACGGTGGAAGGTGGCATCTTCCAGCTGGAATTTCAACGGCGTCATGCGGAAGGTGTCCTCTGGCACCCAAGTGGGTCAGAGGTAAGTATGCCTGTGACTTACCCCAAACCACACTTGCTCGATGTATTCATCTAACAGGTTTCTGGGCACCCATTGTTGGCTGGTTACGACGTCCGCCATTAACCCATACCAGCTTCGGAATGCTTCAGCATTCACCTTTTGGGTGCTCGGATCAGCCGACACCTTCCATGGAACAAACTTCATCGTGAGAGGTTGGCCCTCTGGAATCTCCACTGGTACCCGGACAAAAGGAGTGTGCCATTTCCACATGGCAAAAGCAATGATCAAGTATACGTAAATGAAGCTGGTAGCGCGCTTGTAATTCTCCTCGCACACATCAAATAGCTCTTTCAACAGGAAGGAGCACCAATTCAGCTTAGCACCCTGAACGCAGTGCTTTGCAATAGAGATAGTGTCCAGGGTGCATTCGCCCTTTGTGTAGTGCCTCATTGTCTTGCTGGCAATGAGGTAGCAAGAAAATTTAATCTCGGGCTTATTGATAAGCTCGATCTTGGCGCCCTTCCCTCCCCGTCGGGTGCCATATTTGCTATATAACTCTGCGTCTCCTAACTTCCGCGCTCGCTTGGAGGTGGTCTGGCATGCAGTCGAGACATCTGCACCATTATGTGAAAGCCTGGTTAGACGATGGATGTCTTCAGCATGAATGGGAATTTCCTTGTTCAGCCACAAGGACCCATTCTGAATGTGGCTGAGTAAGAAGCGAGTGCACTGCAACACTGGTTCGGTGGTCCCGAAGACCGAAAGATTTCGTAAATTCATGAGAGAGGATTTTTGAAGGCCCCGGAACGCTGGTAAAATTATGTTGGCTGCGTGCCCAGCTATGCTGTAGTAGTGCTCCATATACACCTGCCAGTGGAGCTCCGGGAATTCGGAAGAGTCGGAAAGGTTGGCATCTATCAAGGTTGCACTGTCATATTTCCCAACCAGGGACTCTGTCTTGTGGATCCTGCTGTCGAGGTCTGGTTTGACGACGGATGGGAGGGCCTTCGGCATTTTTTCTCGGCACTGATAGAAGTGCAGAATGCGTCTCGGTGTCCTCTCTTGGTGCTATGCGTCTAGATCGTTTTGTTGCTCTAGCGTTGCTGCAATTGCTAATTCTAACTGCTCCGGCATTCTCGTGCTTTTTCCCATGAAATTTATGGAATTTCCTGGCACGAGTGAAGTTGTTGAGACCCCATAATGAGTTAATTCTGGTTAGCATTCTTCTCTGCGATAATCATGCGATCAATCGCGTGCTTATGTGTATTCTAATAGTTTCTGATGGTGGCATGGGGCAGTGGGAGGCCGCGACGGCTGAGGTTACTGCGGATGATGGCAGAATGATTATGGTGAGGTTACTTCCAATTATGGTAATTTATGATTCAAATCTAGACGATCCTACGGACTGACACAAGTACTGACTGAAATGACCTAGACTGGCGCTAACATTTTTATGAATCCTACAGGGATGACACGCTGGACATGCCCCTCCCTGAACATATTCTGTTGTGGTGATGTCCCCGCAACAGAACAGTGAATGACAAGCTATACCGAAAAGAAAAGGACTACCTAGGCTCATCCCGGTTGCGGGAGAGTTATTCAACTACGCTGCTCTACGGGTGCTCTCGGTTGTGAGAGTTATTGATGAAGATTGAAATAAAATTACTCCTGGTAGGGTTTCAAGCATGTGCCATTCACCCACCCAGGTAAAACAGTACCATCCAGCTGAGCCAACCGAACGGCTCCCGACTCTCGAATCTCAATGACGAAGTAAGGTCCCAGCCAGTGCATCTACAGCTTCCCTGGAAACTTCTAAAACCTGCTGTCATATAAGAGGACCTTACCGCCAACCTGGAATGTTTTGTTCCTAATGTGGCAGTCGTGCCACGCTTTCTGCCTGTCCTTCTGAACCTTCTGGTGAAATTCAGCCAGAAACCGGGCCTCGTCCAGTTCCTATAATTCATGTAGGCGCTCTTGGAGCGAGGCTTCTTCCGAGAACTTGAGGGATGTGGCAATTAGAAGACTTGGTACAGTGAACTCAGCGGGAACCATAGCTTCCCGGCCATACACCAGCTGGAAAGGTGTCTGATTGGTCAAACGCTTCACCATAGTCTGGTAGGCCCATAATGTAGCGGGTAGGCGCTCATCCCAATCGTCGTGCTAGGCATTGCAGATCTTAGTTAAGCCCTTTTCAAGAATTTTATTGAATGCTTCAACAGTACCATTGGCCTGCGGGTGGTATGGGCTGCTCTTATGATGTTGAATCATAAATGTGTCCAGCAGCGACTTGACCGTGTCATTAATGAAATGCGTACCCTGATCACTGGTTAAACTTTGTGGGTAGTCAAACCTGCTAATGATGTGTTCAAAGATGAACTGAGCTGCTGTATCCGCCGTGAAGTCACGTACAACCGCTACCTCAGCCCACCTGGTGAGGTAATCGGTTGCGGTAATGATGTAACGGGCCTTGGAGTGCCTGGCGACTGGGGCTATGGGACCTACAAAGTCGACATCCCACTTCTCGAACGACCGCAACACATGCACTGGGTGTAGTGGAAGCTCGTCCCTGTGAGAGGGCCTCCCCGTTCACTGACAGACATCACATCGCTTCACAAATGTCTTACAATCTGCATGGACAATTGGCCACCATAGTCCAACCTGGAGTACCTTCCTCACAGTGGGTTTTTCTCCCAAATGCCCTCCCACAACACCGTTGTGGCATTCCCACATCACAGCTTCACGCTCGTGGTCAAGTACGCATCGGCGTAGCACCTCATCGAGGCCCAGTTTGTAGAGCTGCCCCGCAATCAGTTGGTATTCGCTAGCGCGGATGACCAAGTGTCGTTTCTGGAGCGAGGTGTAGTGCTGAGGGCACTGCCCCGTGGTCAGATAGGTGGCAATGTCGGCCAAGTACTCTGGTACAGCGTCGACTCGGAAGAGGTCAGCATCTGGCAACTGATCATTGAGAAAGTCGTCGTTCTCCCCTGTCTCCAACCTAGATAAGTGATCAGGCCCGACGTTCAACCTCCCAGGCTTGAGAATCACCTTGAACGTGAATTCTTGGAAGAGTAGAAGCCTGCGACAGATCTGTCCTTCCAACATAGGCTTATTCACCAAGTACTTCAATGCATAATGGTCCTTAAAGAACTTGAATTTTCCTCCTAGAAGGTAGTGGCAGAACTTCTGGAGCGAGTACACCATTGCCAGGGCCTCCCTCTCAGTGGTGGTGTATTTCTTTTCTGCATTAGATAATTTGCGGCTGGCGAAGTAGACTGGGTGGTCCACGTTCGTCTCTCCGGGTTGTGCCAAAACAGCCCCAAGTGCAATACTGGAAGCATCAATATGCACATGGAACTGCTTGTCCCAGTCTAGGTGAACAAGAATAGGTGCCATCGCCAACTTTTCCTTCAGAATGTCGAGGGCCATCCGACACTCCTCCATCCACTGGAATGCCTCAGACTTCCGCAATAGCTTTTCTAAAGGGGCGGTGATCTTCGCCTAATTTCGGATAAACCGCTTGTAATATCCCGTGTGCCCAAGTAGTGCCCGCAACTGCTTCACCGTTTCAGGGGCTTCCATGTGGACGATTACTGCTACTTTGGCAGGGTCGACGCAGACCCCTTTCTTTCATACCACGTGTCCCAACAGCGTGCCGAAAGGAACTACAAAAATAAACTTTTTCAAGTTCAAGGAAATCTAAAAATGGTGACACCGTTCGAACATGATACGCAATAGGGTGGCGTGTTTATTCAGCAAACTGTAGATGGTCCAATCATCCATGTAGACTTCTAGGAACTTGTGGATATACTCCCGGAAAGCAGCGATGACAATCCGGGAAAACATGGCTGGGGCGTTCTTCAACCCAAACGGCATCACGTGGTATGCGAACAATCCCCACTCGGTGGTGAATGCCGTCTCTGGCTTGTCTTCCTCCGCAATGCGCACCTGATGATAACCCGAAAAACCATTAGTGAAGGAGTAAGCTTCATTTCCTGGAACATGATCCAATACTTCGTCGCTAAAAGAAGTGGGAAACGGATCATGAATGCAGGCGTTGTTCAGACTCCAGTAGTCGACACAGACGCGTATCTCCGCCTTGTCCTTCTTATTCTGAATGACGATGGGACTCACCCACTCTGCTTCTTCCACCAGAAATATGAGACCTGCGGCCAACATCTTTTCAATCTCCATCTTGACCTTTTCTTTGATCTGTGGGTTCAACCGATAGGGTCAATGCTTGATGGGCCTAGCATCTGGTTTCAGCACAATACGCATTTCTCCGAGGTCACCTTTGATACCCTTCAAATCTGCAACCGACGAAGGGAATAAGTCTTCGTACTCCTGGAGAAGGCTAAAAATTTCCTTCGTCATCTCCTCGTCCCAGTAATCCCCAACTGTAGCCAACTTGGGTTTTTCCTCCGTACCTATGTTCAACTTCTTTGTCTTTAGCGACTGTAAGTGAACGCCTTCAATAGTCGGTTCTTCATTTATTTTCCGCTCACCTTCCTTCTCTTCGAAATATAGGTGCGTGAGGTCCTCTAGACTGTCATCGTCTGGGTTGTCGTCGATCCGTTGGCAAGCCAACTCGCGCCTGGCCTCAGGACGTGATGCAAACGTGCCCCCATCGGGTTCTAGGTCGCGGAGAAACAGTACGCCCTTGATAGCCTGTAGTGCCCTGGTCACCAGCTCAATCTCCCCTTCGAACGAGAAGCACCAAACAAACTTGTCCATGACTTCCTGCCAGGAGCCGGTGCCTCTTTTCCGCTCTTCTTCCAGGTACCAGGCCTGGGGGATGGTATCTAAGGAGTGAATGAACCGATGTATCCATAGCTCTTGCGGGTATCCCAGACCTTGCCACTACTCCTCACAGCTCTTCAGATGGTCACGCGGGTCGGAGGTCCCGTTGTACCTGTGCCTGCTTCGAGGGCCTTCGTCTTCTTTGAACCGCACCTGCAAAGCCTCCGCCATGCAACTCCACCGTGACAGGGTGTTGCGGTGGTTCCTCCACCACCTTGCTGATGTGGACTGTAGTGCGACGTCCAAAAGTGGTATCCTGCTTCCTTCTAGTACCATGTCCTCCACCTTGGCAATAAAGGTATTGACAGCCTGCATATTCGACAGGGTGGGGTATTTTCTGAACTCAGCCCCAATCCAATGGACTTTGGAAATGGCAGCACATCTCCGCGTACTGGTCTCGTACCCACCCTATTGCCAATCCTCCCATGCGAGTTCCGAACCCAGCTCCGAGCTCTGGACACTGCGCCAACTGACAGAACCGGTCGCGGTCGGGTTAATATAATCTTCCCGCTTTTCGACAATCATCTGATAAAGGTGGTCCATCATCTGAGCATCCTCCCAGTTATCCACGGTTTCAGTATATCGTGGGCCTTGATATGGGTCAAGTGGCTGAGTGACTTGGACCTCTCTGTCCTCGAAGATCATTAGCTCCTTTTTGAGGTCGATGATGGCGTAATTCTCAAAAGCCCAATCGATGCCTAGCAAGGCGGGGTAAGGATCCTTGTCTCCCATAATATCAATAACCTCAAAATCTGTGTAAGTTTTTACCCCCACAATATCGACCTCGACCCCTTCGAGTCGACCGATTGGCACAATGCAGTACTGGTTTGCCATTTGAAGCTGGATCGGCGAGTAGGTCAGTCGTGGCCTTCCCAGAGCCTCCCACGTCTTCCGTGGCAGGATGTTGACGTCAGATCCTAAGTCGAGCATAGTGTCGCTGATCTAGAATCCTGCAACCTGTGTATTAAGCCGGAACTCTTTTCCCGTTCATAGCTTGTTCCACTTGACCCGCTGCACATACTGGGGTGTGGTGTCCACAGGGTCCCTCAGCCCTGTATTCCCCTGCAGTGCGTCCTGCAGAGTACGCTTAAGCTGGTCTCGCATCGAGGCATTATCCACAATCTTGAGGAACAACTAAAGCCATTCCTCAATCACAGACGCCGTAGTGCTCTGTTCTCCGGGGCCAGTCGTCGGGGGTAACTCAAGGCCCCTGATTTCCCTCAGCTGAGAAAAAGCCTCCACCACCTCCTGGAAGTACTTCTTCTGCGTGGCTGGCCGGATCAGTTGCTTTGGGGAGGCGGGCCAAATTACCCGGACTGGCTCCTTTCCATGAGCGTCCTCTCCCATCTTCTTACCACCCTGCATGAAGATTGCTACCTTCTGCATGGCCGGATTCATGGTTCCTAGTGGCTCAGAGCTTACCAAATTCGTGCCCCTCTGCCTTGCCCATTCCTCCCACTTCTTGATGAGTTCTGGACAATCCTTTGTTGCATGGGCGTTCATGCGGCACTGGGAACACCAAGGACGTCGGGGAAGGGGACATTCCTGAGCTACGTGACCCTCCTGGTCATAGTTGTAACATTTCACCAGACCTCGTCCCCCCGTGCGGCCTCCACGCATACAGCCGCCTCTACCCCTAGAAGCCTCGTTCACCCTATAGGAAGGATGGTCCAACCGGTCCGCAAGTGCGTCGAGATCTCTACACTGCTCGGTGCTGTGAGTCGTGGAAGCACAAAACTCATAGTATACATTGTTTGGGACGTTAGAGTACTTCTGTAGTATCAAGCACATCCGAGGTGGATGCCCCATCATCTGACAAATCTCGCAGTACTCCATGGCGGTGGGGTTTGGTTGAGATGGGAACCCTGCATAAGGTTGTTGCGGCTGGTATACCCCCTGCAGACTCAGCGCCACACCACCCCCCGTGGGTGGACCCCCCTGGATTTCCGCAACAGAGGGTCCCACACCCATTCCACGCAGCCGAGGACATTCGGTCGCGACATGGCCTTCAACCAGGCAGTGAGTGCACCAAACGTTCGGTCGGGCTAGTCTTATAGGCTGCATTTCCTTGAATTTTTCAGTCAGACTAGCGATCTGATGCTGCAGTCCCACCAAGGAAGGATCCTACGGGGCCAGCCCTCTCCGATATTCCTAAGGGTAGCCCGCCATGACCTCTATCTTCATGTCCGATTCCAAATCTTCCTCCAAGTTGTCAATCTTCTGCTGGGTGAGGGGGGTTCTCGTCAAGGGAAGCAGAGCCTTGATGAACCAATCCCTCTGATGGTTTGGATCGATCTGGTAGCTGAGTTTCCTGATCGCGTCCTTGAATCGACGCATCAGCTCCCATGCTGTCTCTCCTTCTTTCTGCTTAATTTTCCAAAGCTCGAACAGACCCTGCTGGTATGTCTGGGGAAGCTTGAATTCGCGGACAAAATCCCACTTTACGACCACGATTGCTGGATTTGGGTGGGCCTCAGACCATTTGATAAACCATCATAGGGCCCTCTCTCTGAGTGTGGTTTGGAACTCTATTAGCTTCCCAGCTTTTGGCGTCTGCCGAGCCCTCCATATGGCTTCGCAGAGATACCAGTGTTGCTCTACATCATCGTTGCCCCGACTAGAGAATTCTGGATACCGGGTGAATGACCCAGCCATATTGACTTGCGAGGGGGTAACCAAGATAAACCCTCTAGGTCCTGGTTGCGTGACTGTACCGCTGGGAAATGCAGTACTACTAGTGACGCTATTGTTAATGTATGTCGCTGTCGACAATGGACTGCTGTGCAATTGACCCATTGCTTGTAACTGAACGAAAATATTACTTAAAGGTTGATAGAGTACCAGGGGAAGGTAGGGATCCTTGTTGTGCAAATTTTTGGAAGTAGGGCTGCCTAGAGAGATGAATATCGTCCGCTCTTGAAATAACCGCTGCATCACGACGTACCATTCGCCATTGGAACTTCCTTCGGGCTGCACACCTGCATCATCTTCGTCAGTCGTTGTCTCCCCTTTTCTCTTGGCCAGGCTCCCATGCACCCGCCGTACTCTCGCAATAGTCCCTTCCCTTTCCAGCGTATCCGCCTGAGTGTCCATACTTCCCATCCTCTGAGGCGCCTCCTCTTACTTCTTCCGGTCGTGTTCCCGTCACCTTAACTCCCGCATCACCCTTTCTAGCCACCTGTCGGCGATCTGCGCCAGCCGATGTGCACGTCGCTCCCTCAATCTCCTCGCGGCCTCAGCATCCATCCCCCGCTCCCCTCTTCACACTTCACGTAGCATCTGTCCCTTTGGCCCTTCCCCCAGCACTGGGGGTTTACGCTTCCATGCTCGACTTTTGAAATTCCATCAGCCCTTCGTCCACCATCAGAGCCTTAATCCACAACGGAATCTCCTTAAGCAGCTTCCCTCGTAGCCCGGAACGGAAGATAGCCTTAGCCTTCAAGAAGGATTGGTAGCACTCTACAGCAAACTCCATAATATATCCATCCAAAGTGGTCTCTACCCAAAAATCCACCGCACGGATCAATTCAATGTCCAACCGATGCAGACCCACTAGATCCCTATGCACCCACTTTCGGTTTATCTTCCGCAAGCTATCCCTAGGCACCTTCGTCTATAACCTCTGCAACCAATTATAGATGTCACTAGGGAATTTTCCCCAGAGGATCTCGTAAGTATCACGAGCAGAATCTGAGAAAAGAACGAGATCCTTGAGCACGTCTTCCTTTTGATTCATCAACTCCGCTTGCTGAGCAACAAACTGGTCCAAATGGTTATCCCACCATCTCCGTATTTCACCTTCCAAGATCCTCAATACCATGATCTAGTTCCCCTCATAACATGTGGGTCCCGGCAACAGAACCATTTGTTGGTGAGGAAACAGGTCTCGCAGGCAAGACCCAAGTTCACAGGTTGGGGGCCAACAAAGGAATCCGATGTAGTCTAGAACCACGCCGGCATTATCACCCTACTCCAAAGAGTAGAGAGTCTCACCCGAGGCATGCCGCAACCACATGCAGAAGGGGAACAGATCGATAGCAGGGGAAGGATCCGCAACTCATGATTAACATTGAATTGATTGCATAAACATAGTTATATACGCAGGAACATTCAGAGAGTAAACGAGTATTAAGAAAATAAAATTTTAAATCATCAGAACCATTATGCATGCATATAAATCACATCATAGGACAACAACCTGCAATTTTATTAATATCTTCAGCCAAATTCATAAATACATAGCTTCTGCAAGGAGAGCTTACAAGTCTGATACCGATGCCTTATAGAACAGAAAGGTAAATAAGAGAAACCTAGGAACTACAGAGAGATCATGCTCGATCTCCTTCAGTCGCTCTGCATTCCTTCTCCTGTCGCATCCTCTTCTCTTTCGGCCAGGTGACTGCTATTTATTCACCCACTATCGCAACTGTTAGTTCCTCTTTTCGTTCTTCTTCAGCTGCTTCCGGCTTCTCTCTTGTAGTCTGTGTGTTCTGCTTTCTGTCTTCTGATGTGTATTCTCTTCGTCTGTACTCATGCATCTGCTTTCTTCAGCTATCTCTCGCTTCTACACCACCTTGATAGCTCCGCAACTTACTGTAGTTTCGATTTGGTCATGATTGCCATGTGTCATCATGCCGCAACCCAAAAATCCATTATTTATTCAAGATTTAAAATATTCAAAATGAGTTTTCAAAACAAGGGCTCCAACACCAATCATGCCTCTATGGTATTCGAATTTTCTCCTAGTGAGGGCCTTCGTCAGAATATCTGCATCCTGATCTTCCATGGGAACGTACTGAAGTAACATTATGCGCCTCTGGACACAATCTCTAATATTGTGGTACCATATTTCAATATGCTTGGACCTATCATGTAATACTGGATTAACCGAGAGTTTAATGCAACTTTGTTTATCACAATGTATCACTGTCGGATCCATCTGAGAACCAAAAAAACAAACCAAGATCTTTCTCATCCAGATGGCCTCACATGCAGCTTGACTTGCTGCCATGTATTTTTCCTCAGCTGGACCGAGTTCCACAGATCGCTACTTCCTGTTGTACCAAGAAACTGTTGTTGATCCTATGTTGAAGATCCCTCCTGATGTGCTCTTTCTGTCTAATGGACTGCCTGCTCAATTTGCATCCGTGAAGCCTTGATTCTTCACTCCCTTCATCCATCTATACCATAATCCATACTCTGTATTTCCCTTGAGATATCTCAAGACATGCTTCACTTCCTTCCAAAAGATCTTGGTCGGCTTAAACATAGCTTGACTCAGCTGGTCAACTACGTAGCAAATGCCTGGTCCAGTGTTCACTAAGTACATCAGTGAACCCTTTTTTTAGGTCCCTATATTACTATTATAGTCCCTTATTTTTGTTAGTGTAACTCCCTTATTGTTATTTTTTGTACCCCTGTAACCCCAATATTTTTATTATTGTTCCCTTACATTACTATTGTTAGGTCGGCTAGGATTATATTGTGACCCCATGGACTCCAATATATAGAAGGAGTTTTTGTCATTTGTATCATCCAAGACTCCTTCATTTATGTAATGTATTGGAGGTTCCCCCCTTGAAGTGGCTGATTTATAAGGCATTGATCTCTCTTTTCTTCTATAATTAGAGTTGGTTTCATAACATTTTGTATCAGAGCTTTGGATTCTAGGGTTTCGCTGCTCCAAACAAGTCATCATGGAATTTTCATTATAACTTGTTTTCTACGAAGTTTAAGAAGCTGAAATTTTTACAGAGAGAATTCAAAATCCTGAGGAATGTCGTGTAAACATTTCAGATCTTCGTTCGCAATATTTTTGGAGATAGGATTTGTGGAAGTTAGGGTCTTTTTAGGCTCCCGAATTTCACCTAAAACAAGTCATTGTAGGATTTGCGCTATAACATTTTTTATACGAAGTTTCAGAAGATGAAATTTTGATAGAGTGAAGAAAAAATCCTAAGGAAAGTCATGTACAAATTTCAGATCTTGGTTCGTAGTAATTTCGAAGATATGATCTATGCAAGTTGGGGTTTTTTCAGGCTCCCGAATTTCATCTCAAAGAGGTGGCCGTGGGAAAATCGTCATAACTCTCTCTTTGAGCAGCGGATTGGAATTCTGTAAAAAGTGGCCGCAATTAAATGGACTATAGTTTCCTATGTATCAATTTCAGAGCCGAAGGAGGAAACACTGACATGAGGAACATCGTACACGTTTTCTCTACTAAGCCAGTCCATAATTAGGTCATTGTGGGAGATTGGGCATAACTTTGCCTTAAATAATCCAAATCAGGTCAGACCTTTGGCATTTGAAAGAATATTTTGAGTGCTAATACATGGAAAAATTTTAGATATTGAAGATCCAAAATGACAGAGATAATTCAATTTCAATATCGATCTCCTCAAAAGCTAGAAAAAGGTGTGTTATTTTTTTTTCCGAATTGCATAAGTCTTGTTTGAAGAATCAATTTGAATTGATTCCAAGGGCATATTGTAGAATATATATTAGTATTGGGTTCTAAAATTCCACCTAAAATAAAATTCAACACACATTAAGCCTTCAGAAGGCTCTACTATGGCTCATGAAGATGAAGAAATGTAAAATGACATATCAAAATTACAAGAGCAAGTGCACCAAATTTCGCTCTCGCAAAGAGAAACAAAAATGAAATGGATGTTTTGAAGAAAAGCGTGGAAGCTAATATGGATGGTTTGAATAAAGGATTGGAAGCTACGATGGATCGTTTGAAGAATGGTATGGAATAAAAAACGGAAGGTTTGAAGGAAGACATGGAAGTTTTGAAGGAAAGTTTGTCAAAGTTGATACAAGAAATGATTCCTAATGGTGAAAAGTTAGTAGAGGAAACTCATGATGAGAACAATATAAATGTTAATCGTGATTTCATAAACTCTAATTTTGGATTGAAGAACCACCATATTCCAAATATGGATATGACGAAGTTTGATGGCAAGGATCCCGTAACATGGATACTATAGATGGAGCAATATTTTGATCTCAATAATGTGCAAAACACACAAAAGGTACCCATTGCAACTTTACTTTTAGAACAAAATAAATTTGTATGGTATCGATGGCTTTTCTCTCGTAAAAAAATTGCCACTTGGTCAATTTTTACAGAGGAAATGATAGCACATTATGAGGATACAAAGAGAAACACCTTCTTTAGCCAATTGATAAATCTCAAACAAAACGGTTCAGTGGTGGAGCACATTGAGAACTTCCAAAAATTTAATATAAGCGTAACTGATATTCTAGAGGAACACAGGATTGATGTCTCCATAGGGACTTTAAATGATAACATCCAATATGAAGTTCGCGATTGGGAACCTGATTCATTGGAGAAGGAATTCAGGTTGTCAAGAAAAATTGGATGTAAAATTATGGCGACAAGGAAGCCTACCACTCACATCTATAAAGATGGAAGTGTTGCTACTCCTAGACTTCCACAACCTACAAGGTTAACACCACAAAAATTGGAAGAAAAAAGAGAAAAATGGCTTTGCTACAGTTGTGATAGAAAATACACTCAAGGTCATAAGTGTGCTGAGAATAAATTATTTTACATATATTGTGAAGAGGAGGAATAAAATGAACAAGAAACTTCAAAATAAGAGGATATACACCAGGAACCAACCCTAGAAGAAGAATAAATGAGTCTAACCATATCGTGTAATGCATTGTCAGGAATTACTACTCCTCAAACTCTCAAGATAGAAGGACATATCAAGAAGAAAAAGGTAATAGTGTTGATTGATTCAGGTAGTACCCATAATTTTATTCATTGTAAGGTAGCCAAGGAATTGAATTGTTTCCTATACCCAACACCAGAATGTCAAGTGATGGTTGCAAATGGAGGAGATATAAATTTCTCTGGAAAATTCTATAATATCAAGCTAACCATGGGGGAATATGTATTGAATAGTCCAATGCTTTACATTCCAATGGGAGGTGTTGATGTTGTACTAGGAGTACAATGGTTACAATATTTAGGGACGATAGCTTTTAATTTTCGAGAAATTTTCTTAAAAAAAAATTCAGAAGGAAAGGAAATTGAATTATGGGATTTTGCAAGGAAGCCAGGAAATATAATAAGCTCTAATGTCATGAAAAATCTTTTGAATAAATAACAACGAGGCATAATTTCACAATTATTCTCACTAGAAGTTCCAACATCAAAATCATCTATTTATCCAGATCTCCAAAAAGTCTTGGACAATAATTCCAAGGTGTTTGAAACTCCCAAAGGACTCCCACCTATTCGTGATCATGATCATGCTATTCATTTGATTCCAGGAAGTGTTCCTCCAAACATCAGGCCTTACATATATCCTTATGTCTAAAAGAGCGAAATTGAACGTATGATTGCAGAAATGTTAGAGGCTGGTATAATTCAACCTAGTCAAATTTCTTTCTCTGCTCCAGTAGTATTGGTGCATAACAAGGATGGATCATGGTGCATGTGTCTAGATTATAGGGAGCTCAATAAACCCACTATTAAAGATAAATTTCCCATTCCTGTGATTGATGAATTATTGGATGAATTACATGGAGAAATTTATTTTACCAAGTTGGATGTTCGTTCATGATATCATCAAATTAGAATTAAGACTGAAGATATTCTGAAAACAAAATTTCAAACTCGTGAGGGTCATTATGAATTTTTGGTCATGCCTTTTGGCCTTACCAATGCACCTTCTACATTTCAAGGGTTGATGAATTCCATTTTCAAACCCTTCCTTAGAAAACTTGTGCTAGTATTTTTTGATGACATACTAATCTACAGCAAGTCTTGGAAGGATCATGTTCAACATGTTGACAGGGTGCTCAAAATATTGGAGGAGAAATAATTATATGAAAAATCATCGAAATGTTTCTTTGGAGTACAAGAGGTGGAATATCTGGGTCATATTGTATCTCACGAGGGTGTTAAGGTAGACCCTAACAAAATTAAATTCATTAAGGAATGGAAAGTCCCCATAACCATAAAGCTGTTGCGAGGATTTCTCGTGTTAACAGGGTATTATTGCAAGTTTGTTAAGAATTATGGGAGAATAGCAGCACCTCTAACAACATTATTGAAGAAAGATGCATTTTCATGGACTCCTGGAGCAACTAAGGCCTTTCAACATCTTAAAGAGGCAATGTGCCTTGCACCAATCTTAGCTATGCCAAACTTCACAAAAACCTTTATTATAGAATGTGATGCCTCAAGAAATGGAATTGGTGTTGTTTTATTGCAAGAAGGAAGACCCATTGCTTTTGAAAGTCATCCAATCAAAGGAAAGTATTTACAGAATGCTATTTATGAGAAGGAAATGTTGGAAATACTACATGCACTAAAGAAATAGCGACCTTACCTAATGGGAAGACACTTCAAGGTTAAAACTAATCATGATAGCCTTAAACACTTTTTGGAACAAAGACTATCTTTAGAAGAGTAGCAAAAATGGGTCACAAAGATGTTGGGTTATGACTTTGAAACAATCTACAAAAAAGGGAAGCTAAATGTTTTTGCAGATGCACTCTCAAGAAAGGATGAAGAGGTGGAAGCATTGCTTTGTTCCATTTCTATTATCCAACCAGATTTGATAACCGAAGCAAGGGATGAATGGAAGACGGACGAAGAAGTGTGGACACTCATTCAAAAGTTGCAGCAAGATCCTAGTACATCTAATACATTTAGTTGGAAAAATGATTCCTTATGGTAAAAATATCGCTTATATATTTGCAAGAATTCCCAACTAAAATAAAATATTCTTTTGGAATTGCACACTTCGCCTTTAGGAGGACACTCAGGATTTTTAAAAAATTACCACAGGGTGCAGAAAGAATTTTTTTGGGATGGCCTTAAATATGATATTCAAAAGTTTGTGGTGGAATGTTTGGTTTTCCAACAAAATAAAGTTGAGACAATTAAGACCCCGGGTCTTCTACTACCTTTATCTATTCCAAGTCAACGTTGGAAGGATTATCATGGTGGTATTTGATAGGCTTACCAATTATGCACACTTGTGTGCATTATCTCATCCATTTAAAGCAATCACAGTTGCTACTGCCTTTATGAAAACAATTTAAAAGCTACATGGAAACCCAAATATTATTGTAAGTGACAAAGATCTCATTTTTACTGGAAATTTTTTTGATGGAATTATTTTCTTGTTTGGGTACTCAACTAGCTCATAATTCATCTTATCATCCTCAATCTGATGGTAAAACAGAGATATTGAATAAATGTCTAGAAGTATATCTTCGTTGTTTTGTAACTGATAAGAAAACACAATGGGTTAAGTGGTTACCTCTCCCTGAATGGTGGTATAACACTTCCTTCCATACTGCGACAAAAATGACCCCATTTATGGAACTTTATGGATATCATCCACCGTCTATCACTTTTTCTTTAAGAGAAAATTCTAAGGTTCAAGCAGTGGAGGATCACATCGAGCATCAACAAGAAGTTATCCAACTCTTAAAGGATAACCTAAATTTGGCACAAAATCGAATGAAACAACAGACATATCAACATCGCAGCGAGAGAATTTTTGATGTAGGAGACTGGGTATTTTTACGGCTACAACCATACAAAAAAATTTCCCTCAAGCAAGTTAAGAAGGATGATAAATTATCGCCAAAGTACTATGGTCCTTACAAGGTGTTGCAAAAGATTGGTACTATGGCATACAAATTGGAGCTTCCTACTTCTTTGTGAGTGCATCCAGTTTTCCATGTTTCATGCTTAAAGAAGGTTATAAGGGACAAACTTCTAGTTCAAACAATATTTCCAGAACTTGATGAGAAAGGAAAAATCATATTGGAACCTGAAGCAATCACGGAAACAAGAACTCGACAGCTATGAAATCGATCAATTTCAGAGTATCTCATCAAATGGAAGAACTTACCCACTAAAGATTCTACATAGGACGATGAGAATTTTATACAGAAGCATCTGGAGCTACTCAAGCGTTGAGGACAACAATTTTTTGAAGGAGAGGGGCATGTTAGGTCCCTGTATTACTAGTATAGTCCCTTATTGTTGTTAGTGTAACCTCCTTATTGTTATTGTTGTACCCCTGTAACCCCAATATTGTTATTATTGTGCCCTTGCATTATTATTGTTAGGTCGACTAGGATTATATTGTGACCCCATGGACTCCTATATATAGAAGGAGGTTTTTTCATTTGTATCATCCAAGAATTCTTCATTTATGTAATGTATTGGAGGTTGCCCCCTCGAAGTGGATGATTTATAAGGCGTTGATCCCTCTTTTCTTCTACTTTTGGAGCTAATTTCATAACACCATTAACTGCCTGTAGATGGTAGCATCCACTACTTCTCGTGAAGTAGCATCCTCTTTCCTCCAATTTCCTGGAAGAGGAGTCTCCATGGGTTTACATCTCTCCATGTGAAACTTACCCAGTATCTCTTTGGCATGTTTTCCTTGAGAAACAAAAATTTCACCATCTCGCTGCCGTATTTCCAAACCAAGGAAATAGTGAAGAAGTCCCATGTCCTTCATTTTGAACTCTCTTGCAAGGTCCTCTTTGCAAGAAAGTATCAGTTGCTCATCACCTGTCAATATTATATCATCTACATAAAGTACAATAATAAAAAGCTTACCATCGACCACAATTTGGTACATCTTTGCATCAGCTTCACTTTTGGTGAAGCCCAACCTAGTGAAATAGATGTCAATCTGAGTGTACCAAGCACAAGGTGCTTGCTTCAGCCCATACACTGCTCTCTTAAGTCGGCACACATGTGACTCACTGTCAAATATTTTGAAACCTTTTGGTGGCTCTTTGTACACTTCTTCCTCAATAACTCCATTTAGAAATGCAGTTTTTACATCCATCTGATGAATGCGCCACCCCATCTGCACTGAGAGTGCAAGGATAGATAGAATGGAAGAGTACCTCGCAACTAGTGTGAAATTCTCTTCATAGTAAATCCCCTCAACTTGTGAGAATCCCTGGGCCACAAATCTCGCCTTGTACTTCTCCACACTCCCATCAGCATCTTGCTTCACCTTATAGATCCATCTAGATCCAACCACTGATTTGTTGACTGGTCTTGGGACCACCTCCCATGCACTATTCTTGATGATGGAGTCATACTCCTCTACCATAGCAACAATACAGGTTGGTTATTGCACTGCTTCCTGAAATGAAGATGGTTCTATCACAATAAACTTGCTCATAAGAGCCATGTATCTAGTAAACCTATCTGGAGAATGTCTCTATCTGCGCAGTGAAGTAGGGGCTTCTACATTCTCTGCTGCATCTAGTCTCCATTAGGGGGATTTTGAGGTCTAAAATGGGCCTCCTAAGAAAAATGAACAACCAAAATAAACTTTATAAGAACCAATAGGACTCAATATGATGATGTCAACCATGGGGGATGATTCACCATTGTTTTAACTAAAAGGGTAAAAATATTAAATAATAATAAAATAATAAAACTACTTTGTTAACTCATATTTTCAACTTATTTCTCAAATTTTTTACTCAAATTTCAAGCAAGAGTACTCGTTGGATGCAAAAATTAATTCCTCATCCAAGGAGTACCCATGTTTCATACCTTCGATGGACCCTTCTACATGTAAAATGAGAAATACATTAAAAAAAGTGATTGAAATCACGTTTTTCATGTATTTCTCATTTTTCGTGTAGCATGGTCCATCGAAAGTATGCAACATGGATAATCCTTGGATGAGGAATTAAATTTTTCATCCAACGAGTACTTCTGCTCGAAATTTGAGTAAAAAATTTGGGAGATAAGTTGAAAATACGAGTTGAAAAAGTAGTTTTTTCTTTTTTCCCTCTAAAATTTGATGATGTAATCAAATATTATTTTATTATTTCCACTATTATTTTATAATTTCCTTAGGAGGCCCATTTTAGACCTCAAAAATCCCCTAATGAATATATCAGCTTTCATGGTGCACCTTTTACCATTCTTGGTGGATGGCTTTGCATGAGTGTTTTCTGCCACACCATGATCCTCCACATGCGCCTGATCCACATCTTGAGGTTCATTATTTGGAACCAAGAGTTCCTCCTCTGCATTAAAATCAAGCTCCCTCTCAAGGGACAATCACATGGCTTTCTCCTCATCAAATTTTATATCTTGTCGCACAACAATCATTCTAATGTTTGGAAAATACACCCGATAGTTGTGGGGAGTTTCATTGTACCCCACAAATATCCCAATCTCAGTTGTTCGTTCAAGCTTCTTCCTGGAATCTTTGGTCACATGCACATAAAAAAAAGAGCCAAAAATCTTAAAATGTGAAACATTAGGTTTCTTACCAGTAAAAGCCTCTTGTGGCGTGTACTCATACCAAGTATCCGATGAGGACAACGGTTTTGCACAAATGCAACGGTAGGCCCTAATCATGCAACATCGCTCATGTTGCATCCACAATTGTTCTATTCTTTCTTTCTGCGACCCCATTTTACTGTGGGTTATGAGGCGAAATCAGTTGTCTCTGAATTCCTTCTTTGCTACAAAATTTCTTGAATTCATTAGAGATGTACTCACAACCATTGTCGCTCCTAAGAGCCTTCACTTGCTTCCCCGTGTCTTTCTTCACCAATGCTTTGAACTAAAGAAACTTTGAGAACTTTTGATATATCTTCTACATGAAGTAGATCCAACACTTTCGAGAAAAGTCATCAAAAAATATCACATAGTAATTATGTGTAACACCTCCATTTCAACAACAACAAATTTTTTTATTTTTTTTTTTATAGTGTTAATACTATATTCACCTTAGGGACAGATTATTTCTTATCATGTTCTGTCATCTATTCATCATTACAAATTTGTACTTACCGTACAGTTATCTCATTCAATTTATTTATCTACTAAAATGATCTTCAAATTCCAAATGATTAACCTATGAAAACTAGGAATTCATTCCTAATTTCATTTCATTTGAATTCTTGTCTTTTAATAGTTAACCTTTCCCTTTCTTAGCTACTAATATTCCATTCCATTTTATATCAATAATTTACCCTTTTCAAAATATAATTCTCTTTAACCCATTAAATTAGCTTGACCTTATAAGCTATAACCTAACATTTTAGGTTCTATATTAATTTTACCCCACTCTACTTTAATTATAAGGGTGTTAGTCATCACTATGTATTAACTCCACTTTTGAGCTTATAAATTCATAAAACATATCGAACCCATATGCATATCGCATAGTTTAGTATTTCTATATGAGATTAGCTATTCAATCGTAAAGAGGATATCCTTTACTTAGTCCACTACTCAACATATGTAAAGTGTTCCTCATAACATCCAACGAAACCCTATGTGTATAATTGTTTACCTTTCCACGCACAACAATTCCGATTTGATTTGTCTTTCACCCTATAACACTTATGATATATTTGGTACTTTCTATGGTTCTACTGTTGACATGTTATGTTTTGAACTGTATTGTGGCGTTAATACGATTCCTTGGGATTTACCTTCATTTAAGAGTTAGTACAATGATATTTCTTGGGATTTACCTACATTTAAGAGTTAGTACAAATCACATGGCTCTTTAGTCTTTGGAAAACTTGTTAATCCGCGGGAACTTCTTCAAGCTTTGGATCTCCTACACGTGGAAGGATATGATTGAATGGTAATCTAGGGTTTAGACTCCCACTATGTTTACGATTTAAACTATTTTCATTTGACCGGTTACTATTTTCATCCTCGACATTTTTGGAGCAGAGCTAACTCTGTCACGATTTTGCATTTCGTTAATGAAAACCAGTTTTACTTTTGGCTCTTGTTCTCGGACCTTATTCTGTATCCATGAGAACGCTACAAAATTTGGAATCTAAGGAAAATATTGTGTCTTACTAGCAGGAGTTACTCTCGCTTTTCATCATGGTAAGAAACACAAGCTACTAATCTCTCTTTTAAATTGGTTTACTGGGTTTCTCTGTTGAAATTTCCTGTTTTATTCGAACTTATTTCCTTGGTCTGGCCAACATCATGACACTGACTTCGTTCCTCACTGTGAAGAGCTTTGCATAATCTTTGAACCAGGTTAATACCACTCCATGTACTTCACGTTACATTTCTCATTTTTTTTACAATTAATAATGTATGTATTCAATTTCCTCTACATTTTATGCATCTCTACTTCTTTCTAGGTTTTATGAATTCTATCCCATATCTTTGACTGTAGAGGTCCATTTTTAGTTTAACAAGTATTTCTATTTTAAGTATGAGGGGTTTCCGCAGTGCATTATATTAGATATCATTTTTGGGATTCAACTGCGTCAATTTAGTCATTCATCTATGACCATTTCCATGAGAGGTAGCCGTAACTGACTAATTTCTCATGATTTTTGAATAGTCCACTAAGCACTCATTGCATCGAGTGATGCTCACAGGGGTGAAGAAGTGGGATTGAAACTAGTGAAATGAATCACATAGCGTCAATCATCACTTCTGGGGCTTGCACCCGGTAACCAAGACTTCTCGGGAGGTCACCCATCCTAGAACTCCTCTAGCTCAAGTGCGCTTAACTATGGATTTTTCCCCACAATCAAGCCCACTCAGCTTGCTACCCTATTTGCAAAACCTTAGCAACTATTGTGCCTCATGAACCATTCAAGAAGAGATCCCTTTACTCTTAGTATTTTAAGTATGAGGGGTTTCCGTAGGGCATTATATTAGATATCATTTTTGGGATTCAACTGCGTCAATTTAGTCATTCATCTATGACCATTTCCATGAGAGGTAGTCGTAACTGACTAATTTCTCATGATTTTTGAATAGTCCACTAAGCACTCATTGCATCGGGTGATGCTCACAGGGGTGAAGAAGTGGGATTGAAACTAGTGAAATGAATCACATAGCGTCGATCATCACTTCTGGGGCTTGCACTCGGTAACCAGGACTTCCCGGGAGGTCACCCATCCCAGAACTCCTCTGGCTCAAGCACGCTTAACTATGGAGTTTTCCCCATAATCAAGCCCACTTGGCTTGCTACCCCATTTGAAAAACCTTAGTAACTATTGTGCCTCATGAACCATTCAAGAAGAGATCCCTTTACTCTTAGTATTTTAAGTATGAGGGGTTTCCGCAGTGCATTATATTAGATATCATTTTTGGGATTCAACTACGTCAATTTAGTCATTCATCTATGACCATTTCCATGATAGGTAGTCGTAACTGACTAATTTCTCATGATTTTTGAATAGTCCACTAAGCACTCATTGCATCGAGTGATGCTCACAGGGGTGAAGAAGTGGGATTGAAACTAGTGAAATGAATCACATAGAGTCAATCATCACTTCCGGGGCTTGCACCCGGTAACCAAGACTTCCCAAGAGGTCACCCATCCCAGAACTCCTCTAGCTCAAGCGCGCTCAACTATGGATTTTTCCCCACAATCAAGCCCACTTAGCTTGCTACCCCATTTGCAAAACCTTAGCAACCATTGTGCCTCATGAACCATTCAAGAAGAGATCCCTTTACTCTTAGTATTTTAAGTATTGCTATTACTTTATCCTTGGAATTCTCCCATTCCCTCTGGGGTTTGCATTCTTATTCAAATAATTTATATTATTTTTTTTCTTTCTTAATGTATCAACCATTTTTAATTGACAATTCCACATGAATGTATACGACCATGGAATTCCTTCACAAACTTCTCATGTCTGCATTCAATTTGGAATTTCTTTACCTTTTCAATGTTGTTATTTTCTTTTCGGTATTCACGGCAGAATATCCCTCTTTGGGTAATTTATAGCTGGCATTTCCTGTAGAACTCATATTCTAATGGTGTTATTTAAAATTCAGATGCACATCCACAATGTCATCCTCTTGTCCTTTGTTCATCCTCATATAGACCTTTACAAGTAATTTGTATTTATTCCTTTCTATTTTAATCGAGATTCTGGTTTACTATTCTATGTAATTTTGGTAGTGGTTCTATTACTGAGTCCCATATTTGATTTAGTTTAGCTTAACTTGAGTTCGTATTTATAAATCACTTCTGTGATTTTTACGGTGGTAGCTGAGTTCTCTTGCTCCTGCAAAGAAATCTAAAGTTCTCATTTGGAACCCCACTTGTTCGTTTAAGCTCATATTTAATACAGTCTATGTATACTATGTATCCTCATCATCTTTTTCAGTCGTGGGTCCATGTGGTTGATTATTTTAAAACCCCATTGCCTTTCTGTCAAGCATATAAATCTTCGGACAGAAACGATGTCAATTTCTTTTAAGACTGCCAATGAAATATTAAGTTTTTGAGTTTAAGGAATTCAGATATTTCAATTTTGTTTATTATTGTAGAACCAATATTCCTCCCTTTGCATTCAAATGACGGTTTCTTTTCTCGTATTTTCAGGTGCCTGTATTCAAGTTTGGTTCTCTTCCATAGGTGACCATATACCCTTAAAATAATGTATTTAACTTCTACTCTTATTTTCTATGATACCTATAATTTTAAACTAATGTATCATATCGGTATTATGTAGGTACAAGTTTCAACACCTTCTGTTTTCATACAGCTACTATATTTTCTATTCAATCATTGTAACGAACTTCCTCCTCTTCAGGTTGGTCCAGTGTCTACTTGGGATTTCCTCATATATCATATCAGCATAGATGCCGAGATATGATCAAGTTTATTTATAGGAGACAAAGTTCTCTAATTGTATAACTTTCAATATACTCGTTTTAGACTATGGACTGTAAATGATTTTGGATGTAAATCCTGTATATACATGACTCTATAATAGTTGTAAAGGATTTATTTCATCCCTTATGACTTTTTTTTATAACTTAGTAGTCCCCTTGGTTGGTACCTGTTAATACATAGTCTATAATAGTTGCTATGTTTCTCTTTTCAATTTATTTCAATAATGGTCCTATTTCTATTTATAGTTCATCTGAATGATTAACCTAAACCTACACTGAGATATCTATTTGTTTTCCTTCTGCTTATTACATATTCATCTCATACCATAGTTTGTACAATTAAAATTCCAGCATAGGAATAGCATAATTATCCTTTTGCATGCACTGATTTTCTCTTTTCTGTGATAATTTCCTAAACAGAATTTTCTAAATGCATCATGAAGATATATATTTCTACTTCTTGTCTAGTATTTCTGAGTTCATACTTTATCCTACTCGTTTATACTACAGCATAGAACTTTGTTTAGATATACTGTATATTTACTTCTGTATTAGTTCTCTAATGGAGTTTACTGATTTTTTTTTTTAACAAATACTAAACATAAATAATAACTCACTAAAAAATTTCTAAGAGTCACCTAACCTCAGATCTATGCCTGTGACAAGGTTTAGACATTCTGAGAGCTGGTACTCTTCATATTTATGTCGGTACAACAATACAGAACAGACTATATTTATTTTAGTCAAATCTGTCAATGTACAGACCTTTCACAATTATTACTACTTAACCTTAATTGCATAGTATAAGTTCATATTTAGATTTCAACTAGTTCATATAAATCTATACTATCTTACTCAATCCATAATATCATAACAGAGCTAAATTATAATTTAAAATGAAATTAACTGATGCATACCACTTAAGGTAGACTGAGTTCCACCCAACCTTTGAGCTCTTTCTCCACAGCTCCCCCCGAGCAGAGATCAAATTCTCCAACAATAGACAACCTCTTGTCTATCCTGAATCTGCTTATTTAAGCTTGTTTTCCCCTCAGCCTGTTTCCATTAAATGCATCCAGTTAAATCAGGATTCTTCTTTCCTGTATGCCTAGGCTTTCCTTTTGTTTCTTCCACAAAAGTACTTTTAAAACTAGCTTTTCCGCTTTCTAGCTTTATTCCACCTCTTCTTAGTAATTTCATCTTTACTGGGGTAGCTTTTTATGTTTTCTCCAATATAATTTTTAAATATTTAATTTATTTCCTCCAAGAATTTTTGGTGGATTGGAAAAGTCTTATGAACCTTATCCATCCTCATGGATTTATTTTCCAGATCTCTAACCATAATCTAGTCTTTGCACAATTAATTTCCATTTTATTTTATTAACTTGAAATAATAAAATAAATCCACACAATTGTTTTCCATTGGGGTTCACTGTACCCTTTTGGACTTGTTCAAATGTATAATAAAATCATAGAAACTGGGGACATTCCACATTCCCCCTCTAAAACAAAACATCGTCCTCAGCGTTGTAAAGACAAAAATAAAATTCACTTTCAAACTGTGTTGGGTATTTGTCCTTCATATCTTCCTCTCGCTCCCTGGTAGCCTCTTTGGGTGCAAAGTGCCTCCACTACACTTTCACCCTGGCTACTATCTTGTTTCGGAGCTCAATTTCTTCTCGTGCCAAGATGCGAAGTGGCTCTAGAAGGAATTTCCCTTCTGGTTCCACCTGTATCACATTCCAATCAATAACATGAGTAGGATCATGCACATATTTTTTTAATGATGAAACATGAAAATCATCGTGAACCTTAATATGACTAGGTAAAGCCAACTTGTATGGTGCTAGTCCAACTCTTTCCAGTACTTCAAAAGGTCCATAGTAGCATGGTGCTAGTTTTTCACGGCTACCAGTGTACAAAGTACTCTTCTTGGGTTTAATCCTTAGGTAAACATGATCACCCACATTGAATTCTCTGTGAATTCTCTTTTTATTTGCATAAATTTTCTGCATGTCTTGTGCTATTTTGATATTTTGCTAAATTTTCCTTACAGTTCTTTCCATTTCCTGCAAAGCATCTGGTCGAAGTATAACATATCCTCTGGTTGACTCCAACTTAGAGGTGTATGGCACTTTCTTCCATACAATGCTTCAAAATGACTCATCTTGATTGAGGCCTGGTAGCTATTGTTGTAGGAAAACTCTGCTAAATGTAGAAATTCATCCCACTTTGTTGGTCTGTCCATAACGTACATTCTCAACATGTCCTCTAAAATATGGTTTGTTCTTTCAGTTTGGCCATCTGTTTGGGGATGGTATGCGGTACTAAAATATAATTTGGTGTCCATTCCCCCAAACAGACTCCTCCAAAAAGCTATAGTAAACTTTGCATCTCTGTCTGATATGATCATCTTAGGAATACCATGCATTTTTACAATCTCTTTCATAAATACATTAGCTACTTGAGTTGTGCCAAAGGTAGATTGTACTGGTATAAATTGTGCAGCCTTTGTCAAAATATCAATTACTACCATGATAGCATCATGTTGTTATTTAGTTCTTGGTAAACCAGTAATAAAATCCATGGAAACTGTTTCCCATTTCCATTCTGGGATAGGTAAAGGATTCAGCAATCATGCTGATGTTCTACCTTCACTTGTTGACATTCCAAACATCTAGCTAAATTCTTTTCCACATCCTTTTTCATACCAGGCCAGAACAGGTTCTTTCTCAAAGCTGAAATTAATTTCTGGTATCTTGGATGTTCGGCATAGGGTCTTTTATGATACTCATCCGTAATTTCTCTTTTTATGGTGTCCACAATGGGAATGTATAATCTGTCTTTATAAAAAATCAAGACCCTCTAGTTTTGGGTATACCCTTTCATCTCTTTTTTCTGAATTTGTTCCTGAAGTTTTTCATAGTTTTGGTCTTGCCTCATCGCTTCTTGTATCAATCCTTAATTATCAAAGTTTGCACTACTTCCAACATTATTAACACTTTTCCAACCATTTCTGCTTAATGCATCTGCAATTTTGTTTTCCTTCCAATTAATATGTTTGATCTCCATGTCAAACTCACTAGCATCTATCTTTTCTAGCATTCAAATCAGGTTGTGTGAAGAAATACTTTAAACTGACGTAATCCGTCATCAATACAAAATTTTTCCCTAAAAGATAATGTCTCCATATATTCAAAACATGTATTACAGTAGCTAACTCTAAATCATAAAAACTATAATTATGTTCATGTTTCTTGATTTTTCTTCATTCGTATGCTATGACTGAGTTTTATTGTAGTAACACTCCTCCTAATCCCTCCCCACAAGCATCTGTGCATACTGCAAATTCCTGATTTGGATCAACAATCTTTAAAATAGGTGTTGTTGTAAGTTTAAGTTTTAACTGTTTAAAGATATTTTGACATTTTTCAGTCCACTCAAACTTAACTCCTTTTCTCTGTAGAGATGTAATAGGGTAGGCCAAGGCTGAAAATATCTCTACAACCCTCCTATAGTATCCTACAATTCCCATGAAAGATCTTACAGAAGAGACATCAGTAGGTACAGGCCAATCCCTTATCGCTTGTATCTTTTTTGGTTCTACTTCTAATCCCTTCTCTGAAATTATATGACCCAAGTATTGAATTTTATCCTTGAAAAATTCACATTTGCTAAATTTATCATAAAAATTATTTTCTCTAAGTGTTTCTAAGACAATTCTGAGGTGCTCTTTATGTCCAGCTTCATTCTTAGAATAAATCAAAATGTCATCTATAAATACTAGGAAAAAAATTTCCAAGTACTTGTTTAAGACACTATTCATTAAGCACATGAAAGTAGCAGGTGCATTAATCAACCCAAAAGGTAGGACTACAAACTCATAGTGTCAATATCTTGTTATGAATTTCGTTTTACTTATGCCTTCATCTTTAATTATCAGTTGATGGTACCCTGTCCTTAGATAAATTTTTGAAAAGATTGTGGCTCCTCTAAATTGATCAAATAGATCATCTATCCTGGGTAGAGGATATCTATTTTTAATTGTCAGTTTATTCAATTGATGGTAATCTATGCACATTCTAAATGTATTGTCTTTCTTTTTGGCAAATAGTACCAGTTCTCCCCATGGTGATGCACTTAGCCTTATATAACCTCTATCCAACAACTCTTGTAGTTGCATCTTCAACTCCATCAATTCTGGGGTACTCATTCGGTATGGGGCTCTACAGACTGGTGTTGCTCTTGGCACTAAGTCAATTGAGAAATCAATTTCTCTTTTAGGGGGAAGATGAGGAATTTCATCTGGAAACACATCTTTGAACTCTTGGATGACTGGTAATTTCTCCAAAAGATCATTTTCAGGTTTTTGTCCCAATTCCTCCACTTGTACAACATACACTTGGCAGCCCTTTCTTGTTGTTCTCTTTAAATGAAGTGTTGTTATTTGTCTTACTGATATCGGTTTGGGTTTTCCTTTCACAATTACAGGTTTTCCCTCACCATCTATGTAGTGTAATGTTTTGTCTAAACAATTCAACATAGCTTTCTGTTTTTCTAACCATTCCATTCCTATCAACACATCATAGGAAACCAAAGGTAAAATATTCAAATTTATAGCTGTCTAGGGTAGTTTATGAGTCACTTTCCTTTTTGTCCTGGTAGCTAACTGAACTAACCATGACTGCTGAAATTTTTCTGATTTTAATTTGCATTTTTCTACCATTTGAGCACTTATATAACTTAAAGATGCACCCGGGTATATTAAAATAGAAACAGGTTGTTCATCAATCATACCTTATACTTCAACCATTGTGGACTAGTGTTCAATTTGACAATCTTCCAGGGCAGCATTGATTTTCGGGATGCTTCTTGCCACATAATTTACAATAGTTGCCTCTCTCAGCACTTGTATGGTCTGAATGTTTCTGTGTGGACAGTCTCTCAGTAAATGAGGTTCTCCACAACCCCAGCACTTTAGAGGTTACCTCATTTTAATAGTTCCTTCTCTCTTGCTATTTCCATCAATCTGTTTAGACCCTATTTGTGATTGGGCTGGGTGATTCTCTCCAGTTTTGGTAAATTTATTTCTTTGGTGATTTCTCCCAAAGTTCTTTAAGTATGTTGGTTTTTTTATTTTCCCACTAAAGTCGCCCTTTTCTTTGTTCTTCCAGTTCTTTGCTTATTTATTTCTTCCTTTGAACTGCTGGTAACACAGTCTTGCTTTGCGCACAACTTCATCCATGGTCTGGGGATTATCAAATTCTATCTTATCCTTGCATATAGTAGGTAGGTAGTTTAAAAAGTGTTGTACTTTTTCCTTCTATTCTCTTATATAAGGTATATAGCGAAGCAAGTTGGTGAATTTGGTAACAAAATCATCAATGTTGAGTTGTCCCAACCTAAGCTCATGAAACCCTTTGGCTTTATCATCATAATATCGTTCATTCAGATATATATGTTTAAATTTGATTTGGAAATCCTCCCAATTGATAGTTTTCTCATCTATCACATGAACCATCTTGGTTTATTCCCACCACAAGGTAGCTTTTCCTTGTAATTGATAGATAGCCAGCCTGGCTTTCAAGTTACTTTCATACTCATAAACCTGAAAGTAATTTATCATGTTTAGAAGCCAAGCTTCTGCATCTTCCTCCTCTCCATCATAGGACTTGATTTTTCAGAATTCACCCTGTAATTCCTTGTTCCTCCTAGACTTTTGTCTAGAGGCATCATCCTCCTCAGACTCTTCTGAGTGATTTACAGTTCCCTTTCTCTTTCTTCCATAACCTTCACCTTCGTGATTGTTTTGGGAGGTCAATTCTCTGATTAACCTTTCTTGCTCTTTGTTGGCTAAAGATAGCCTTTCATTGTGGGTTCAGTTGCATCATTTCTCTTTGCATTCGATGCATGATAGCCATCGATGGAGCATTTGGATCTACTAGATTCTCTTCACCATCCAGATCCACATATATCTCATCCCCTTAAATCATAGTTTGCAGTTGTATACTTCTACACTGTTTCACTGTACATAAAGTTAAACATTAGTGAAAATAAATTTAATAAACAATTTATAGCAATAGAATTTTTTCTGGTGTGAGCATACATTATGGCCCAGTGTATTAACATGGGCTCTGATACCATTTGTAACACTTCCATTTCGACAACAACAATTTTTTTTTCTATTTATAGTGTTAGCACTATATTCACCTTAGGGACAGATTATTTCTTATCATGTTCTGTCATCTATTCATCATTACAAATTTGTACTTACTGTACAGTTATCTCATTCAATTTATTTATTTATTGAACTGATCTTCAAATTTCATATGATTAACCTACGAAGATTAGGAATTCATTCCTAATTTCATTTCATTTTAATTCTTGTCTTTTAATAGTTAACCTTTCCCTTTCTTAGCTACTAATATTCCATTCCATTTTATATCAATAATTTACCCTTCTCAAAAATATAATTCTCTTTAATCCATTAAATTAGCTTGACCTTACAAGCTATAGCCTAACATTTTAGGTTCTATATTAATTTTACCCCACCCTACTTTAATTATAAGGGTGTTACTCATCACTATGGATTAACTCCACTTTTGAGCTTATGAATTCATACAACATATCAAACCCATATGCATATCGCATGGTTTAGTCTTTCTATATGAGATTTTCGATTCAATGGTAAAGAGGATATCCTTTACTTAGTCCACTACTCAACGTATGTAAAGTGTTCCTCATAACATCCAACGAAACCCTATGTGTATAATTGTTTACCTTTCCATGCACAGCAATTCTGATTTGATTTGTCTTTCACCATATAACACTTATGATATATTTGATACCTTTTATGGTTCTACTCTTGACACGTTATGTTTTGACCTATATTGTGGTGTTAATACGATTCCTTGGGATTTACCTTCATTTAAGAGTTAGTACAATGATATTTCTTGGATTTACCTACATTTAAGAGTTAGTACAAATCACATGGCTCTTCAGTTTTTGGAAAACTCGTTGATCCACGGGAACTTATTCAGGCTTTGGATCTCCTACACATGGAGGGATATGATTGAATGGTAATCTAGGGTTTAGAATCCCACTATTTTTACGATTTAAACGGTTTTCATTTGACCGATTACTATTTTCATCCTCGGCATTTTTGGAGCAGAGCTAACTCTGTCACGATCTTGCATTTCGTTAATGAAAACCGTTTTTACTCTTGGCTCTTGTTCTCGGACCTTATTCTAGCTCCCTGAGAATGCTACATGATTTGGAATCCAAGGAAAATATTGTGTCTTACCAGAAGGAGTTACTCTCTCTTTTCATCCTAGTAAGAAACACAAGCTACTAATCTCTCTTTTAAATTGGTTTAATCGGTTTCTCTGTTGAAATTTCACGTTTTAGTCAAACTTATTTCATTCGTCTAGCCAGCATCACGACATTGATGTTGTTCCTCACTGTCAAGAGCTTTGGATAATCATTGAACCACGTTAATACCACTCCAGGTACTTCACGTTACATTTCTCATTTGTTTTACAATTAATAATGTCTATATTCAATTTCCTCTACATTTTATACATCTCTGCTTCTTTCTAGGTTTTACGAATTGTATCCCAGATCTTTTACTGTATCTTTGAATGTATTGGTCCATTTTTAGTTTAACAAGTATCGCTATTAATTTATCCTTGGAATTCTCCCATTCCCTCTAGGGTTTGCATTCTTATTCAAATAATTCGTATTATTATTTTTCTTTCTTAATGTATCAACCATTTTTAATTGACAATTCCACATGAACGTATATGACCATGGAAGTCCTTCACAGAATTCTCATGTCTGCGTTCAATTTGGAATTTACTTACCTTTTCGATGTTGTTATTTTCTTTTCGGTATTCACAACAGAATATCCATCTTTGGGTAATTTATACTTAGCATTTCCTGTAGAATGCATATTCTAATGGCGTTATTTAAAACGCAGATGCACATCCAAAATGGAATCCTCTCATCCTTTGTCCATCCTCATATAGACCTATACAGGTAATTTGTATTTATTCCTTTATATTTTAATCGAGATTCTGGATTAGTAATCTCTGTAATTTTGGTGGCACTTCTATTACTAAGTCCCATATTCAATTTAGTTTAGCTTAACTGGAGTTCGTATTTATAAATCACTTTTGTGATTTTTATAGTGGTAGAGTTCTCTTGCTCCTGAAAATAAATCTAAAGTTCTCATTTGGAATCCCGCTTGTTTGTTTAAGCTCATATTTAATGCAGTCTATGTATATTGTGTATCCTCATCATCGTTTTCAGTCGTGGGTTCATGTGGTTGATTATTTTAAACCCCATTTCCTTTTTGTCAAGCATATTAATCTTCAGACAAAAACGATGTCAATTTCTTTTAAGACTGCCAGTTAAATATTAAGTTTATGAGTTTAAGGAATTCAAATATTTCAATTTTGTTTATTATTGTAGAACCAATATTCCTCCCTTTGCATTTTAATGATGGTTTCATTTCTCATCTTTTCAGGTGGCTGTATTCAATTTTGGTTCTCTTCCACAGGTGACCATATACCCTTATAATAATTTATTTAACTTCTACTCTTATTTTATATGATTCCTATAATTTTAAACTGATGTATCATATCAGTATTATGTAGGTACAAGTTTCAACACCTTATGTTTGCATACAGCTACTATATTTTCTATTCAATCATTGTAAATAACTTCCTCCTCTTCAGGTTGGTCAAGTGTCTACTTGGGATTTCCTGATATATCATATCAACATAGATGCTGAGATATGATCAAGTTTATTTATAGGAGACATAATTCTTTGATTGTATAACTTTCATTATACCCGTTTTAGACTATGGAATGTAAATGATTTTGGATGTAAATCCTATATATACATGACTATAATAGATGTAAAGGATTTATTTCACCTCTTATGAACTTTTATTTATAACTCAACAGTCCCCTTTTCTGGTACCTGTTAATACATAGTCTATAATAGTTGCTTTGTTTCCCTTTTCAATTTATTTCAATAATGGTCCTATTGTTATTTATAGTTCATCTGAATGATTAACCTGAACCTACACTAAGATATCTATTTTTTTTCCTTCTGCTTATTACATATTCATCTCATACCATAGTTTGTACAATTAAAATTCCAGCATAGGAATAGCATAATTATCCTTTTGCATGCACTGATTTTCTCTTTTCTGTGATAGTTTCCTAAACATGATTTTCAAAATGCATCATGAAGATATATCTTTCTACTTCATGTCTAGTATTTCTAAGTTCATACTTTATTCTATTCATTTATACCACTGCATAGAACTTTGTTTGGATATACTGTGTATTTACTTCTGTATTAGTTCTCTAATGAAGTTTACTAATTTTTTTGTTTTTAAGAAATACTAAATAGAAATATTAACTCACTAACAATTTTATGAGAGTCCGATAACCTCATATCTAAGCCTACGATAAGATTTAGACATTCTAAGAGTTGGTACTCTTCAGATTTATGTCTGTACAACAATATAGAATAAACTATATTTATTGTAGTCAAAGCTGTCAATGTACAGACCTTTCACAATTATCACTACTTAACCTTAATTGCACAGTATAAGTTCATATTCATATTTCAACGAGTTCATATAAATTTATGCTATCTTACTCAATCAATAATCTCATAATAGAGCTAAATTATAATTTAAAATGAAATTAACTGGCTCATACCACTTAAGGTAGACTAGGTTTCACCCAACCTTTGAGCTCTTTCTCCACAGCTCCCCCCGAGCAGAGATCAAATTCTCCAGCAATAGACAACCTCTTGTCTATCCTGAATCTGCTTATTTAAGTTTGCTTTCCCCTCATCCTGTTTCCATTAAATGCATCCAGTTAAATTAGGGTGTTGCTTTCCTGTATGCCTAGGCTTTCCTTTAGTTTCTTCCACAAAAGTACTTTTAAAGCTAGCTTTTCCGCTTTCTACCTTTGTTCCACCTCTTCCCAGTAATTTCCTCTTTACTAGGGTAGCATTTTATATTTTCTCCAATATAATTTTTAAATATTTAATTTATTTCCTCCAAGGATTTTTGGAGGATTGGGAAAGTCTTATGAACCTTATCCATCCTCATGGATTTGGTTTCCAGATCTCTAACCATAATCTATTCTTTGCACAATTAATTTCCATTTTATTTTATTAACTTGAAATAATAATATAAATCCACACAATTTTTTTCCATTGGGGTCCACTGTACCCTTTTGGACTTTTTCAAATGTCTAATAAAAGCATAGAAACTTGGGACATTACATAATGCTTTGTTATCGAATTAGTAAAGAACAGTCCACACACGTCTGACTGAACTATCTCAAGGATTTTCGAAGCTCGGTTCTCCTTCTCATGAAAAATGACCTTTGTAAACTTCCCCATTGTACATCCCTTGCATGTGTCTAACTGAGCAAGTGTTCCCATGGGAATTCCTGTATAAATCTGCTACATGATCTTCAAGGCTTTGTGGTGTAGATGGCCCAACCTCCTGTGCCATAACTCACCGTCATCTGGGCTCACCACCTTGTCTGCCTTACCCATCAATGTTGCACAGCCATCTACATCAAGTTTATAGAGATTCTTAACTCGAATCCCAATCTTCTTGGCTCGTCCAATTTTTTTTTGTCGCAGGAAAGCTTTACCTTCACTAAAAACAACATCATAGCCTCTATCCTCCAACATTGCAACTGAGACTAAATTTTTAATCAAACCTGGTACATGCATTACATATTTTAATTGAAAGGTTTTACCTGAATGACTCTGGAAGGTAATAGTACCAATCCTGGTAGCAATGTACCATCCACCATCACCCATTTTGATATGCATCTGGAGGTCCTTCTCCTCCAAGCTACTGAAAAGTTCTTTGACTCCCATCATGTGAAAGGAAGCACCACTATCCAAGTACCACACCGAACCATTGCACTTGATACCATGCATACAATGAGCAAGAATTCAAGCTCAAATTGTGAGGCCAAAGCCTCACCAGTTTCAGATCCTAAAGCCTTATTTTTCTTCTTCTTTTGTGGAAAATTTGTGGCATAGTGTCCATGCTCGTGACAGTGAAAACGCTTCACTCTGGACATGTCGTACTTCTTTCCATCTTTACCGGACTCAAATTTGGAATGGAATTTCTTTCCTTTCCCCTTATTCGCCTTGGCAGCCAAAGCACAATATTCTTCATCATCATGCTTTGATGAAGATCCATCCCTGGTATTCCGTCTAAACTCCTCTTGCACCAAATCTGACCAAATTCGTTCCCAATCTGGCAATTTTTCACTTCCATTGACAAAGTCTTGATAACTATGCCAACTCTTGGGAAGTCCTAGAAGAGCTAGGCTCACCAAGTCATCATCCATGACAACTATTCCAATGATCCCAAGCTCATCCCAGGATTGGAAAATCTTTGTTAGATACTTCGAAATGGTGTCGCCTTTTTCCATTTTAATTTTCCTGAGTTGTCTTTCAGTGCCAATTTCCTATGGTCGTTGCTACTCTGAAATAGATCCATCAAAGCTTTCCACATAGCATATGGTGTCGCTTTTCCATGGAGACTTGAGACAATGTGGTATGTTACCCCCTTTAGTAGGATCCTCCTCGCCTTTGCAACCTTCTTTTTCTAAGCATCAAGATTGTCAGCATTGGTTACAGCGGATTTGGGAATGTCATTATCAATGAATTCCTTCAAGCCATTGTCTTCCAGCACTACCTCCATCCTGTCTTTCTACGCAATATAGTTAGAACTTCCCTCAAGTGAATACTCCAATATCAAGCCATTTAAATTCATTTTGATCCTAATTCGCATGTCGCACCAAGAGTAATCACAGCATAGGTCAAAATACCTCCTCATCAGCTTAGAGGAGAAGACAAATATGGAAGGAATACAAAGACCTAAATTAAACCTATTTCTGCCAGGGTAACGCCTATATAGAACAGAACAAGAGCGTTATAACGCAGGCAATCAGTGCATTGGCCGTGTTAGTGGCTAGGGAAACGCTCTGTTTACACTGGAGGGAAGCGTTACCCATGTTTTAAGTTTGAATTGGGAAAAGAGTGCGGAGAATGATTTGAATCTCCAACTTTCCCTCACAAAGGAGTCAATTCACAAAGGAAACTGCAGAAGCACCAGTTCATTATTGGTCATTTCCATAGAAGACTAAACTCCAAAGGAGGAAAAAGCATAGAGATCAAAGAAACATCTAAGTTTTTTCCATTCCAAACTAGTGGAAAGAGAAGGGCAACAATGGCCTTCTCCCTCTCCTATAAGAAGGAGTTGAAGGCTCTTAATTGAAGGTCGAAGGATTGCTCAAGGTTCTTGTATACTTGTGGAATAGAGAATAGTGTGACATTGTGAAGGCCAAAAGTCAAAGAGGCTCCTAGAGAGCTTGTTGACTTGGACTTCTTCACTTGAAAGAGAAGAGAGATTGGGAGACTGAGGAGGGCTTGGTACAACCGATGGTTGTAATCCTCCTTCTTTCAAAATCAATAGAACTATGTTCATTTTGTCCATTCAATGCTTAATATTGTCATTATTGTTTGAACATTTACATAGTATGATATGAATGGCTCAGATGTGTATAATCTAGATGTTTATTGTATATTGATTTAATTGATAGGATACTTGTTATATTAGAAATTACGCGGGTGCTTTGACTGATTGCAGGACTCAGATTTGGAGCCGGTGAAGAAGGACTCTTGCTTCGCTGCGCAGCGCTCTCCAAGGGACTCCAAGACTGTCAAAGAGGTAATTCTCTATCGTATTCCTTCAAGTTATTTCAAGCTAATATGAACATGCTCATGCCATCTTTGTGAACAGCATAGCTAATCTTACTGTCTGCCTCGGGCACCGGAAAGCCCTGAGAGGGATATACAAAAACCAACCACCCAAGCAGTTTACCCTATAGCAGAATTGGCGACTCCGCTGGGGAGTGTCCCCATAGTTTCCGGACTATTTTTCCCTTCATTTCTTCTCTCCTTTGTTCAGTATCCTTCCGACCATTTTTTGATGCCCAGTAGACATACCAAACGCTTGCAGAGTTCAATCCTGTTCCTGTCTGGCCAACTGAAGAGCTTTTCCCTGGTTAACGCGACCTATGCAGGCTATCCAGTGCATTATAACGCGGTCTATGCTTAAATACAGTGCGTTATAATGCTGTATTTTCTCACAGACAGAGCGTTACTCAGCCAAAAACCTTGTTGTTCACTGCTGTGACTGTGTTTTAGCTGTAGAGTTTTTTGGCCATCAGTACCTTTCAGCGACTGAATCCCTGTGCTTGTCTGCTAAACTGGCATTGTTATTTGTTTCTCTTATTTAGTTAGTGTGCAAAACATTTACTTTTTAAAAGAGAAATTTTTTTTTTATTATTTTTCTGCATCTAGCTGAGTTTATTCTGAAAGTTTTAGTTCACAGACTGTTAAAAGAGGTAGATAGAAGTATGAATCTTTAAAAGTTGAGCTGTGTTATTTACATGTTGGTGCATGGATGATTGAAAAAGAAACCTCTCCCCGTAGAAACACTCTTCATTGAATTTAATATTTAGAGCATGTTTTGCATGGTTTCTTGAGTCAGAGTCTCACTATACTTCATACGTCCATTCCCCCTCCGCAAGACTAATAACAAAGTACACTAAAAATAAAGCGACACTAAAATAAATCTAATAACTCTTTTTTGAGCTCACACAAACAGTAGTTCAGGCTAGGATCTTGGGTTAGGAAAGTGAGAAAACTACCCAAGATCTCAAAACTTGAAAACTAGAGTCATTAACGAGTGAAATCCTGCTGCACTCACATTATTGGGACCGTTCCTTTACCGGAGCTCAGCACGAGACAACACTTGGGTGCACTAGAAGGTATTCCGCCTTCGACTGCATCCTGTGGGTGTGTTATATATTGGGGTTCCCTTCGGGGATGTCGAAACTAGATCGGGGATCTAGATATTCTACCCATATAGCACACTGTCCTTGACCGTGGACCCCCCTAATGATGTCTGTGATTTGAGGTATCCTTAGTGGCCATACTTTTAGGGACTTACACAAGGTGACTGGGACGGGCTGTCCTGGTACCTGAAACAGACAGACCCACTCTGTCTTCGGTCTTTAGGAGGGTACTCGTCTTCACGAGAGTGCTTACACCTATCGTCTGAGGTTCAGGCGAAGCTCTAGAGTGACCGTAACTGTACTTTCGACCAACCCTCTCTGTATACTATTGCGAGACTGGATTTCATCACCAGTGAACGATAGTACTCAGACAGGGCACCCTATTCTGGCTGCTTGCTGATTGATTTTAGAAAGTCCTTTTTCTTTTTGTTAAGTGTGTGGTTACTGTCATTTGAGACTTCATAATAGATCACAATTTAATAAAATTTGTTAAAATTAAACCGGTCACCGTGGCGTCCCCTGACCCACGCCGTCTGTCTCGACGACAGCAAGGTCTACCTCCTCTCAACCTTGAGGAAGAACTGAACCTTGGTGAACCTGGGCCTTCTACGGAAGAGCAGTCTCCTCTGACTAATCTTGATTATCACATAGACCCTTATCAGCCGGAACTCCCGGAGGACCCTTTCACTGAAGGCGTTGTACCTAACTACAACCCTCCACTCACTGATCCGTTAGGGCCCGTGATAATCCAAATTACGCCACACTGAGATATGTCTGCGGCAACACCAACATCTATTTCTCCACCGGCATCTGCAGGGTCGATACCAATGGCAACCATTCCTGCTTCGCCACCATCCTCCCCACCGGTGGTCAGTTCTATGCCATTACTGGGTAACCCCAGTAGTCAACATGCACCTACCCCCAATCCTATGGTTAACACAACTGTCAGTAGTTTACCGAACCCTTCGACATCTACTCCTACCGTAACCACGTTGGGGACCAAAGTAGCTCCTCCCACGAGCATGACTACTTCGGTGCCCTTTAGCAACCCTTTCGGTTGGAACCCTCTATTGAGTTCAAACCCCTTGGCCACTATACCAGGGGGAAGTGTTATCAGTACGCAGGTAGCAGGGAAAATTTCTCTTCCTATGCAATCCTTAGGACAAATGGGACAACCCATTGTAAATACTATCCCCTTAAGTGGTTCAAACATAGGTGTAGGATCTATACCATTGCCAAATTATGCAAGTACTAGTATGCCTCCGGGAAACTCTATTGCATCCATTTGGACTAACCAACCCCAACCTCCGTCTGGAGTGGGAGGGCACTTTTACGCTGGGGGCAACCAACCATTTGCCCCTCAATACACTATGCCCTATGGATAGCAACCGTATGTTCCTACTCCTCCACCTATGGGAGGTTTTTATCAAAGTCCCACTTACCCTTCTGGTAACACATGGATGGGGGGACCCTATGGTCCAAATAGTCAGCCCATACTGCCTTGGTTAGACTCGGGGGAAAATCCACAATTGCCATTCTTGGTAGCTTTGGACATACCCGACATCCATAAGCTGACGAACGACCCCATCAACCACAACCCGCTTTGGCCTCCAATACCGCATAAGATTCCTTCTGATATCCCGAAGTTCGACGGGAAACATGGGGACGACCCAGCCGCACACATCACTACCTTCCATTTATGGTCCATATCCAATTCCATGGTAGATGATAGTGTCTGACTTCGACTGTTTCCCCGCACCCTTACAGGCAATGCCGCTAAGTGGTACATTGAATTGCCACGCGCCGCCATCAATACGTTTGGCGCTTTAGCGACGGAGTTCTTAAAGAACTTCCAACTGCCAATTAGAGTGGAAACCGGAACAGAATTGTTAACATCGTTGCGACAAGACACCGCCACCCACATCTCCGACCATATTCATGAATGGAGACGTAGGAGGAGGCTCGTCAAAGCGCCAATACCGGACCATCTCTTGGCCAATTGGTTTTGCAAGTCTCTTTTACCCCACATCTCTAAAGACATTGGCCTTTCTGGTGCAGTGACAGAAGATCAATGTATTCGTCGTGCCCAACACCTGGATTTAATCTATTCACAATCCGGCACGCTTTACGATCTGCTTCCCCATGCCCCTGGTAACCCAAACCCTTCGGCTACTCAGAAAACCGGAGATCATGCCGATGGTCTCATTGGCACGATCTCTGGTGTAGCCACCAATCAGTCTCGGGGGAAAACCTCCCAGCCATCCTCGGCTGCCACCGCTCCCCATCAAACGACTCCTCTCCCTTCCGCTGAGGTAAATTCGGTGCAAACCTCACAAAGACCTAGCGGAAAGAATAAGAAGAATAAGAAGAAAACATCTTCTTTGGAAGAGCAGTCTGATAATCAGAATAACGCTAATCAGAAAAATGCTGCTAGAAATGACAAAGGAAAAGATAAACCCATGAAATTTCCTTGTAAAATCTGTGCGGAGGACCACTTGACATACAAATGTCCTCGGTTGCAGGAATGCACCGATTTTATTGCTAACAAGGATTCTGGGAGAACACCTGCCATTCTTCACAATCCTTTCCCCAATCAACAGCAGCAACATCAACATATGGTTGACAACCCGCCACAACCCCATCAACGAGGCAATGGTGGTTCGTATCCTTCCGGCGAAGGACCATCTGCCATTTATGGCATCGAGAGTGTTGACCTTCAAACTCGCGCCAAGCTTTATGGAAATCCTACCATAGATGCTCAGGAACCTGGAACTAGTTCCAATCCACCGCCGCCCAACAATTTACATATCGAAAGGCCTACTGTTGAACCTTTAATTCGTCCCCCCAAAGGAACACTTCGACGCACGACTCATAATACCTCTGCACGTGCAGCCCAAAACTACAATATTGTAGAAGATTTGGCACAGGCACCGTCAGCTATGTCTGCTCTTGAAGTATTACAAACCTGTCCAACACAAAGGAAAGCCTTGCTTTCGGCCATTGGTGGAATAGATCCCCAAGATTCCATGCTAGCAATCTTTGATATGGAAAAGGCTAAACCTCGCCTCTCACATCAACTCGCATTCCAAGTGCAGGTTGTGTCGAAAGGGAGACCAATCCATCGCACTGTCATAGACGAAGGTGCTTCGACCTGTGTTATGTCACAAGCTTGCTGGCTCCATTTAGGTTCTCCTACTCTAACCCCGCCATCAAATTCCCTCAAAGCTTTCGATGGCCACACTTTCCTACCAAAAGGATACCTTGCTAGCTTTCCCATCACTCTGAGTGGGAAAACGGTAAACGTGGACGTTGAAGTCGTAGAGCGTCATCTCGACTATAATCTATTGCTCGGTCGCAGTTGGTCCTATGCTATGACCGCCATCGTGTCTTCGGTCTTCCGACTCATCCTATTTCCATTGGATGGGAAAATAGTCATGGTCGATCAGCTATCCTTCTGCACCCCTGATTATTCCACTTTACCAAGTAGCTCTGTACCCTTAATAGGAGGTGTCCCTGACTCTTACGTCAGTATCGGTACCGGTCTTCTGAAGGCATCTTCCCTACTGGGTTGTTTTCCTCTACCGCCACCACAGATCCCAAACACGGTTGCAATGATATCCACCTTTTCGGATGGCTCTATCGACCCATGGATCATCCCGGCACCTTCAGATATTGATTCTTTTGGAGATTAGATTTCGGTTTCGCCAGTTGAGTTGGCTTATCAAGCCATCCAAAGCACATCTGAAACCTCCACTGATATGGTTTCGACCACAGGTACCAACCCCTCCCCCATAACAGTTTTCTCTAAGGATCTCCTCAATGAAGTCTGGCCTACAGACGAAGCTATTCGAGAGATCATGTCATTAGAAGAACGACCTTGAGGAGAGTTTCACCATCGCACTTCGACGATTGATTCGGAGGCGATAAAAACTGAAATCCCGTCTTTTGACCAACCTGAGATAGTTCCCTCCTCTTATACGACTGTTCACACTATCGATTCAGAAGGGAACATGGGTAATATTTCCAAGACACTGCTCATTGATATCTCGGTCAAGACAGGTATCATGGAAAATATTCCGTATTGCTTTTCAAATATCACACCTTTCCAACTTGCTTTCGGCCTGGAGGCAGTACTTCCGATTGAGTGCGAAATCCCATCGCTTAAACTGGCCGTTGAACTCCTGCCTGGCACCACCGCCACAGAAGAGCGCTTGCTCTCGCTCGATCATTTGGACGAAACTCGTTGAGATGCTACACTAGCACTCGAAGCTCACCAGCGCCGAGTTAAAGCTCAATACGACAAATCTGTCAAGCCTCGTTCTTTCCAAGAGGGCGATCTCGTTCTACTATATGATCAAAAGCATGACCTCTTGGGGGCAGGAACACTCCAACCATTATGGCTCGGTCCTTACATCGTTACTAAAGCCCTCTCAAAAGGGGCTTACGAACTACAGGACTGTAATGGAATTCCACTCGAGGAGCCCCGCAACGGGCTCTATCTGAAGAAGTATTTTGCCTAGTTTCGCACTAGGCATATGCTTTGTAATTTTATGTATATAAGTTTTGCCTATTTTATTTTGATGCTTTTGTTTTTGGTTTAAGGTGTTTTTCTCATGTAATATTTTTCTTTCGCATAGATGTCATCACATTCGTTATCATACGTCAGATATGCGGACGGTGCTAGTCGTCACACTAGACACATTGCTTCAGCTGCTTGGGTTCTCTATACTCCTGAGTCGGACCTTCTTGGTTCCGGGGGAATTTTCCTGGGTAACGCCACCAATAATGTTGCCGAGTACATGTCAGTGATCCAACTCCTCAAGGAAGCGGCATCTCGTGACATCTCCGATTTAGTGGTCAGGTTAGATTCCCAACTCATCATTATGCAGTTAAACAATTATTACCGTGTCCACCACCCGGTATTGCTGCGTTATTTTTTACGAGTGCGACTTTTAGAACGTCAATTTCAAACAATCACATTTGAACACGTTCCTAGAGAATTTAATGCATTAGCCGATTCTTTGGCAAATTACGTGTTAGATTGGCATTTATCGCATTTATTGTAAAAGATTTACTCATGAGTACATATATTTTTATCACATCAAAAATACATAAAAATTTAAAAACACAAATCACCAAATATATATATATATATATATATATGTCATGTCCAGTACATAGAAAACATCGAAAAGAAAAATCTCCCAAAACTTGGGGTGTTTTACAAAATTTGGCTACACTAAGCCATGCTCTGACACTAATACATCTACTCCACCAGCTAGGCTTGATGCTCATGATAGCATACAACTGCTCTAGCTATCCTCCTCAGAGGGACTAAGTATCTCTCTGGAACACCCACAGTATGCCGCTGCAGATGAACTGGAACCTCCCGCATAGGAAGCGGTGGTATACCCATACTCAGACCCTCCAGGTTCCTGGAGAGTTCATGTAAAATTTGGGTATCATCATCGTCGCCGGCTTCCGCATCCTCCACTGGTGCGCCAGCCCCGGGTAGCTGCAATCCTCGCCATGCATAGCGAGGGGCCCCAACTGGACGGACAGGTGCCACATCTGTGTCAAGCAAGCAAAAGCTTCATGTCAAAACTAAATTTTCACCCCTTTTTAAACAAAACTTTTTTACATAAACATTCAAAAGCTAAAAAACACAAAAAACTTCTTTTGAAAAAAAAAAAAACACTGATCATTTTTTCTTACCATCGGGCCCCCACTGGGTGCCAGGGGGCAAGACTAACTCGGGATCGCCTGTGAAGTTCATCCCTGCATAGGGATAATCCTCAATCATGATGATCTGAGAGTCCAGCCAATCAAAAAATCCCTCATCAAAATAGTGACGGACGGGACCTTCTCCAGTCCGTGGAAGCAAAGTGGCCCACCGAGCCTGCCTCGGCTCGCGTGGACCCAGTGGCGCTGTAGGGATCCTGGGCCTCATCAGTGGTATCCGCTCTAGTATGAAAGAAGCAATCAGTGTACCATACCCAAACTCTCTTTGAGTACGGGTCTTGCATGCAGTAAGCTCTTCTCGGACCCGATGGACCACACCGTCACACCAGTCGAAAACCTGAGGCTGCATACAATCCAAGGCTAGGAGCATCTGAGCCTTGGTCGCCACATGCTGACTCTTGGCACCTGCCAAGCGAACAATCATCCATAATATAGCCCGCAGGGGTCTCAGAGTCACCTGTGCAATAGGTATCCGGTTACTCACAGCCTGGGTGCCACGTATGCAGTGCGCATGGATCAAATCAGTAGTGGAACGAGGGTCAGCTCTGGACCCCGTCAAGTTGGGCCTCGCCCCACGACATGACAAGCTGGTCAAAAAGTAAACATCATCCTTTTCGATGGCGAGCTCGTTGCCACCAATCCGAAAGACATGATGTCTCTCATCCCACTGCTGGATCAGCCACCTCAGGAGGTCCTCTTGACCCCTCATCAGTTCTAAACGGGCATACTTAAGCAATCCGCACCTCCAGAGAGCCATTAAACTTGCCGCATCCGTCACCATTTCTCGTTCTTCCCGCTCATGCTCTCTCTCTCGCCAGATACTCATGATTAACAGCTGAACACCTGCAAATGAAACATTTCCAACCGATTAAAATTTGCCTGGACCACTTCAAAAATGAAAAAATTGAATTGCTAGAAAGCATGTTGTGCCTATCGCGGTCACTAATACAAAATAGAGCATTCTAACGCTTACATCCCTCATGGGTTGTGTGTTTAACGCGGATGTTGTACTCCTGACCCGCGTTAGGCGCAAATATTTTTCTAGGGCCTCAAAATTTCCTAATTTTGAACCAGCAAAAAACTAAAAAATTAGCAATTAAATGATAACAGGAGGTTCTAGCTCTTACCTGGATCTCGCGGAATAGAAAACTGTTGCCCGGATCGACCGTAATCACCAGCTGAAGTTTTCACCCCTTTTGCACTCCAGAGCTTCTTCACAGCACTCGAAACAGTGAAAATGAATGTCTTCTGACCTTCTTATAGCAAATTCTGGGGCATGACTCTCTTAAGTCAGTGGGCAAAGTCGTGATTCCTCGCTGTACACATGTCGCAACTCTTGAGATTTGGTACTGATGATTCTAATAAGGGATCAAGATTTATGAATAGAAACACTCATGTTTGATCGAGCATTCTTTTTACGGTATTTTTCTTGCTCGTTAATCCGAAAAACCTCGAGTTCTCTTCTTTGGACTCGTTAAACTTACACGAAGTTGGCATCGAGCGTTCTTTTTATGGTCTTTTCTTGCTCGTTAATCCGAAAAACCTAGAGTTTTCTTCTTCGGACTCGTTAAAACCATGGAGAAGTACTGAGCATTCTTTTAGGAATCTTTTTCTCGCTCATAAAACCGAAAAAATCCCGAGTCACCTTTGTCAGACTCGTTAAACTATTGAGACAAAGAACAAGGAGCCATTCTTTTCCTCTTTTTCAAAGCTCTTTAAACAGAAAAAGTAAATCGAGTTTTCTCCGCGTGACTCGTTAAAATTTCACGGAGGTACCGAGTTTTTCTTTGTTGGACTTGTTAAAATTTCACAAAGAATATTGAGTTTACTTCGTCTCCTCGTACTCATAACAAAATGAGGTAGACGTCCATTGAACATAGATTTCTCACTTTTTCGGATTCGATGGACTAACTTACGGAAAATGAACTGTTTCGGGCTTACTATTATCCCTTTTCCGTGCCCGGTTATCAAGACATGACAAAGGTACCCCCATGGAGTCGTCTTTTACGACATTTTTCAGACTCTCTAAACATGAAAAATTCACCAAGTTTACTCGTCTGGACTCGTTAAACCTAATCAGACAGGACATGGAGTTGTCTTTTATGACATTTTTCAGACTCTCTAAACATGAAAAAATTCCAATTTAGGTTTGTCTTCCGACTAAAGTAAATCTAATCGATAACAAGAGTTGTCTTTTCATGACATTTTTAAGACTTCTTAAACATGAAAATTCATCGAAGCCATCGTCTGACTCATTTAACTTAATCGACGGAAAATTTGGACAAAATGGATACTACCTCTATTACATTTTCAAAAAGGTCGATTTGGCAGCAAAATTCTTGAACATGGCACTTCCCAGAAAACTCTTTCGCAGTTAGCCGAACCCTACCATCTATGAGTATTAGCTTTCATTTCCCAGTGTCCCTGCACCGGTAAAATCCTAACACACTCTTTGGTGTTCATCAAAGCTTCAGCTGCCTAGTACCCTGCTAGAGTGCCTTCTATTGTTCAAGCAGATCTCGCTATCTACTGCTCCTGTTATCAACCAAACTGCTCATTATGCCAGAAATTATTTGTCGTCCGACGTTCCCATTTACTCTTCATTATCTCAATCATAAACAAAATCAGTTGGTTTCCGTTTTGTGTTGACTGATGTAGGACGCCTCAGTGCCTACCTTTCAACATATCACTTCCTATCGACTTCAACATCTTATCTAGGAAGTTGATCCAGAAACCCATCAGTACCCGGATACTTGCAGACATCAGTGGCAGGTAGTCTTGTGTTTGATCAAGGGTCTTCATCATTGGCTCTTGGTCGAATGATTCTACGAGTGTTTGACTTCAACTCCTTTTATTCACACTTGCTAGATTGTACTGGGCATCTTAGGGACCATCATCATTATCGGTGGCCACCTTCGCGTCTGTTAACAGTTTTCATTATTGACTGGTAATCAGATGATTTCTCACATGTTCGACGACAACTCCCTCATTCACATGTTGAGAAATATGTAGTTTAAGTGAATCGGCGGTCAAGACCTTGGGGCAAAAGGCTACACCATTAAAGTTGTGTTCCCTTCCCCAAGCTGCGATATTGTTTATGGAGACAGCTTCTTCAGCCTGATCCTGTTATGACAGACACTTCCACATTGTGCCTATTGGTGGATAGATTCTTCATATCTCTATTCTAGAGAAATCATATTGTTTAAAGCTACTGAGCATGGGACATGCACGACTCTAGGAAAATACTATATTTTCTGACATATGTTGTTGTTTCAGGTTTTCCTCAGTCTTTCAATCTCTCTATCTCTACAAATTATAAAGTATTTCGGCCATCGTCTTCGTCTCTGACCTCACACTTTAGGGGGCATCTGTTACAGGTCAAAATACCTCCTCATCAGCTCAGAGGGGAAGAAAAATATGGAAGAAGTACAAAGACCTAAATTAAACCTATTTCTGCCAGGGTAACACATACATAGAATAGAACAAGGGCGTTATAACGCAGGCAAGAAATACATTAGCCGCGTTAGTGGCTAGGGAAACGCTCTGTTTACACTAAAAGGTCGCGTTACCCGTGTTTTAAGTTTGAATTTGGAAAAGAGCGCGGAGAAAGATTTGAATCTCCGACTTTCCCTCACGAAGGAGTCAGTGCACAGAGGAAACTGCAGAAGCACCAGTTCATTATTGGTCATTGCCATAGAAGACTGAACTCCAAGAGAGGCAAAAGTATGGAGATCAAGGAAACATCTAAGCCTTTTCCATTCCAAACTAGTGGAAAGAGAAGGGAAACAATGGCTTTCTCCCTCTCCTATAAGGAGTCAAGGCTCTAATCGGTCGAAGGATTGCTCAGTTCTAGATACTTGTGGGAATAGAGAATAGTGTGACATTGTGAAGGCCAAGAGTCAAAGAGGCTCCTAGAGAGCTTGTTGACTTGGACTTCTTCACGAGAGAGAAGAGAGATTGGGAGACTGAGGAGGGCTTGGTACAACCGATGGTTGTAATCCTCCTTCTTTCAAAATCAATAGAACTGTGTTCGTTTTGTCCACTCAATGCTTAATATTGTCATTATTGTTTGAACATTTATCTAGTATGATATGAATGGCTCAGATGTGTATAATCTATATGTTTATTGTATATTGATTTAATTGAGAATACTTGTTATATTAGAATGCTTGGTGTTTTTTGATCGATTGGTAAGACTCGATTGGAGCCGTAGTAATATCTTGTCATTGCAATGCTCTCCAAAGATTCTAAGGTTGTCGCTGCAATTTCTATTGTATTCCTTCGCGATTGCCATTATGAACATGTTCATGCCATCTTTTGTGAACAGCATAGCTAATTCTGCATCGTCACGGCACCTAAAGTTTCCAGAGGGATATACGAAACCAACCACCCGCTAATTGCGCAATTTCCTTTGCAAATTTGAATTATATTCAATTACAAACTCAGCTTCTTCTTTACTGCAGTAATTTCCTATGCTCTGATACCATGTAGAAATTATACAACATATATTTATATCATGGATTCAATCCAATCTAACAATGTACTAAATTTATATATTGAATCTCTTCTACAAATAAATTGTGGAAATTAAACACAATCGCCAATCACATGAAGCAAAGAAAGAATCAAATCAAACCACAACACAGATAATTTCTTGGGGAAAGCTTGCTGCTCAAAACTCCACTATATTCTATTGTATATTCATCATGGAAAAATGAAAAAAATATAATCCCCTCCTCTCATAAGAGTCTCCAGCACTCAAATAATTGTCTCACACTATCCTGGACAAAACTGGCCAACACTTATCCAATTCTCAGCCTCTAAACAGCCTACCTTTCTTACACAATTCTTGATGAATGCAATCCCTAAAGAATAGGAATTTTGGCCTTCCTAAATTGTGCAAGGATCATGGGAAATCCAATGGGTGTTTGGTTGCATGGGTGCAACCCAATAATCCTACAACTGATAGTTAACATCCCTTTCACCTTTGTCTCAACTGGGTCTCCATTGGAACTGACATCCATGTAGCTAATAATAGTAAATCATCAGTTGCATGTTAGGTCACTGATTGTGAATTAAATAATATTTAATTCACTTGATCTCTCACTAGTGAAACATAAAGTTACAACTAGTACAACTAACTTTAACTCACCTAGGTTGAGTTAATTGATTTCTCATGCATTAGCTAATGCACCAACTGCAATTCGAACTTTGTTACAACTAGAATTACTCTGTGTAATGTTCCCAAAATTAGCATGAAGCTAATTTGAACATTTTTTTTGCTTATGCCATCTAGGAGGTGAATAAAATGGGTGAGGAGACACATGAGTAGGAATAAAATCCCTCATAGTGTGAAGGGGATCAATAAGGTAGCTTTACTTTGCACCTTCCAGTGTGAAAAGGGGAAAATGCATGAGGACAAGGTCAAGTTTGACCAAGTCAATAGCACTGACAAAGAAGGTGTGGATTGCTTGGGAAGAAAGCACATTTGAATGGGAGGAAGATCACTTTGTGAAGGAAACCCTAATGTGTGGGGTCCAAGGCAAGAAGGCTTTCATTTGCATAAAAGGAGGAAGAGTCAGCCATATAGGAACATGTTTGAGTATTTGATTTTGGTCTATCTAGACTCTTTGCATTCTCAGGTTGTTTAGTAGAGTTGTAGTGCTATATAGCACAAGGAATTCTTGTTCAGGATTCATTCCCCTTATTGAGAGGCCTCTTGTGGGATTGTTCTGCATTTCTCCACATACAGGCTCAAGGCCAAGCCACCTCCTTCAGCTACAGCCAAGTTTCTATTTAGAGTTGGGCTGTGTTGCAGGGTGTTGCAATGGAGAGTTCCATCACACCACTTTCGGGGCTTATCTTTCAGAGGAGGGAGCTTCTATTCCTTCGGGGGATCAGTTAGGAAGCTTCCAAAGCTGATTTTCATATCTTGGCATCAGGGCAAGCATCTCCCATCTACTACAGTGCATTCCCTTTCCTTGACTGCGTTATTTCAGTGTGTATCTACAGTGGGGATTTGCACCACTATTTGGGAGGGTGAGATCTTCAGTGTTAGGATCAGCCTATCACTTAAGAGATCTATTGGAGGAGGTCTATTTCAGATTATGCATCATCTTCAGCCATCTCCATCCATTTTCTGAGTTGCAGCTGATACACTGCAAGTCCGGCATTTCTGTAGTTTTTCCATTTTGTATATAATTCAACCAATCCTCCTAAGGATTGTTGTACTATTGTTTTCAGGGGTTGAGAGCTTGCTCCCCTACATCTCTTGAGCTATATATTGTTATATCTTTGTATTAGCATTTAGCATGTTGTAGTGTCTCCTATAAACTGCGCTGATATAGCCTTGTGTAAATTCTATGTAGCAGAGTTTTTCAATTTCATATACATGTTTAGTTGAGGTTTTCATTACCTAGCTTGAGTGATTGATTCCTCAAAGAATTGTATGCATTTGCTGCTATAATATCAAAGGGAAGGCTATTTACATCTTTTTGTCTCACAACTAATAGAAATAACGCTGTAATTCCATCTCTTGTTCAAGAATTGTTGTAGTCCCTCCACCGGGCACTTTCTCAAGACAACTAGGTGTGGGAGACCTATTTAACCCACCTAGAGGGATTTCTTTTGAGCCTCCTCTTGGATTAGGACTTAGATACACAGATCTAAGGAATTTAGGTCTTGGTTTCAAATCTCGTAGCAGCCATTCCTGGAAAATGTGTTTTCCATTCATGCCTTGCTAGCTGATCCCATTTTGGGATATTACACTCTACATGCCTCACCAACTACCCTCAACTCGAAATTCATGATCTAACTGAGTTTATCGCACTCAGTTAACTTTTACAAGTGATTTTGATATAAGATTACATTTATTGTCCAACTTAATTAAGGGAAAACTAAATTAGACACTGCACCAAATTTACCCCCACACCAATGTAGGTGCTGCTAAGATCTTTTGGTCCCACACTAGTGTAGGTGCTGCTAGGACCCATTGGTCCCACACTAGTGTAGTTGTTGCAATTTTTTGTTGAACTTCAACATTAAATTTCACATCCAACGAATACCCATTATGCATACTTTTGAGACAACCCACATTGATAAAAATTGCAAATACATTAAAAAATGCATGCCAAGCCTTCATTTCAATGCCAACTTGAATGATTCAACTTGGAAAGTATATTTTTACTCATAAGTAACATTAATACAATTACATATTTATTTTTTTCATATATATATATATATATATATATATATATATATATATATATATATATATATATATATATGTTGTTCAAGAATACTCCAAATTCCATGGATTTTATAGGGTAAAATTAGGGTTTATGTGTCTCAAATAAATCTACACCACGACTTGTAATTAATTAGTAGTGATATAATGATCAACCCATCCTATGGGTCTGCAAAATTGTACCTCAGTCTTGTGGTGTAACAACGCCCTAGTGGGTACTTGTTGGATGTGGAAATTAATTATGCATCCGACAAGTGTCTACACTTGAACTTTGAGTAAACCTATAAGGAGATAAACAAAAAAATACAATTAAAAAAAATAGTTTTCTTCTTTTCCCTCCAAAATTCATCTCTTATTTTATTATTTTAACCATTATTTTATTTTTTTTCCTTAGGATGCCACTTTTAGGCTGAAATTTCCTCTAATGCTAATTTTGCACACTAATTTACTTCCAATGAGTTTCTACTATTCACAAATTGTTGACACTTTTGGGGGGTCGTTGTGAACTGTGACTATTGTAACGCTTTCAATTAATTTGTACCTTCATGTCACTAAATTAGAAACTTTTGATTGTATAAATGTTACTTATGAGTAAAACAATACTCTCCAAGTTTAATCATTCAATTTGGCCTTGAAATCAAGGTTGGGCATGCAATTTTTTGAAGCGGGAAAAAATTGTTTCGCTTCATTAAAATGCACGCCCAAGCTTCATCTCTTGGCCAATATGATTGATTCAAATTGTATATATTTTAATTAGTAATTGTACACACTAATTTTTTTCAAGTAATTTTATGTTGTTCACAATTATTGATACTTTCGAGGGGACACCATGTGATTGTTGCAACACTTTCATTTACATTAAGTTCGACCTTCAGATCACTAAATTATAAAAATTTAACTGTATTAATGTTACTTATGAGTAAAAAAATAATGTTGAATCATTCAATTTTCCCTTGAAATGAAGGTTCGTCGTGTGTTGTTGTGAAACAAGCCAAAATTGCCTTGTTTGACTAAAATGCACGTTCGTGCTTCATTTCTTGGTCAATCTGATTGATTCAAATTGTATAATATTTAATTACTAATTTTACACAATAATTTGTTTCCAGTAAGTTTTTATTTTTCACAAATGGTTGACACATTTGGGGTGACACCATGAACTGGGATTGTTGCAGCACTTTCATTTGAATTAACTTTGACATTCATATCACTAAATTAGAAAACTTTCATTGTATTAATGTTTCTTATGAGTAAAAAAATACTCTACAAGTTGAATTATTCAGTTGTCCTTGAAATGAAGGTTGGGTGTGCATTTTTGTGAAGAAGGCCAAAATTACCTTGCTTCACTAAAATGCATGTACATACTTCATTTCTTGGTTAATTTGGTTGATTCAAATTGTATACAATATAATTAAAAAATTTACACACTAATTGTCTTCCAGTAATTTTTTGTTGTTCACAAATTGTTGACACTTTTGGGGCGACGCCGTGAACTTTGATTGTTGCAGCACTTTCATTTACATTAAATTTGACCTTCATATCACCAAATTATAAAAATTTAGTTGCATTAATGTTACTTATGAGTAAAAGAATACTCTCTGAGCTGAATCATTCAATTTGACCTTGAAATGAAGGTTGGGCGTGCATTTTTGTGAAGCGGACCAAAATTTCCTTGCTTCATTAAAATTCATGCTTAGGCTTCATTACTTGGCCAATCTCATTGATTCAAATTGTATACTATTTAATTATTAATTGTACACACTAATTTTCTTGTAGTAAGTTTTTGTTGTTCACAAATTGTTGACACTTGTGGGGGGACACCGTGAACTATGATTCCTCCATAACTTTCATTTACTTTAACTCCGAACTTCAATCACAAAATATAAAATTGTAATTGTATTAATGTTACTTAAGAGAGAAAAAAATGCTATCCTAGTTTAATCATTCAATTTGGACTTGAAATGAAGGTTGGGCATGAATTTTTGTGAAGTGGGTCGAAATTCTCTTGCTTCACTAAAATACACGTCCATGGTTAATTTCTTGGCCAATCTGATTGATTCAAATTGTGTACTATTTAATTAGTAATTTTACACAGTAATTTGCTTCCAATAAGTTTTTATTTTCACATACTATTGACACTTTGGGGCAACACACTGAAATACGATTGCTACAACACTACATTAATTGTATTAATGTTAGTTATGAATAAGAAATACTCTTCAAGTTGAATCATTCAATTTGGCCTTGAAATGAAGGTTGGGCATACATTTTTGTGAAGTAGGCAAAAATTGTCTTGCTTCATTAAAATTCACTCCTAGACTTTATTTCTTGGCCATCTAATTGATTTAAATTGTATACTACTTAATTATTAATTTTACACAATAATTTTCTTTCAGTAATTTTATGTTGTTCACAAATTGTTAACACTTTTAGGGTGACACTATCAACTACGATTGTTGCAACACTTTCATTTACATTAAATTAGACCTTTAGATCATTAAATTGGAAAACTTTAATTGCATTAATTTTATTTATGAGTAAAAATATACTCTCCAAGTTGAACCATTCAATTTGGCCTTGAAGTGGAGGTTCGATGTGCATTTTTATGAAGCAAGCCAAAATTGTCTTGCTTCACTAAAACACATGCTTAGGCTTCATATCTTGGCCAATCCCACTGATTCAAATTATATACTATTTCATTTCTAATTTCGCACACTAATTTGTTTACAGTAAGTTTCTTTCGATCACAAACTATTGACACTTTTGAAGCGACACCGTGAACTGTGATTATTGCAGCAGTTTCATTTACATTAACTTCAACCTTCAGGTCAGTAAATTAGAAAACTTTAGTTGTATTAATATTACTTATGAGTAAAAGAATACTCTCCAAGTTGAATCATTCAATTTGGCCTTGTAATGACGATTGGACATGCATTTTTGTGATGCAGGCCAAAATTGCCTTGCTTCACTAATATCCATGCCCAAGCTTCATTTCTAGGAAAATCTCATCAATTCAAATTTTATGTTATTTAATTACTAATTTTACACATTAATTTTGCTCCAATAATTTATGGTGTTCACAAATTTTTGACATTTTTGGGGTGACACCGTGAACTGCGATCATTGCAGTACTTTCATTTACATTAACTTTGACCTTTATATCACTAAATTAAAAAAAATTAATTGTATTAATGTCACACTTATGAGTAAAAAAACACTCTCCAAACTTAATAATTCAATTTGGCCTTGAAATGAAGGTTGGGCATGCATTTTTGTGAAGCAGACCAAAATTTCCTTGCTTCACTAAAATGCATGCCCAGGCTCCTTTTCTTAGCCAAACTGATTTATTCAAATTTTAGATTGTTTATTTAATGATTTTACATACTTTCACATTGTTATATATTTACTTTGAGCTTAAATATTTATACTTCATATTTCATACAACATTCTAAGTTTTGCTTCAACTTGCCTTATGTGAAAGTTGTGTATAAGTGGGAAACATACTTATGTAGGATATTTGTCAAACATGATGTTATTGAGAAATCAAAAAAAGTAGATTCGGGTTTGATTTATCTTTCTTGATAGTTACTTGTGAATTAACTTATCTTCTTTTATTTTTTTATTAGATTATCTTTCATCAAGAAATTACCAAAGTGTGTATGCACAAAGATCACAAGAACATAAGAGACAAGATTTAGGCATTATGCCAAGGAAAAACATCTCTCTTAGGGGAAAACCTGGTCAAAATTCTCTTCCTTAAATAGTATTCTTTGAGACTCTTCACCCTTACGTAGACCAAACATTCCCTCCACACTAAGTTAGCCTTCTAGATCTTTGACCTAGGAGCAGCATCAAGTTGTCCTCCAGCAACTTCAACTGGGCAGCAGTTCCAGCAACAGCAGCAGAAAACACTAAAAGACTTTGATCTCCAAATAGAGGGCATGAAATGGAGAGAGACCACCACCAAAACTCTGTTTTTTCCTTTATCTATCTTCTTCACCTAACTCACACTCCTTTTAGCTTCCTTCTTCCACTTCACACTTTTTCCTATGCAGCAGTAGATATCGAACTGGCTTTAGAAGTGACGCTCCAAATGAATTCGATCACCTTCGTTTTAAGACTCCACGTGAGGTCAGATATTTCCCTTTGAGGCTGACTTGATCTCCTTAAGGCTTACTTGATGTGGAGGTACTCTAAACCATTTTTTACTCAAAATTAAACCTATTTACATGATTCAAAATCCTAAGATGGGTCAATATAAATCTCTAATGTCTAGAATAAAACCTAGAAGTACACAATGGGGACTTAGACCTAAAATAATATGACCCAAGCATGAAATTTGTGCTTTAATAAGTCATTTAATTGTAATATTTTTTTTTCTTTAATTATTTTGATGAGTGAATAAATATTAATTTATGCAGATCGAACCAAGTTACAATCTTCAACACTCCCTCTTAACTAGGGAGGTATTCATAATATACAAATGGAAGATCTCAAACTATGTGAACTATGAAGATCTTTAGGCACTGTAATTCCCTAGACTAGATTCCTGGGCAGTGAAATCTATCCATTGGTCATTCAACAGTTTAGGCACCGCAATTCCATGGACTAGATTCTTGACCAAGGAAATCTATCCAAGTGGGACTAAGGTGGACTAAAGATTTCACCCTATATAGGTACCATCAAGCTTACTTACTAACCACCAACCTAGGGAACTAGGTGTACATCCACCCGATGTCACCCTCCCTAACATACATCAATATAAAGTTTCAGCCTTATGTCTTCCCAGGAAATGCTTCACTCGCAAAGCCTCAACATATCTCTTGCAATCTATCATCATCAATATAATAAGCAATATTTATCAGACCAAGCTTGTCTCTTAAATATTCAAACTTATTGTTAGGAAGATCCTTCGTCAATATGTCTGCCACATGTTCATATGTCGAGACATACTCCAACTTCACGATCCCATCATGTATCAAGTTCCTAATGAAGTGGAACTTAGTGTTGATGTGCTTCATCCTAGTATGAAATACGGGATCTCCAAACATCTTTATACAACTTTGATTGTCACATTTGAATATAGTAGGACTCAGATAATTCTCAAACAAGTCTTTCATAAGCTTCCTTAACCATACAACCTCCTTTCCTACTTCACATATAGCCACATATTCGGCTTCAGCACTACTTACGGCAATGGGACCTTGCTTTCTACTCTTCCATGAAACCATATAAGACCCCGGACTGAATTATCCACCAGTAGTACTCCTTCCATCAGACTCACTGCCACCCGATTCATAATCTGAGAAGCTAATCAGGTTGACTTCCTTACGATTGTATTTTACGCAGTGGTGTACAGTACCATGAACATATCTTAATATGTGTTTGGAAGCTATCTAGTGATCATGACGAAGTTCCAACTGAAACTGACTAAGAACATTTACTACATAGCATATATGTGGCATAGTTTTTACCAAATACATTAGGGAGCCCACCATTTGTCGATAGAAGGTAGGATCTGTGAGAATTGAGTCAGAACCTTGCAACTTCTTGGGATTAGTGATCATAGGAATAGTCATGGGCTTGGAGTCCATCACGTTAAATTTATGCAACATTTTGATGATGTAATTTCCTTGCCCTAAATATATCTCCCCAAGTTTCTACCATACTTCGAGACCCATGTAGTAATGCATGAATCCTAGATCCTTCATCTCAAATTCGAATGCCTACATCTTCTTGCACTCTTGACTTTTATGCTCCACACCAATGGTGAATAGATCATCCACATATAGTAGAATAATGACAGGCTCATTATTCACAACCTTGATGTAGATATTTGGATCAATAGTAACCTTCACGAACCCATTTCTTAGGAGACATGCATCCATTCTTGCGTACCATGCCCTCGGAGCTTGCTTCAATCCATATAGGGCTTTATTGAGTTGGCAGACATGAGACTCCCTTCTATTTACTTTGAAACCTTTGCATTAGGGGAATTTTGAGGTCTAAAATGGGCCTCCTAAGGAAATAACAAAATAATAGCTAAACCAATAAAATAATATTTATGAATTTTCAATTCACTTTTTGCACCAAAATCCATGTAACCATGGTTAAATTCAATTTAAAAGTTGTACCAAAACTAAATAAAATAAAAAAATTGTATTGATGTGACTATAAATAAGAATGAACTTTTCAAGAAAAAGTCGTTATCATTGCACAACTAATGCATTTGTCCTTTGTACTTAAATAACTTAAATAAAATATAAATATAAATTCTTAAATTCTTAATTATAGAATATACTATTAATTAAAATTTATATTATTTAAATTATATAATAACACATAATTAATATGCTATATAAAAATAATATAATATATGTAATATATTGTTTTGTGTATAAATTTTATATTAAATATTGAATTGATTTGATTTATAACATAAGAATAAATAATATGTAATATAAAAATATTGTATTCCACTAGTTTTGAGACCATATGGTTTGCAATTTGATGGTATAGTTGACCGATTAGATGTTGGAGCCTACAGTTGTTTACTGATAAAACCTCGTCTCCCATTTCTTGGGAGTTTGCCCTGAATAACGCATTCTTATATTACTAGGTTATATTAGATATTTTCATTCTTTACGATGCGGTACCGTAGTTCATTTTCCACCTCACATCCTTAGGTATGGCCAATAGAGAGACCCTAAAAGCATATGAAAAAATTTTATACCTTTATTGCTCCTACCAATTGGAAAGGGAGGGCGAGAGAAGGTAGGCATGGTAGGAGTTATTAGGGGAACCTCGTTCAACAACCATACCCGGCTCACCATTAATAAGGCAAAGCCTCACTTCACCAGCTGGACTGACTGGAATTATGAATTGAACTAGACTAGTGGCACGTAACCCTATATTGGTTGTTTATATTTGACCTCTTATATCGAGACGTGATATAAATTCAATTTCAAGAAAGATACTAATATATAATTTAATATACTCATAATGAAATTAATTGAGTTTTATTTAAAATTAAAGAAGAAAAAAGTATTGAAATAAATTTAATTTATATTTATAAGTATAATATAAGATTTATATACATCAAAATTTAGTATTTTTTTGCCCCAAACTATGTTGAACCTAATATATTTTTTTTCAACATACAAAACTAATATACCTTTTTTCATCCTACAAAACTAAAATGTCTTTTTTATTTAATTTTAATATGTTTATATTGTTATTAATATAATAATGATATTATTTAAAGATTTGATTTATCCTAAAATTACAAGGTTATATTTTTATTTATTTTTATTTCATATGTATAATATATATGTATAGATATTAACTTATAATTAATTTGAAATTGTAATATTAAATAGAATGAGATGAATATATAATTTAAAAATAAATATTTGAAAATATACAAATATAATATTCATTGAAAAATGTGTAAATACATGAAGATTGTGTAGGGATATGCATTGTTTCTTTCAAAAATTATGAAATGACAATAATAATATTTTATTCAAACTGTGTGAAATGAAATTTATTATGAGTACTTTACTTTATGACTTTAAAAGTACATAGAGCGCTACCATGGTTAACCATGAGTTTTTATCCACCATTGAGAATGCGACAAGTAAGTACCTTTAACTCAAGCAATGCCACCTCAACCATTAGGGATGATGTCATCCCCTAAAATGTGATTGGTTCTCATAAAGTGAATTTTAATTGTACATTTTCCTTAGGAGGCCCATTTTAGACCTCAAAATTCCCCTAATGGGTTGTTTGATTTATACTTCCTCATCAATGGTCCCATTTAGAAATTCAATCTTCACATCCATTTGATGGATATTCCAACCCATTGTAGCAGCCAATAAAATCAAAGATCTAATGGTATTTTACCTTGTTGTAGGTGCAAAGGTTTCTTCATAATCTATTCCTTCCTTTTGAGAGAATCCCCTTGCAACGAACATTTCTTTGTACTTTTCTATGCTTCCATCAACATCATGCTTGTTTTTGTAGATCCATTTGGATGTGACAATTGATTTGTCACTAGGTCTATGAACGATTTCCCAAACCCCATTCTTCATAATGGATTGGTATTCTTCCTTCATCGCCTTCTTCCAAACTTCTTGTTGAACATCTTCTTCCAATGTAGATGGTTCAGCTTGAATTTTCTTTGTCATATATGCAGCATAGAGTATATCATCAATCTTTTACTTTCCATGAAGTTTCCTATAGGAGATTCATGTCCTTCAACATATTGTAGTGTATATTTTAACCAATTTGGCCTTTTCCTTGTGGTAGGGATGATCACAGGTTAAATAGGCTCACTTGGTCCTTCTTCTTCTTCTTGATTTGTAGTAGAGTTTTCATGGTGTGTATCTTCTTCTTCGAATATAGGAGATTCTTCATCATCGGAATCTATGGGGATATCTTTGGATTTCTTGTAGGCTTAACTTTCATCAAATATGAAATCCCTGCTTACTTCTATATGCCTTCCTTCCTTGATGTATATTTTATATTCTTTTGAGGAAAGACTATATCCAACAAATATTCCTTTGATGCTTATAGAATCCAGCTTCTTTTGCTTGTCTTTTGGAACATGGATGTAGGCATGGCTTCCAAAGATTTGAAGGTGATCCACACTAGGCTTCTTTCCTATAAATACTTCTTCGGGATTTATATTCTTGAGATTTCTATGGGGACTTTTATTTTGAATATACACGGTTGTCATGGATGCTTCTCCCCATAAGAATTTTGGTAGGTCTTGGTCAAGGAGCATTGTCTTAATTCCTTCTTCAATAGACCTGTTCTTCCTTTCAACAACTCCATTTTGTTCGGGATAGTAGGGAACAATGAGCTCCCTCTTAATTCATGATTCCTTACAATACATAATCAATTCCTTGGAATTGTATTCCCCACCATTGTCGAATCTTAGAGTCATTATTTTTCTTTCGGTGAGGTTTTCCACTTAAACTCATAACTTCTTTAATTTCTAAAATACTTTGTTCTTTGTCTTGAGAAGATATATCCATGTACTTTTAGAATGATCGTCTATGAATGTCACATAATAGATATGACCTCCAAGAGATTTTTTAGACATTGTCCCACACACATCAAAGTGAATAATATCTAGAATTTCCTTGGACCTAGATTCACTATTTGGAAATTACTTTCTTATATGTTTTCCAAAATAGCATCCCTTGCATACACCTTCATGGTCTTCCTTTATATTGGGGATGTCATTAACTAATCGATTAAGAGTGGGAATGAGCCTGTAATGTAGATTACCATGCCTCCTATGCCATACTTCAATAGGACTAATTTCCATATGAACCAAAGTTTGAGGGGGTGGAGTAGTGACCCTATACAAACTTCCTTCACGAGCTCCAAAAACTCTAGCTTTGTCAATGCTAGAGTCTTTGCCCCAAACCAATAATTTTTCATCAATAAAATAAATTCTTTCTCCTTTATCTTCTAAACAAGAAATAGAAAGAAAATTGTTTTTCAAACCTGGAACATATAGTATGTTGTTGAGGTGCAACTTCGATCCACTTTCCAATTCCAACGATGTTGATCCCAAACCTTTAACATCATATGTTTTTTTTTCACCAAATTCCACTACATGATAATATGACTCCCTTGATATTGTATGTAATTGTTCACTTTCTCATGTCATGTGTCTTGATGCTACACTATCAATGATCCATGCATTGATACTCCGTGTATTTTTAGAATGATCATCTATGAATGTCACATAATAGATATGACCTCCAAGAGATTTTTTAGACATGGTCCCACACACATCAAAGTGAATAATATCTAGAATTTCCTTGGACCTAGATTCACTATTTGGAAATTCCTTTCTTATATTTTTTCCCAAAGAGCATCCCTTTCACACACCTTCATGGTCTTCCTTTATATTGGGGATGTCATTAACCAATCGATTAAGAGTGGGAATGAGTCTGTAGTGTAGATGACCATGCCTCTTATGCCATAGATCAATAGGACTAATTTCCATATGAACCAAAGTTTGGGGAGGTGGAGTAGTGAACCTATACAAACTTCCTTCACGAACTCCAATAACTCTAGCTTTGTCAATGCGAGAGTCTTTTCCCCAAACCAATAATTTTCCATCAACAAAATAAATTATTTCTCCTTTATCTTCTAAACAAGAAATAGAAAGAAAATTATTTTTCAAACATGGAACATATAGTATGTTGTTGAGGTGCATCTTCGATCCACTTTCCAATTACAGTGATGTAACATCATATCTTTTGTTGTCACCCAATTCCATTACATGATAATATGACTCCCTTGATATTGTATGTAATTGTTTACTTTCTCTTGTCATGTGTCTTGATGCTCCACTATCAATGATTCATGCATTGTCATCATGAAGAGACCCTGTAAGAGCAACCAAACATCCTTGACTTTTGACTTTGATGAATAAGTAATGGATGACCTTCTTGATCCATCTTCCACAAGTGTTGATACCCATTCTTATACATCTTAAGAAAGAGGGAGAATCCATGATCAAACCTCTTGAGACAATAAAGTGATATGTGTCATTTCCCGACCTTAGTTATGATACCATGTTGAGAAATCAAAGCAAGTAGATTAGGGTTTTATTTCTTTTTCTTGATAATTACTTGTGAATTATGTTTCCTTATTTTATTTCTTTATTATATTATATTTCATCAAGAAATTACCAAATTTTGTATGCACAAAGATCACAAGAACACAAGAGATATGATGCAGGCATTGTGTCAAGGAAAAACCCCTCTCTTAGGGGAAAACCCTGTCAAAATTCTCTTCCTTCAATAGTATTCTTTGACACTCTTCACCCTAGACATAGAGCAAACCTTCCCTCCACACCAAGTCAGCGTTCTAGATATTTGACCTAGCAGCAACAACAACTTGTCCTCCAACAACTTTGACTAGGCAGCAATTCCAGCAGCAGCAGCAGCAAACACTAAAATTCTTCAATCTCCCAAGAGAGGACACGAAATGGAGGGAGACCACCACCAAAACTTTGATTTTTAATTTCTCTATCTTCTTGACCCAACTCACACTCCTTTCAACTTCCTGATTCCACTTTGCATTTTTTCCTATGCAACAGTAGGTATCGAACTACCTTTAGAAATGATACTCCAAATGAATTTGATCTCCTTCCTTTTATAGGCTCTAAGTGAGGTTGAATAGATCCCTTTGAGGCCGACTTGATATCCTTAAGGCCAACTTGATGTGGAGGTACTCTAAACCATTTTTGAGTCAAAATTAAACCTAATTATATGATTCAAAATCCCAAGATGGGTCAATATAAATCTATAATGTCTAGAATAAAACCTATAAGTCCACAATGGGGACTTAGACCTAGAATAATATGACCCAAGCATGAAACCCATGCTTTAATAAGTCATTTAATAATAACATAAATTATTTTTATTTAATTTTTTTGATGAGTACAATAAATATTAATTTATGAAGACCGAACCTAGTTACAATCTTCCACCGTTGCAAGGTTATATCCTAAGGTTAGGTATTGTCCAATAATGTCCCATTTCAAATTTCATTGCCAAGAGTGTAATTGGTTTGGCCCAAGAGTGAAAATTTGCTCTGAATTGAAAATTGGCAGATATGATGAACTGCTAAATTGGCATACTTGGATTTTAGTGAGTAAGATTTATTTTAGGATAATCATTATGATATGTTGTATAAAATGGTTGTATATTTAGGATGGAATGATCAATGTTTCACTGCCAATTAATTACAAGTCCTGGGGTGCATTTATTTGAGGTACACATTCCCTCCTTTTCACCCTATAAAATCAATCCAATTTGGAGTATTCATGCACAATAGAAATTTAACGAGGATGAGTTATTGTCCACCCAAATTTAATGAGGATGTACTTTATGCTATGTGAGAAGACATGTTCCCCACATATTTCAAATGTCTCTTAGGTCATGTATAAATAGGAAGAGACTTCTAATTTGTAAATCGCAATACATTGGTGACAATAGGAAGGAGTTCACTATCTTTTACCTTTTTCTTTTTCTTGTTTGGAATTCTACTTTTATTGAGGAAGAGTAGCATTTTTGTGAAATTGAAGCTCATGATGATGAAATTTTCTAGTTTATGAGGTACTATGTGTTTTTCTGAGATTAGTTTAAGTTTTCATGTTTTAATATTGTTTAATATTGAAACGTTATGTATTTTCTTGAGGTATTGTCATGGCATGTTAGCACCCAAGTGGATCTTAAATATTGAATGCTAGTAGAAATACCCTAGTTCATAGTGAATCTCATAAGTTCGTTCATTCTCGTAATCCCCCAAAATATTTAATCATTAAGGAATTCTTGAACAACTCCATTATCAAATGTAAGACATAAGCCTCATCTTTGGACATACTTTGTTTTAGACCACATTAGAATAGATTTTAGTTTACCTTCTAATTTTGGTTGGATAATTTCCTTAAGATAGATTAAGTTTAACTCATAGGTTTTCATTTTCAAATCTTAACTTAGGATATTTGTATGTACTTTTAGTACCTAAAAGTGACATAGGATAAGGTTTAGGATATATTTTAACCGACACATATTGTGTTGATGTTTCGAAGCATATGAGCCCCTTGGTCGATGATTGAAGTGCCAATTGTTTTTAAGACATATAAAATGTTTGTCATTAATTTTAACTCATATGTTTTCCTATTCAATACTTAACTTACGATAGTTTCATGTACTTCCACTACCTAACAATGACATTGGATAATATGATGTCACAATTCCAATAGAACTAACGGCTTGTCCAACCGAGTCTTAGTTTTCCAATTATGGTGAGTTTAAACTCGCTTCCCAATTCCATTCAGGGACACATGGAAAATTTAAACCAGGGGCATAAAAACCAAAATGAGCAATGGAATTGAGTCACATCAACTCCTACATGCATTTTTGGTCAATGTTGAGTTGGTCACAGTGCCCATACACTCGTTTGGCACAATTCTCAATATTTGAGCATATAATGCAGAAATTGCATTGCATGCTAATGAGTGAAACCCTAGTAGAGAAAATCGTCGATGAAGACAATGATTGATCCATGAAGGCACTAGAGAGGGTTGTCCCTTGTGATAATCTGATGTCACAATTCTGATAAAACTAACGGTGTGTCCAACTAGGCCTCGGCTTCATAGTTATGCTGAGTTTCAACTTGCTTCCTAACATTATTTAGGGACACACGACAAATTTCAACTGAGGGAATAAAAACCAAATCAAGCAATGGAATTGAGTTTCGTTTGATCTTGCAAGTGTGTTTGGTCAAGGGCAAGTTGACCATGATGCCTAGACCCTCATTCAACACAATTCTGAAGACACAAGTGAATTATGGAATCTTGTTAATTTAATTAAGGCATATTGAATAATTCTATTTGATTGTAGATTTATATAAAAAGTTAATGGTGACACACAAAATAATTTTATATATTGACAGGAGAGAGTTGGCACTTAATGTTATGTAATACAATTTACCATTGATTGTTAAATTGTATAACAATTTTTTTAATGATCTTTACTAACATTTATTAGAATTTTTGCATGTTTTACATCAATGGAATGACATCTTAGTTATAACTTAATTGAAATTTTATTATGGCATTAGGGGAATTTTGAGGTCTAAAATGGGCCTCATAAGGAAATTATAAATAATAGTGGAAATAATAAAATAAGATTTGATTACATCATCAAATTTTAGAGGAAAAAAAGAAAAAACTACTTTTTCAACTCATATTTTCAACTTATCTCCCAATTTTTTTACATAAAGTTTGAGCGGGAGTACTCATTGAATGCAAAATTTAGTTCCTCATCCAAGGAATAAACATGTTGCATACTTTCGATGGGTTCTACTACACAAGAAATGAGAAATACATGAAAAATGTGATTACAATCACATTTTTTATGTATATCTCATTTCTCGTGTAGAAGGGTCCATAAAAAGTATGCAACATGGGCAATCCTTGGATGAAAAAATAAATTTTTCATCCAACGATTATTCCCGCTCGAAATTTGAGTAAAAACTTTGGGAGATAAGTTGAAAATACGAGTTGAAAATAAAAATATTATTTTATTATTTTTTAATATTTTTACCCTTTTACTTTAAAAATGGTGAATCATCGCCCATGGTTGACATCATCATCTTGAATCCTATTGGTTCTTATAAAGTTTATTCTTGTTGTACATTTTTCTTAGGAGGCCCATTTTAGACCTCAAAATTGCCCTAATGGTATATATGTGCACTTTGATATGATGTAATATGATTATGGTTTCTTTTCATATGTTATAATATTAGAAATATAACAGAAATATTAAATATTGCATGAAATAAATAATAATTTTTCATTTTGAATGTTTTTTTTTTGTAGAAAACAGGCCTTCCAGAATATCCAAATGATCCTGAGATCGATCCAGATTATGTTGGTTCTAGTTTAGACATTTGAGATGATGATGATGAGGTAGATGGAGAGGATATTGAGGAAGACAATGATAATGATGGCATTGATGTCTATCATGATGTTGATGATCATGATAGACATGATGTTGATGATGAGAAATTTGTTGGTAGTAGCCAGTGACATTGATCATACAGACTCCATCATGGATCATTGTTGATAAATCCTTATGATGTATGTTTTCATGTTTATTATATTATGTATCATTTTCACCTACAGTACCATATTGAGTTGTATAATTTTGACTTATATCATTTGGACATGTATTATCTGGGCCTGCATTATGTGTAGGTGGTCACTGATTAGCAATTTTGCTTATTAATAATATAAAAATATCATTTATAGTTAAAAATAATTATCTTGTTATTTTATTCCCATGTTTCGGTGTGGTTTGTAACTGTAAGAAACCTGAAAGAGCTCTACTCTAGAAATCTCTATGATGTGGATATGGGCCTGCAATATGTGTAGTTGGTCACAACTAGACATTTTGTTTATTAATAATATAAAAATATCAGTTATAGTTTTTAAAAAAATCATCTTGTTATTTTATATACAATGGATGTTTTATATTTTCCCCACGACAGGCATTCACATTGCGCTAGTCTAGATGAATAGATATCCTTTATATGTTGTCATGAATGCCAAATAATGAGTGTAGTGACATGAAAAGTAAGTGATCAATGCAATGAAAAATAGGAAATCATTGCAATGAAAAGGTGTGTGATGAGCGTATACGGTGACATGAAAAGCAGTATTTGCATGCTCCTACATTGAAGATGATATCTGCCTAATTTCCTGAAGGTCATTCTCCCTCAGTAGTTATACATTCTCTTGGTTCAGCATTCAGTGCAGTTGTACATTCTCTTGGTTCAGCAGTTGGAGTTATTTTGTGCATTCTCATGGTTATTTTTTTATGGTTCAATTCTCTCTTCTCGCACGCATCTCCTATGGAGTCCCAAATAAGTCACTATTTTCCCAATGTCAAGCTAATACAGCAAGACAATCTAGGCAAAGGAGGTCTGACAAAGCCTCACTAAGAGGTGTTCAGAAGCCATGCTGGTTGGAGGTGCCTAGGAGCATGTTTCAAAGGACTGACAATGGCATCCACCATGCCTCCAATCATGTTCAAACTCGAATTATCACACGTCGGCCCATGTTTGTAGTTCCATGTCATCTCATCTCGGTTAGTGGAATTGTGGAATTGTGGTGTTGTTCTCTCTCACACGCTTGGTGCATATGGAGGAAATTGTAAAAATACAATGGGAATCTGGTTGGATTCCTCTGAGAATACAAGGTATGTCCAACATCACGAGGGGTATGCATTGTTTTGCTACTTTGGGCAGAAGTCTGGAACTCTAAGGGCCTTCCATCTGGATCGCTGCATCTGTAGGAAAATAGGGACGTTGAATTGCATGTGTGCAGAGGAAGGAGTTCATAGATATTTTGGTACTCCAGTCTACATAGTGGTTTTAAGGATCAATTCAGGGATATTGAGCATTTCTCTGGCACTTGCAACTGTAAGGATGGAGGTTTGTTGCCCATGGTTAGAGTATTATGGCTGGTATTTCGTGGTTGGCAGTTCATAGTGGGCGCTACATTACGCCAAATCCTTGGGTCATGGTTGGCAGTGCCAATCGAGTACTTCTCTTGAATGAAATATTTGCACAGTAGATATTTTTTTTTTGCATATGATTGTATGTACATTGGCAAGGTGAACATTGTAATGAGGCCTTAACCATTACACCACCATTTTCTAGTGTCTAATATGGTATAATTTTTTGGTTAACAAATAGCAGATGTAACTTTTGTAATCTGAAGACATTAAACCTTTGTTATCGAGTCAGTTTCCCATTTGGAAGACACATAGAAAAGCTTTTTACTCTTTGTAATAACCTATTCTAGTAATTTAGTGATGAAATTCAAACAAAAAAATGAATTTTGTAGATTTTATTTTGATGGATATTTAATAAGTATAATGATGTTATTAGTTTGTATGGATGTCCATTTCCCTAAAAAAATTATGTATGTTATAAAATATTTCAAATGCAATATGGCTTACTTTATAATCATATAAGTTATTTAAGAAACATGATATACTTAACTAATTTAATTGAAATCTCCCGGATGCGGGTGAGGAGGACAGGTTTTAAGACGATGGGACTTGGGTGCGGCACAGCGTGGAGAGACTTTCCCACCCAAATCACGGTTGATGAATGGCATTTAAGACCGGCTGCCAACAAATTGATTGCATTTACTCCCGGCACTGTTTGCAATCCCACCGCCATTCCTCTGTGAGATTTCGCATGCGACGTAATGCATCGGCCTTCGGCTCTCATCAATGTGGGTTTAATGTCAGGCGTTCTTCGATGCAGGCTCATTTGGATTGATAACATGGTGAATTTCTCTAGTTCTGCAGACGCTCCTCAGCCGATGAATCGATGGTGTTCCCCGGACGCTGGGCTCCCCAGTGTGCACACTGTGAATGGCAAACGAAGCCTGCTGAGTTGCTTCTTGGACCTTGGTGATAATCTCCACTTCTCGCATTCTGGTCTCTGTCTGTTTGCTTCGGTCGCTTTGAATTTTCATTTTCCTCAGGCCTCCGTCAATCCTGTTCTTCTGCCTCTTCTTGTGCCCTCTGTTGAGACCGTTCCTATGCCTCACCTTCATCAAAGAATTAGGTGCTACAGGGGTAGCACCAGACGCCAACCCCGGCGCACTCCCCCCACCTCCAGCTCCACCTCACAATCGTCTTCTCATTCGGGCCACTATCCCAACACCAGAAGTAGGAGGGGTCGTATTCATGGCTCTGGCCACCGCTTGGGCTCCCCGAAGCCTCCAATTCTCACCACTCTGCCTTTTCCCACGCCTCATACGGCGCATTTTTCTTTCAACTGCTCACTAAATCGCCCTCAGGTCACTGCGTCTATTATAGTGGTCTTCCGCGAAGAGCCCCAAGCGAATGAACACAGCTCGAGCCCGATGAGTCTGTGTAAAGCAGATGCCCAGACCTCGGACCAACAGGTGGGGTCGATGCACTCGCCAGGCAAGGTAGTGCAAGGAGACCCTGGTCAAGCGAGCGGGAATCAGGATGTGGAAATGGTGCAAGGAGATCCTGGGCAAGCGAGCAGGACTCATGACGTGGAATGGCGCAAGGAGCTCTGGCACCTTCCAGGCAGGTGGTCACTTACATCACGGACCTATTAAAGAAACATGGAAACATGGATGCACTCTGGTGCAGAGTCGTGGAAGAACCGCCTGATGAGTAGTCGCTCTTTCTTTGTTTGGTTTTCGTGCTTACTATCAGCCCATATTGTCGGGCTTGTTTTTGAGTATTTTGTTGTGTCAGTCTATAATTCTATTTTTTATTGCTGTAAACTTCAGAAACATCATTCCATGGTACCCCTGTGAGGGCATTGCAACATTTCGAAAATTTTCCAAGGTTGGTTTCCCTCTATGAGGGCAGTCTTTTTCTCTGGTTTTTTTGTCAAGATTGCCACAGGACTGGGCAAAGACTAGGCTACGGCCCGCTTTAAACTATCTCTTATGTTAATAGATTAACTTAACTTAGAAAAAAAAAACTAATTTAATTGAAATAAAAAATATTAAATTAATAAATGGAAGCGATAAAGGAAGCAACATGAGTTGTTAAAATGGAAGCAGAATGTGGCTCTAAAATGGAAGTAAAATTCAACATTAAATTGGAAGCCATACTTGGAACTATTAGTGGCTCTAAATATGAAGCTAAATTGGTTTCTTAACAAGAAGCAAATTTGGAGGCTAATTAAGAAGCAAATCCAAACACTAAAAGGAAGAAAACCCTGGACCTAAAAAGGAAGCAAACTCGGGCGCTAAATAGGAAGTAAACCTTGCAACTAAAAGGAATCAAACCATAAGCCTAAAAAGGAATCAAATTTGGAAGCAAAAAAGGACGCAACAATGCAAGCCAAACTAGAAGCACACTAGAAGCAATCTTGGAAGAAAAACTTGGTGTTACCTAAGAAGCAAAAAAAGAAGCAATTTAGGTAGAAAACAAAGAAGTAATAATAGAAGCAATACTAGCAACCAAACTTTGTGTCACCTGAGAAGCAAAAATAGAGGCAATTCATGTAGCAAAAAAAGAAGTAATAATGGAAGCAATATTAGAAGCCAAACTTTCCATTCCCTAAGAAGCAAACAAAGAATCCATTCAAGTAGCAAAACCAAGAAGTAATAATGGAAGCAATATTATAAGCAACAAAAGACATTATAATGGAAGCCATATTAGAAGTTAAAGAAGATGGCATAATGGAAGAAAATCTAGATGCAAAAAGTGATGCCATATTGGAAGCAAAACTCGAAGAAAAAAATGACATTATAATGGAAGCATAGCTTGGCGTAAATTAGGAAGCCAAAAAGGAAGTTATTTTCAATGCCATACTAGAAGAAAAAAAGAAAGAACAATTGGCAGCAAAACTAGAAGTAAAAATGGATTCAACAATGGAAGCAAGAATGGAAGAAACAGTTCTCAACACTAAACCCGGCAGTATTTCCAACTCTATTATCGACGTTATTTCCAGTGCCCAAGTGAAAATGCATTATAGTGGTGGGTTTTGCGGCACATATTGAAAACAATTCGTAGGCTCAAATACACTGATTTTTGGCACTAATGGATTGTTTTTTTGTAGTGTCCATTCAATAAAAAGATAAAACCAAGAATTCAAAAAAGAAACATCCTCAAAACAAAAGCATAATAAGGTTCCCAAACCCTCTCAGACATCTTCTACTCCTAATGGTGATAAAGCAACAAAATCAAAGAGTAAAATGATTAACAGGCATTGCAATTATTGTGGAAAATATGGACATGTGGAGTCTTAATGTTTTAAAAAGATGGAGGTCATGGAAGTAGCAATGAAGAAGCACAACATCAATTTTTATTCTCCTTCTAACACTTCTTCTCATGGGCATGCACTTTCTAGTTTTGGTTTCTCCTTCAATGCAACCTCGACTTATTTTCTTATGAGTGCCTTATGGATAAGGATACAGTCATTTTTTTTCTCTTAATGATTGTATCACCAAACAAATATTTGTTGGTGATTATAGATCTCTTGGTGTTGTAGGGTATGGAACAATTCAAGCAGTTAATGGTCATTTCAATGATGCATTATCTATTCCAAGTATTTCCAACAACCTTATATTAGTATATCAGATCACTCATTCAAGTGAAGGTAAAACAATGTATTTTTCACCTCACCAAGTTGTAATTAAGGATTTACAAGGTCTTGAACATGTCCTTGCCACTATATTAGTTGATGATGTTACCTAGTTGTACAAGTTTGATATCTTTAGGTCATCTTTTTCCTCAATTTTTATTGCTCATAGTGATAACTTGAGAAAACTTTGGCACTAGTGATTTGGTCATCTAAATTATCGTTATATACTTAAAATATGGTGAATGATCTTCCTCTTGTTTCTTGCAGAGATGGGTGTTTGTGTCAGTTGTTCTCTCAACAAACATCATCAAGACAATTTTAATAAGTGTGCCTCTTAGCATACCTCAGCCCCTTTGCCACTTTTCCACAGTGATTTGTGTGGTCCGCTTTCTTCTCCTTCTTTCTCTGGCTTCAAGTACTTCTTAATCTTCAATGATGACTTCTTCATGCACACTTGGGTTTATTTCTTAAAATTTAAGGGTCAATATTTTGACTTGTTTATGGCCTACAAGGCCCTTTGTAGAAAAACAATATAGACATCAATTGCAAAGGTTAAGAACAAATAATGAAAGTGAATATGTCAACAATAAATTCACAACTTACTACACTACATAGAGCATTCAAATGCAAAATAAAGTTCCATATACACCATAAAAAATGGTGTTTCTAAAAGAAAGAATCATGCATTAAAGGAAATGGCTAATTGTATGATTCAATCTAAGGGAGTAAGTCCTCATTATTTGGTGCAATCAATTGTGCAAATTAAATAGTAAATCACACTCCCACAAAGGACTTAAGCAATATAACACTACAAGAAGCATGGACTAACATTAAGCCAAATGTATGCCATGTGAAAATTCTATAATGTAGAATTCTACTACAGCTACTTATTAAATTTTTTCTATTGCATTATTAAACATAATTATTTAACATTTCATTGTGTTAAATAACAAAATAAAATATGTTGTAGAATTCATGATTAATAAGCAACATAAAAGAATTAGCACAAGTATTCACACATAGACACCATTATTTTTGGACAATTGTCCCCGGAAAAACCCAATTCGGGAAAACTAGTGCAACAGATCTAATGGTTTCTTTATTATGCAGAAATTCTGAGTACAAATGTGTGATTGTAATGATCAATCAATCACCTGAAGAAATCTGATGAGAATAGGCTTAGTGAGGAAATTCTCACTTCACCATGAGCTTTCAGCACTGGCCTGCACCCACACTAAGTAGCTCTACCTAATTTTTTCACAGTGACTACATCCCCCACGTTGTCACTACGTCACTGTTGTTGTTTCTCGTTATGACTACCTCGGTGCTCATTGCTGTGTGTGGCTAGAGTTTTCTCCCCTTCTAAAAATTTCCTCTGGATACAGGATGAACCCTCATCTGCCTGTCCAACTGAAATCGAAACTCCCTCTGTTGCTCTGCGTTGGCCTAGTGTAACTGCTACTTGGCTATCTCTTCTTTGTTGCTCTGGCTCCCTTCTCTCTTCTCTTCATGTACTCTCTATCCTTCAGAAATTATCCCTCCTGGAGATTTCACCTTCCCCTATCTGCGATCGAGAATCACTTTGATTCTTCCTTCGGCTGAAGAAAGCAATCTCTAGATTCTTTCTCTGTCTGATGTGTTTTCCATATGCCCCTCACCCTCCTTCTTATAATCCTTCGTTGACCCTTCAACGGCCAAGATTAAAACATAATCAAGGGCTAATATTAACTTGGAGGTGATCCATGACTTTGTCTAGAAGATTCATGCTTAGTTTAATTAATACCCTTTTAATTAATCAGTTTCCCGAAGTTTAGACTTAGGAAAACATTAAAAACGATTAGTTAATTTAATTAAACCATCTCTAAGTCGAATTTTCCAAAATCCTTTCTGGGTATTATGGAATACATGTGTCTTAGCCTAGATACAAAGTTACAAGGCTAGAGAACATCTGATGCTACCATAAGTCAACAATCCCTCTTAGCAAGGAAAGTGCTCTTACAAGACAACTCAACGTGCTGCTCTGACTTCTGTAACATCTACTGCTATGTTGTTGATGCTGCTAACCAACACTGCACAAAATGTTGCATTTGTATTATTTTTGACTCTGCATGTTGTTGCCAACTACTATTGTATTGCAACTCCCTCCTTCAATTGTGTTGAAGATCCATTGACTACTGAAATGGATTTTCAGTGATACCCAACTGTTCCCTGAACTGAGTGAACTTAATCCTCCCCAAAGCTTTAGTGAGTATATATGTTGTTTGTTCTCCTGTGGGAATGTACTGGAGTTGTACTACCCCATGTTGAACACAGTCTCTGATAAAATGACACCTGATGTCAATATGTTTGGACCGATCATGAAACACTGGATTTTCATAGAGTTTGATATAACTCTAATTGTCACAGTAAACATTATTCGTCTCCATCCTGCTCCTGAATAGACTCACAAGAAGTTTCCGAAGCCAAATGGCTTCGCATGTAGATGTACTAGATACCATGTACTCTGCTTCAGCTGTGCTTAATGCTACTGACTTCTGTTTCCTGTTGCACCAGGACACCATTCCTGATCCAACGTTGAAACAGTACCCAAAGGTACTTTTCCTGACCACTAAGCTTCCTGCCCAATCTACATCAATGAATCCACTTAGTCTGACATCCTCTCCTCGGCCATACCTTATACCAAATCTGACTGTACCTCGTACATAGCTCAGGACATGCCTTGCTGCTGCCAAGTGCACTCTTTTGGGTTCCACCATGAACTGACTAAGAGTGTTAATAGCAAATAAAATGTCTGGTCTGGTGTTAACCAGATACATCAATGACCCGATGAGTTTTTTGTATAAGGTGGGCTCTACTTATGTGTCTTCTGATGCATCTATTTGTTTCCAGTTTGTGATCATGGGTATGGCCATGGGCCTGCACTACTACATTCTAAACCTCTTCGGAATCTCCAAGGCATACCTCTCCTACCCCATGAAAATATCTCCATTCTTCTAACAGACTTCCAATCCTAGGAAGTAATGCAGCAACCCCAAATCCTTCATGTCAAATTCAACCTCTATATTCGGTCTGAAATCCTTGATTAGCCTAGATGATCCAATGAGAAATAGATCATCTACATATAGTACTAATAATAATGGCTCGTCATCTACCAATAAATAGTAGAGATTGGGATCTGCATCACTCCTGACAACCCCATTTTTTTCAAATAGATATATACTCAACCATATGATTCTCTCGGACCCTGCTTGAGCCCATACAGAGCCTTATTCAATCGGAATACATGAGACTTCTTTTCATGAGACTCAAAACCCTCTGGTTGTTCAATATATACCTCTTCCTCAATCTCTCCATTCAAAAACATTGTCTTGACATCCATTTGATGAATCTCCCATCCCATCTGTGTTGTTAAGGATACGACAGTTCGGATGGAGGTATATCTGGCAACTGGTGCGAAGGTCTCTTCATAGTCAATGCCTTCCTTCTGAGCATACCCTTTTTCCACAAAGCTTGTCGTATATCTCTCTATGCTACCATCTACAATGTATTTGATCTTGCAGATCCATTGTGATCCAACAAATGATTTGCTTTTAGGTCTAGGCACAACTTCCCAGACATCATTTGTCATGATAGAAGCATACTCCTCTATCATGCCATCTACCCATACGTGGTGTTGAACAACTTCCTGGAAGCTGGAGGGTTCCTCTACTTGAGCAACCAAAGCCTGGTACCTGTCTGGGGGTCTAAGCTACCTCTTCCCATTCTTGGGAGTCCCAATAAAGTTTTATGCATCCCTTAGTACCTGTTGAGCTTCCCTGTTGATCCGACCACTGGTGGAAGGCTGCTCTCTCAACTCTTCCTCCTGATCTGGTTGTTCCTCAGACTAAGTATCCTCCTGATCTTCTTCTAAGAAAACATGAGTACTTGTACTGGGTACCAAATTCTGTCTTTTTGTCTATTCTTCTTGGCACCCCTGTTGCTCTTGGACCAAGGGAACTTCTGCAGTTTGATCCTCTGTCGGCATATCACACGATTTCTGAAAAGCTCTATCCTCCATGAACTTAACATCACGTCTTATCACAACTTTCCTGCTGCTAGGAATATAGATCCTATATGCCTTGGAGACTTCACTGTATCCTATAAGAAACCCCCTTTCTGCAGTTTGATCAAGCTTGCTTCTCTTCTCGCTTAGTACATGATAGTAGACCATGCTACCAAATATCCGAAGGTGCCCTACCTCTGGTTTCTTCCCTGTGAAAACCTCTTCAAGAGTTTTCTTCCTCAATGCTCTATGAGGAGTCTTGTTCTAGATGTACACTATCATATTGCAGGCTTCAGCCCATAAATATCTGGGTAAATCAAGTTCGAATAACATGGCCTTCGTTGCGCCTACAATTGTCATATTTTTCCGTTCTACCATACCATTTTGTTCGAGATTGTATGGCGCAGTCCACTCTCTCCTAATGCCCTCCTTTGCGCAAAAACCTGTGAAGTCTCCATATATGTATTCTCCACCATTATCTGAATGCAATGTCTTGATTTTCTTCCCCATCATATTTTCAGCAAGAGCCTTGAATTCTTTGAACTTTTCAAAGACTTCATCTTTTGTCTTCGGGAAGTAGATCTAGATCTTCGTGGAGTGATCATCAATGAATGTGAAAAAATATTTGCCACCCTTGAGAGCGTTAGTGGACATTGGTCCACATATATCTGAGTGCATCAATCCTAATACGCTTTCTTCCCTATTTTCAATTCTGGGAAATGTTGCCTTAGTGTACTTCCCAAGTACACATCCTCGGTATACATCATCATGCTCTGTGCTGAGAACAGGTGGCCCATCAACTGTTTCTCTGAGCATATTCAATGCATCGTGGTGCAAGTGCGTCATTCTTCTGAGCCAAAGTTTTTTCAACCCTTTCTTGTCTCCAAGATTACTATTGATTAGTGTCATCGGAGTTTCAAGCTGCAACCTGTATAGTATGTTGCTTCTAACTCTATCTGCATTGTTTGCTTCCAACTCGGATGCTTGACATATACCTTCTTCCCGATAAAGTGTATGTCATACCCTTTGTCCTGCAACTGGGATACTGAGATTAAATTCATCCCAAGCCCTGGCACATGTAGTACATTTGTGACCTTGACACTGGTTCTGGCTTCCGTCTGAAACACTATGGCTCCTCTCCCAACTAGAGTGCATTTCGTGTTATTCCCCATAGTGATTTGGAAGTTCATCTGCTCTTCCCTATAGCTCGAGAAATATTCTCGTACTCCAATCATATGAGATGAAGCCCTACTATAAATATACCAAATTCCTGTAGATGTTGAACTTGACAAGCATGCACAATCCTCTTTTAACCTAGAGGATAAAAAATCTAAGTCTGCCATACTTATCTGTGCTTTCTTTTCTCTATGTTGTGTCCCTTCTGAAGCTTCTGGTTTGCATAGTCTCCTTTCTGACCCTGCTTCCTTTGGATATAATAGCTCTGATACCATGTGAAAATTCTATAATGTAGAATTCTACTGCAGCTACTTATTAAATTTCTTCTATTGCATTCTCAAACACAATTATTTAACATTTCACTGTGTTAAATAACAAAATAAAATATGCTGCAGACTTCAGATCAATAAACAACATAAAAGAAATAGCACAAGTATTCACACATAGACACCATTATTTTTGGACAATTGTCCCTGGAAAAACCCAATTCGGGAAAACTGGTGCAACAGATCTGAGGGTTTCTTTATTATGCAGAAATTATGAGTACAAATGTGTGATTGTATGTATCAATCAATCACCTGAAGAAATCTGATGAAATTTCGGCTTAGTGAGGAAATTCTCACTTCACCATGAAATTTCGACACTAACCTGCACCCACACTAAGTAGCTCTACGTAATTTCTGCGCAGTGACTGTGTCCCCCACGCTGTCACTGCATCACTGCTATTGGTGCTCGTTATGACTGCCTCGGTGCTCACTACTATGTGAGACTAGAGTTTTCTCCTCTTTCGGAAAGTTCCTTCGGATACTGGGTGAACCCTCAGCTGCCTCTCCAACTGAAATTGAGACTCCCTCTACCACTGGCCCAGCATAACTTCTGCTTGACTATCTATGCGTTGTTGCTCTGGCTCCCTTCTCTCTTCTCTTCCTGTACTCTCTATCCTTCAGAAATTATCCCTCCTGGAGATTTCACCTTCCCCTCTTTGCAATTGAGAATCACTTTGATTCTTCCTTCGGCTAAAGAAATCGATCTCTAGATTCTTTCTCCGTCTGATGTGTTTTCCATAGGCCCCTCACCCTCCTTCTTATAATCCTTCATTGACCCTTCAACAGCCAAGATTAAAACATAATCAAGGACTAATATTAACTTGGAGGTGATCCATGACTTTATCTAGAAGATTCACACTTAGTTTAATTAATCAGTTTCCCTAAGTTTAGACTTAGGAAAACATTAAAAACGATTAATTAATTTAATTAAACCATCTCTTAGTGGAATTTTCCAAAATAATTTCTGGGTATTATGGAATACATGTGTCTTAGCCTAGATACAAAGTTACAAGGCTAGCTCACATCCGATGCTACCATAAATCAACATGCCACTTATGTATATTTGGTAATGTAGCATGGGCTCACATTCCTAGTGAAAAAGGAAAAGCTTTACAACGTAAAAGTGAGAAGTGTATGCATGTTGGATATTCTGAATATGTAAAAATTTATAGACTTCTTCAACCACACTGCAATGAAACATTCATTAGAACATATGTTAAATTTGATGATAATCTCTTTGTGTACGATTCTAATTCAGATGTTTTTCCCTCTTCTACCTCCGAGGTATCTTTAGTGTTTCTTCCACCTTCTATTTCCATTATGTTTTCTTCTTCAAATGATGGCTCTGAGGATTAAACTCTACCTCCACCTGCTCACATTCCTCCAAATGAGTCCATTGAATATGAACCTACATCATTACCATAGCTTCCCAAATGGGTCCATGTAACACGTGAAGTAGTTGGTGACCTTGTCAATGATCCTATAGATCAATACTGCACTCATTCGCAATTCTTTCAATCCTCTCCTCTTTTGGCTCAAGTTTTAGAGACTCGTGATTGAAACATTTGTAGAAGCTTCAGGCCATCCAGATTAGGAAACAACAATGCATGTAGAATAAAATTATACTTGGGAATGTGTACCTCTTTCAAAAGGAATCAAACTTATCAAATGTAAATAGGTATACAAAACTAATTATGCATGATATGGAAGTGTTGAAAGACATAGGGCCTAGTTAGTTTCTAAAGGATTCTCTCGATTTGAAGGAATTGACTACAATGAAAAATTTTCCCCTATCTCCAAAATGAATTACATCCGCCTTGTTCTAGACCTTGCTGCCTCACATGGATGGGAGGTCCATCATATGGATTTTAAATTTGTCTTCTTACATGCATATCTACAAGAATAAATATATATGGAAATACCTCCTAGCTATGTTCAGAGTGACTCCAACCTTGCTTACCGCCTTACAAAATCTCTCTATGGTCTTAAAAAATCTCCTTGAGCTTGGTATGCAAAAATTTATAGCTTTATTCTTTACATTGACTTCTCTAGATATCATTCTAACCCTAATCTCTACACCAAGAAAGGATGCCATCTCATAATCCTTGTTCTTTATGTTGATGTCCTTATCCTCGCTATTTTTTACCCTGAACTTTTAACCCATGTGAATTCAAGCCTTAAGAAGAAGCTTGAAATGAAAAACTTAGGATACTTGCATTATTTCCATGGCCTCCATTTATTGCAAACCAAGAAAGGAATTTATTTTTCCCAAAATAAGCATGTGTGTGACATTCTTCATCGTTTTCACATGAAAGATTGCAAACTAGCCCTTTCTCCCTTTCAATATGGAGTCAAACTTACTACCACCTGCACTACACCTGAAATTAAGGTCACTTTGTACCATTAGTTAGTTGGTAGCATGTTATATTTGACTCATACATATCCTAATATTTCCTTTGTTGTTGGACTTGTTGCCAGGTATATGCAAACACCACATAAAAGTCCTTAGAAAGAAGAAAAAAGGATACTTCTATATATTTAGGGTACAATTTTGTTTCAGATACATTATAGGTCTAGGAAAACTCCTTTGTTGGTTGGCTTCACTGATTCAAATTGGACTGCAAACCCTAATGATCAAAACTATACTACAGGTTATGTTTTCAATCTTGGTTTTGGACCTATCACTTTGGCTCGTAAAAAGCAGCACCTCATTACTCTTTCTTCAATAGAAGCAGAGTACCAAGCAACAATTAATGCAATTCAATAAGTCTTCTAGCTTGAACATATCCTTTCATAATTTGGATTCCAATAGTAGCACCCAACCACCTGTCATGTGACAATCAGTGTATGATCAAGCTCGCCAAATATCTAGTTCAACATTATCACAAAACACACATTAAGCTACAAATGCACTTCATCAGAAAGTTCATTCATGATCAAGTTATTAAAGTTCTCTTTTTCCCTACAGATGATCAAGTGACAAGAATTTTCCAAAGTCCCTTACACAAGCAAAGTTTTCTAAACTTTGATCTATGTTAAGAGTTCACGAAGTTGTCATTAAGGGGAGATATTCTCTAATGCCTCCTTTCTCACATTGTATCACCTTTGCAAATCCTTTAATCCTATCCCAATTTGTTCTTAAGGGGGAAGTGTTGGGATATTTAGATACTTAGGAGTTAGTTAAATTCAACTAGGTCTAATGTGGCTATTAGGTAAAGTGTGTTTCTTAGTGTTTTTTTAGTACACGTCAGTTTCATTGTAATCTAATGGTCATGATATGTTCTAGACATAGAGTGATCTGATAGATCATATTCTCCTCGATACTAAATGCTATTGATTTGTGGTTTAACACTTGATTGGTCCATGATCTCTATTTAAAGAGCATAGGGTGTCATGGTTGATGATCAATCGCGAGAACTGTCATATATAAAACAATTTATTTTACATTAATAAAATTGCCTTAAGTAACCATGTTGCTTGGGTTCATAGATTTTTTTCCTCTTAAAGAGCCGCGTAAAAATATTGGTGTTGTGAACTTTGATCTTGTTGTGTGAGTGGTTATTGGAGGTGTTCCTCCTGTATTGAATACCTTGTTTACCCGAACAATCTAGTCATTAATGGCATTCTTTCACAACATAATTTTTTGGGATTAAGATGCAATTGGGTTGTTAAAATATAGGAATATGATTGATAGTTCAAACCCATGAAAATTGTTAAGGGATAGGAATAGGTAAACTTTCAGCTGAACACAATGAAGAATCTCTTGGAATTAATATGACTAATATAATGACTTCAAAGTTGGAACAACATGAGTGATTCACAAGCATCATCTATTACCTCAAGTATTTGACTTGTCATATACACCTTCTAGAGAATAAGAAAAGGACCTTGTGTCGATAGCCTCAATATATTGCATCATAGATCAAGTATTGGAATGGAAAAATCCCAGTGGCCTAATATTAAGATGTGTCAACCTAGGTGAAGCAAAGAACCTGATTAATAAATTTCATCAAGGATTGTATGGAGGACATGATGCAACAAAAGCAATAGCACATAAGATCCTCATAGGTGGTTATTATTGGCCAACCATATTCACAGGCGTGCAGAAATTTGTCAAAAAGTGTCAGCCATGTCAATTTTTCATAGGGAAATAGAAGTTAGCAACAGGTCCTTTTGCATCTAGATGTATTAGAACCATTTCAATAGTAGGACATAGACTCCATTGGACAATTCAAGCTATGGCCACAAGTGGATTCTGATTACAAAATATTATTTCACCAGATGGGTAGAATTTATTCCCACCAAGAAGGCAACCAATGAAGTGGTCATCAACATTTTACAAGACAAAATCATCACCAAACTCGAGGTGTGCAAAGATAACTACAAATAATGCCAAAGCCTTTAGTTCAACAAAAATGGAAACATTTTTTTTTACTATGGAATTATTCTTTCTCATTCATTAAACTATTATCCCCAAGATAATGGATTGGATGAGTCAAACAACAAGAAACTTATGAACATCATCAAAATGGCAGATGATAAGAACAAGAAATTATGGTATCATCAATTAAAGTATGCTTTATGGGTAGATCATAATACAAAATAGAATTTCACTAGAAAGAGCCCATTTGAGTTAGTATATGGGATGGAGGTCACATTTCTTGTTCATCTTAAGCTCTCAATATATAAAATTATGCAACACTCAATTGATTCAAACACTATGCCAAATAGAATTGATTGATTGATCAAGTTGGACAAGACCAGAAGAAGATACGCTCGCCATCTATTCAAAAGTTGATAGAAAAACAAGTTGTTTGACCAGAAATCTTGCCAACAAAATTTCCAGAAGGTTGACTTAGTCTTGCTTTGGAACAAGAAAAATGAAAAAGCAGGTAACCATGGTAAGTTCTAAAGTATTTGGCTTGGTCTATATCATATTGAAGAGATTGCAGGTAACAAATTATTTTTCCTTAACCATCTAGATAGTAAGAATTTTTCCTTGCCCATGAATCAACAAGCTCTTAAGGTATTATACTTAGGTAATATATGATGCTATTAGGGGCATCCTTGTACCAAAGTATGTTAATTTCAATTTTTTCCTGAATGATTGCATTATATCGAGTAGTGTTATACATTTTTTTCTTAGCTTAGAAGAATTTCATTTGGATAATTCCCCTTTCTAATAAGGGATAAGGCTTCATTTCATATTCCATGCCACTATTTAAAGAGAGTTTGTGGGAATCTGTGTTTTAGGTTGATAGGTGCAAATTTTGGATTCACACATCTTCATGGGTGGAGCATGTCTCTCATAGTTGAAGCCCATAGTTACCCCTCTTTCAGCATAAGTACATATATGCATATGTTCATGTTTTATAAAATCATTGTAAGCTCAAAGAGTGCAAATCAAAATCCTTGTAGACCATGTGTAAGATATGCATTATGGTATCCTAGGCCCATTATCGTCAACCATGATCGGCCCTGCTAGTACTCACTCTCACTTCTTTTCATCCTATATAGAATTGGACGACTTAAGGTGAATCTTTTGCGACTCATAGTTTAGAGGAACGATTATTTTTTAGGGGTGATCGCACTTTGTAGGGTTAGTCAAGCCCATGTCCCATTCACACCTATGTATATATGTTTTCTTTGGCCATGGCATATCCATCATGTCTCAAGTTTTCAAAATGGAAGTCTCACATTTTCCATTATTTCACATTTCCCAAAGCATTTGTGAATCCCAGTGCATAGATTTCTAGGGGGTCTAAAGTCAACAAAGGCTCAAATTGCTCAACATATTTTATACTTCTCAAGCCATGTGAAAAACTTTTTAAATGTCATAGTAAGGGGATATCCTCAATGAAAAGGGGTCATCCTCGTTTTATGGCACATGTGGGCTTTCATGAGGCAAAATGAGGTCAATCTTGGTCAATTGATGCATGCAATCAAAAGGAAACTATAATTTCTTTGCAAGATGATAGCAGCAATTCCAAAAAAACTCCACACAATCATTTTTCATCACGGTGGCTATTTTAAAAATCTCATGAGGAGCTATATATGACTCATTTTGATATGTGCAACCCACGTTAGAGTACTTCCAATTATAGTTCCTGCAGCAGCTATACCAAAATTCCTCTAGGCTTTGGCATTTCATACCAGATATACAAGTCATCGGATTGTGCAACCCTTTCTTGCATTAATAATAGCTCCTTGCTAGTTCTATGTGACTTCTCAATCACCACCAATTCCCTCAAAATATCATCAATAGCCCTAAGAAGGAATTAATTGACATTCTATAGCTCTTCCATTGCAGAAGGTTCTCCAACTGTTAATAATGATCATCATTTCTTTACTCCATCTATTGAAGCAATTGTATAGTTAAAATTTGCTTCCTTGCAGATATCGTTGATTCGAATCTCTAGACTTGTCATTCCACAAATCGAAACTACACCAGAAAAGCGCAGGGGTTTCTTACCTCTTCCAGTTTATTCTCGTTAATTAGAATACTTTATATGCTATGAATTTACTCATTCCTATGACCACAAATCTTTGCCCTGATTCCACATTACCATATTTAAATTACACACTTACGGTTTGCTTATAAGTACCTCAACCTCAACCAAATAAGTTGAGGCATGCCCTCATTTCTGAATAAGAATGAATCTCGTTCCTGAGATCAAATACAACAATTCTAAAGACAAGGCATTGAAATCACTTACCTAAAGTTGGAATTAGATCAAATAAAACATCTTCGTTCATTCTCAGTAGAGACTCATCTCTTAAAGACATATTATCGTCTCTCATAGTGCCTCTTGGACGCAATCTGTCTCTTCACTTCATCGCTTTCCAATTACATACAAACACTAACGTAAAGTTCTATGTTCTGCTACAATTTTCCACTATCAATTTGATAATGGGTAGAAACCCCACTTGATGGAAAACACTATGACTATAGGTCTGCGATTTGACTCATTTGTCCTTCATTCTTTTCACAACATAGATTGATCCACCAACCCCTGGATCATTTACTCTATGCCCAAAGAGTATCGATCTTCCTTCAACACACCCTTTACAATACCAAATCTACAATTTGGTGACTATATTCAGTATATAGAGTCTTCTTTCATGAGTAAATTTATGTTTACTGGATCAGTTAATTGGTGACATTGAGCCACCAAGTCCTTGAAATTATTTCTCTAAACTTAATAAACATTGTCTAGCTATGACACAGTATAGGAACTACTCGCTAGAACCTTGAAACAAAACACACTCATTTGGTTTGACTAGTTTTGTACACAAAGTAACCCTGATCTTATTTTGACTACTCTCTCTTGAGTCAATTCAAATTACATAGTCTAATATACAATATTTGAAACTACACGATAAGCGTCACTATGTGAAAAATTCATTCACATGCATTGAGCTGGGAGACAATACTATTTTTGAAATTCATTAAAAAACACAACAAAATTACAAAGTTTGTTTATTCACTCAACAATCCTCACAGTCTTTGTTCACTCTACTGAGACATATCTTCTCTCATAATTATTCTCTCCCGCGTTTTTTTTCTTCGCACACAGGGGTTTGCTAAATACATAGATAATTCAGGACAGGTTGAGCCAGTGGAGATCGTGTATACTTAGAGAGAGTCTAGCTTCGGAGGAAGTAGCGCAAACTAGCAATCCATTATAGGAGAAATTGGCCACATAAATTAGTGAAACAAATTTTGTCTCACTCGGCACTGGTCCAACTCTGAAACTGGCTTTGAAAGGGCTCAGCGAAACCCCTGCGTCAAGTCTACGCAGGCACTAGAATGCTTTGTCTGGAACTGCAACTGATCAAGTCATCTACCCAATCCAGCCTCTAAGAATGACTCGCTAGCACCTTCCGAAAATCTTCCTAGCCTCCAGCAACTGAATCAAACCTTTGTCTGGCCAAATCGAACTCTGCCTATGAAGCTTCTATGCAACCTCACTGAGGAAACTCAGCCCTCCTGTAACTGACTCTTTGGATCTGGAAAATCTTCTTCGAACTCATTGTCCATGCCCCTCATGTCTCTGCTTCGATCTTTGGCTCTCCAGCAACTGTTTCTGCTGTCTGGAAATCGAACTCTCCATGTATCTGGTGTGTGTTCTGCAAGAGCCCATTGACTTCCTCTTATAATCCTTTATTGGGACTCCAATGGCCAAGATTAAAACTTAATCAAGGGATTTATGTGAGTGTCTAGAGAATTATCATCCTAACTTAATTAATTCTTATTAATTAACCAGTTTTCCTAAGTTTAGACTTAGGAATCATTAAAAAATAGGTTAATAATCTAATTAAGTCATTTCTAGGTGGAATTTCCAGAAATGATTTATGGGTCTTGAAGATCTCATGTATTCTAGCCTCTCCACCAAATTTCGTGGCTAGAACACATCCGATTCTACAAAAAATAACACTCCCTCTTAGCGAGGATTGTGTTCTAGTGTTGCACACCCTACTACAACATTGTCTCTATATCATCCCCTGTCACGATGTTGATGTCTGACAAGAAACTCTGTTGAAAATGACTGTGTTGCTCCCTCAGTCACAGTGTTTCTTCCTCAGTCACTTCATGTTTCCTCAGTCAGTGTGATGTTCCCTTAGTCACTGTGTTAATCCCTCAATCAGTGTCCATCAACCACTGCACAACTCTAATTCATCTACCACTGACTGTAGTTGAACTAAACAGTTGCATATGTGTTGCTACTAACACTGCATTGTACATCCCGCACTGCTTCCAACTCTACATATGCACTTCAATTCCCTCTCATTTGTTGTTGTTGCAACTATTGCAACTGAGAAGCATTTGAAATACTGAATCAAATGTGTTCAGTATGATGCATCTGTCTCCCAAGTCCTGACTATTATTAGCCTCTGCATTCTCACTAAAGTATCTGCGTTGCTTCTGACTATGCACTACTGCCAACTCTGCACTGTGCTCCCCAACATCTGACTGCTAGTAGTCTACAATTATCACTCTGGTACTGACTACATCCACTGCCACTGATCCATCCTGCTATTGAATATTGTGGACCCTCATAGTCATGTAATGATCCATGAGGTGGACTCCTTAGTGGACCCTGTGCATCTATGTATCTCTTTGGGACTACAACTCCAAGTCACCCTACCTCACTCATGGAGGTATGGTTGCTAACATCGCAAAGTCTTCCTCCAATCTGGAGGGAAACTTGCCAATCTCAGCTGACGCTGCCTGTTGGTCCTGATTCTCCTCCTTGTCCTTCATCCTAAGAGGACATTGCGTGTTTTAGTGACCAAGCTCACCACACCTGAAGCATTTGACCTTTGACAGGTCCTTCTTCTTTCTTCTCTGCTCCCCCTACCCCTGACTGGGACCCTTTGATGCGAGGGCCACGTTCTCCTTCTTCTTCACCACCTTCAATCTGTTGCCACTGTTATTTCCATTAATGGAGCTCTTTAGCAGAGCTCATCTCAACTCATCTCGTTGCAAGTCATCCCACACCCTACCCAATATGCTTTGGATGAAGACTTGCAAATCCTCTGAGATATTTTTCAGTTCCAACCGTACTATCTCTGAAGGTTGAGGGGCTGCCCCAACAGCTGCAAGCTGGTCTCGGGCCTCCTGAATCCTTGTGAGGTAGGGATCTATGTCTTCCCCCTTCTGCATCATGATGCATCTTAGCTTTTCTTCTAGGAACATATTTCATTGTTCGCAAGTACCCTGATATAGCGTGGAGAGAGAATCTTGCATTTCTTTAGCCATTCCCTTCGCCGCTATATGTGAGACTATATGGTCCCGGAGTCCATCCAGGATCAACCGCTTCACCTTCGCCTTTTTTATCCTGTATTATTTCTACTGATATGCATCCTGGGGAACTGCCACCACATTATCTATGCAGGCTTTCAGGCCATATTCATCTAGAAGGAAGGATATCCTAGACTTCTAAATGACATAGTTGGAAACTCCATCCAACCTATCCTAATCTCTAAGCCTTGTTGTGGCCATCTCAAAAACTATTGAAAACTCCCTCTTTCCTTATGCTTGGATGTTGCTTTGCTACTCATACTCCCTTTTGGAATGTGTTGATCTGCTAGCTGCTGCTACCAATTTGCCTGGAAAAATTGAACTTTTGAGGCTCAAAGCTCTCTGAGAGAAATTTCCCCTCTGTTGTGTATGCTTTTCTTTGCCACCCGACATTGGTTCTATTGTTGCAAAACCCTCCGTGTCCAACCAAGGAATTTGCTCAGCGAAAATTTGAGTTGCAGTTGCTCCCTTTGATCGTTGGAAGCACTAACTTGGGCAATTCGACTTTTCTACAACCCCGCAACTGAAAATCAAATTCCTACCCCAGAAATTCATTCTTCTTATCTGAGCATTGTGTTTCCTCTAATAATTTCAGCCTGTTGCTCCCTCTGAGCAGCGAAATTTTTTCCTCTGCTTCAAAGCTTCCTAGCTGATCACTTACGCTTTGATACCGTGTAAAAATTTCAAATATGAAATCCTATTGCAGCAACTAGCATTATTTCTTTTAACTAATAAATTAATTATTCAATTTATTGCTACAACAACATCGAAATAAACACACTGCAACCTTCACAAATAAAATTGTGGAAATAAAATAATGTTGGGAACTGAGAAAATACTTGCACACAAACACATCAATTTGACACCGTTATTTTTGGACAAATGTCCCCAGAAAAAACTCAACTTGCGAAAATTGGTGTAGCAGCTGAGGGTTTTTATTATTAAGTAGCAATGAAATCTGAGTACAATCTAGATACACAAACTGGAAATCCACTAAGGAGAAACTGGCCACAAAATTTAGTGAGACAAATTTTCTCACCCAACATTGATCCAACTCCGAAACTGGCTCTGAATGGGCTACACGAAACCCGTGTCAGCCTCTGCCTCAATCCTATGCAAGCACTAGAACAATTTGTCTGGCATTGCAACTGATCAAATCGTTTGCCCAATCTAGCCTCTGAAATGACTCATTGGAACCTTCTGGAAATCTTCTCGGCCCTCAGCAACTGAATCGACCCTCTGTCTAGCCAAATCGAACTCTTCCTCTAAACCTTTTTCGCATCCTCATTGAGGAAACTCGGCCCTCTTGTAGTTGTCTCTTTGGATATGGAAAATCTCCTCTTGACTCATTGTCTCTGCTTTGATCTTTGGCTCTCTGGCAATAGTTGTTGCTCTCTGGAAATCTATCTGCCAACGAAATCGAACTTTTGGTGTATCTCGTGTGTGTTCTCCAAGCCCCCATCGACTTCCTTTTCTAATCCTTTGTTGGGACTCCAACAGCCAATGGTCAAGGGCTAGGATCGTCTTCGAGTCGATCTATGTGACTTTCTAGAGAGTTCCCACGTTGACTAAATTAATTCTGATTAATTAACCAATTTTCCTATGTTTAGACTTGGGAAACATCAAAAAATAGGATAATAACCTAATTAAGTCATTTCTAGGTGGAATTTCTAGAAATGATTTTTGGGCATTGGAGATCTCAAGTATTCTAGCCTCTCCATCGAATTTCGTCGCTAGAACACATATGATTCTACAAAACTAACACTTTTAAGGGCCATTGAATTAAAGTGTGCATAGCGAAGCAACTCAAAGGGAGCCGAGATTGTTTAGACCATGGAGCAGAAGGTTCAACTGAAGACATGGAGATGTGGTCTTGATTGGCTTGTCAGTTAGATTGGTTGGGAGTTCTTGTGGATTTGTGTTGAGCCTGGTGAACAACAGTTTGTTGTAGGGATAGTGGTTGATCATGGACTTCCTTGGGCTTCTCATGGATCATTGGGACAACTCGAGGATTACTTTGGTATGGATGAGATTGGTATGATCGGGATTGCTTCATGTGTTGGACTGCAAATTGGCAGGCTAGTTTCCTCATTGGATCATGATGTTGCATATCTGAGATTGAGGGATGTTGCATATCCGAGATTGGAGGGATTTTCACGAGTTGTATTTGATCTAAGAGGATGAGTACTTGCAAGATTGGGTTGTGGTGATGTCATGTGTTCGACCACAACTTAGACTGACCTTGTAGAACATGAGATCAGTGACAGGTTCAGCCAGTGGAGATCGTGTAGACTCAGAGGGAGTCTAGCCTCAGATGGAGTAGCCCTATGGAAGGTTGAGGTCTTCAGGTTCAGATGATATGAGGTAGAGGCATTACCGAGATTGTAGGGTTCATTCTACAGAGTATGTTGCAGTGATGGATGCAATATGGGATAGTGTCACGGTGATAATGTTGATGGAAACTTCCTAGTGTTGGAAGTACCTCCCTTGCTAAGAGGGAGTGTTGATATTTTTAGCTTGGGAGGTACTCCAAACCCTAGGCTAGAGGGTTGTGGAGGAATTGGCACAAAAAAGTGACTTGGGAGCTAAAGAACCCAAGCTTATGGGATTTGCACCAAAGCATGTGGGTGTGAAACCATGATGAGATTTGATGATGTGAGTGATGCAGATGATAGAGGACTTCGAGAGCAACCTGAGGCAACGAAAATCATCAAAATCTAAGTTGTAGAAATGGGGATATTAAGTTTTGAAGTTATTGTGTGCGCTTACACAAGGAGAGTTCAAGTCAACCTATTGTTAAGAGGCCTAATGACATCTAGACAAGCCCAGTTGGATGATTTGATGGAGCACTTATATTTGGTGTAAATATAAGGTGATTATGTGAGGTCATTTCACATCCAATTGCATCTCTCCATGTGAAATACGTGTATGAGATAGTAGAGCTCTAGGAGGAGTACGAAGTTGTGAGGGATTGTTTTGGGTGAATTTCACATTAACAACGGGGCCAAGAAGCTTCAAGAGGACAGTCGTCGTCTTGAAGACAAATTTGGGCTAGATTTGTGTGGCATTGTGTGTCCTTGCAGGTCCAAATTCTAAGCAAGAGGGAATTGCTTGATTGAGGTGAGTATTGGGACTATTTGTGCATTTTCTAATGGTGTATTGTATGTTGTTTGGGTCGCAAATCATGGTAGTTACAGCAACGTTGAGAAGGAGGATTTGAGTGGGTTGAGAGGCATAGAAGAGACCTCCTAACCCAGTCGTAGTCATCCCAAGAAGGCTGCAACCTAAACAGAATCTTCTTCCTTAGTTTTGGGGCAAACATATGTTGTTGGTATAACAAGCTTGTTGTAGGGTGTTGTAAGGCATCTTGTGAAGCTTTTCCAAGGCCCAAAACAGTGCTCAAGGAGCCAGGTGTGACCAGCAAGTAAGGGAAGCCTAGTTGGAGAAGGAAACACTAAGTTGGAAGCAGATATTTAGATTTTTGGTGTTCCCTAATCAGTGCTCCATATTGCACATATCCAAAGGCAAGAGGATAGTAGTAGTGAGTTGCAGATGGACCCTTGTTGATGGATGGAAGTTAGGTGGATGAGTGTCCTAGAAGAGGAAAAAGTGTGTAGGATTGTTAGTAGCCAAGAGGAAGGGTGATCCTAGTGGTTGGATGCCCTTACCAGTGAGCAGATGCTACAACATGTATTGGCCGCCCATGGTCTGTTGGAGGGCAGTGTGAGAGTGGAGCAAGTGTGGGCCTAGATGAGGCATAGTTGGAGCAACCTAAAGAACAACTTGGGAGGATTGTAGAGGCTTGCTTCAAGCCCGAATAAACGAGTATCTTGAAGGACTAAAGGATTGTTAGATGTGGCAAAAGAAGAGCTCATAGTCCTGATCAACCAAAAGCAGTTTGAGTAACCCTAGACTTGCCTTGTGGAGGACATCTAAAGCAGAAGTTGTGCAACCCTCCTAGCCTATGTTCATTGTGGGAGGACACCTTGTAATGATAGGTGGCATCCCTTTGTGCCCTATGTTAGTCTTCATTGGAGTAGCGGAGGAAGACTATAGTGGGTTGAAGTCCCTAAGTAGTTGAGGAGAAGCAGTGAGCAGATGAGAGTTGTTCACAAAGGAGTTTTGAACAACTTTACAAGAGTCTAGATGTGTTGATGCGTTGAAGGACTAATCAGCGAGAGAGCAGTTGGAGCCGAGTTCAGTGGCCTAATGGAGTTGGTTCATTAATAGAGGTTGTGTTATGTTGTTCTAGATCAGGAGTTGAAGGACCGGGTAGGTGTGTTCAGGGTACGATTGAGAGGAGTTGAGAGAGCGCGCCACAACCAGATTGTCATAGTATCTTGATCAGGGTATATTGGTGGTCATCACGATAGACACCAAGCCCTACTTTTATCTTGTAGCAGTGGTTATTTGAGGGTCATTATCCCTAGTATGGGATCCCTAGACTGTTGTATTACCAGTTTAATTAATGTAACGAAGTTGGGTTATTGTACATATTTTGCAAAAAGTTGTCTATATTTGTGCACGTGTTGGAGTTATTGTTGTATATTGTTCCATTATTGCAAAGTAGACTTGTGATACTTGGTTTGGTAGCGGCAGTGATTTAAGATTCTATCCTAGACACTGGTATCATGGAAAAACAACACTTAGGAGTATAGTGGCAATCCCACTAACTCGATTCGAGGTCCTCGGTGACAGGTGACAAGTCTATTGATCCTCCTGATTATTCACATTCAAAAAAGAAAAACAAAAAAGGGGCCATGGAAATTTGTATACTAGCAAAAACAAATCTGCAAATTATACCCTACCCCTTCCTCAGAAAAAAAAATAAAAAAAATAAAAATAAAAATAAAAAGCCACAAATTTATTGTAAAGAAAGCATTACAAGAATATTTGTACAATTCTTCACATGCTCCAAATCAACTCAAAATTACTCTAAATAAACACTCATATTCAACACCAAGAACAGGTCCAACTCAACAATTTGAAAAAGCAAAAAAAAGACTCTAAATCAACAAAATGGAAACATCAAGAAACAATACAATCAACTCTCTAAAGCAACACTCAAATCAGCCCAAGAAGCTCTCAAGTCAACACTCTAAATCAACACAGGAATAGGGCAAAAGAACTTTCTTTTTTTCGCTCGTCAAAGTCTTCACAGGCTCATAATAGATCAATGTGAAGGGTATCAGACAATTCAAGTGGATGTACAAATTACAAGACGATAAATTCAATTTATAGCACAAATTCACATGGTAAGTGAGACCCTTCCATAAAGGTGTTGAAAAGTACATTCCATCAACCCTTTTCATTTTCTTCACTTATGGGCTTTATTTGAAAAAATTTAGAAGTAAATCAATTCCCAACTGTTGAAGAATGTAACTAGGTTCGGTCTTCATAAATGTATTTGAATCATTAAATGTACTTATCAAAAGAATGAAAAAGAAAATTTTTATTATTATTACAATGGCTTATAAAAGCATGGGTTTCATGCTTGGGTCATCTTTTATTAGTCAAAATCCCCATTGTGGACTCCTAGGATGTATATTGAGTCATTAGAGTCATTGTACATTTAATGAGACCCTTCTTGGGCTTTTGAATCATGTAAAAAGATTTTTTTTAGTCAAAAATGAATTTGTCACCTTCACACCAAGTCAGCCCTTTCCTAATGAAGTCATCCTGAAAGGAAGCAATTCGACCCACAAGAAGCCTATATATACAAGTGTAGTTCCCTCTATTTGTTCATCCACTCAACAAGTTCGATACACATAAGAAGCAGTGTAGTAAAAAGTGCAAAGTGCACGAAGAAGGAAAAGTGCAGGATCAAAGTTTTTGGTCTCTCTCTCTCTTTTCTGCGAAGGTACTGAGAAATTGCAGGATTGAATTGATTGGAGTTGTAAGGTCGAAATTATGTTGCTACAGTAGGTCAAAGTTGCAAGAGGGTCAAAGTGTTGATGTTGCATAGGTCTAAAAGCTACATAGGTCGAAGTGTTGCATAGGTTGAATTAGTTGTTGTTGCATAGATCGAAGTTTTGTTGCTGCAAGGTCGAAGATCTCAATCGAAGCTGCTGGAAGGAATGGCTGACTTGGTGGTTGGAGCAAGTTTGTGTCCAGGGTGAAGAGTCTAGGATTATCTCTGGAAAACTATTGAAGGAAGAGATTTTGACTCGGATTTCCTCTAGATAGGGGTTTTTCCCTAACAGAGTGCCTACATCTTGTGTATCTTGTTTTGTGATCTTCATACACACATAATTTGGTAATTGGTTAACGAAAGATAATATAACAAAGGAGTAAAAGGAGACAACATAAATCACAAGTAATTCTTGAGAAAAAGGAATCAAAGACCTGAGTCTACTTGCATTGATTTCTCAACACCAACTTGCTGGAAATAAAAATGTGTAATAATAAAAGTCTGGGTTTTGACTCTAGAGGAGATTTGACATCTCTTTATTAGTATAATTTAAATTTGAATATATATTACTCAATATTTTAAAGTAAAGGTGGTTCATTTGTTTCATATTTCAATACTCGAACACTTCCACCCCATTGCCATATTTTTCTTGATCATTTTAGGGCTTGAGGTTGGCCCCAAAGTGGGTTATTGCTTGTTGATTTTTGCATTTCTTTTTCGCAGGTGCGTAGGTTTGTAGTTGTAGGACAACAAACAATTTTTCAATGTCCAGCCACATACCAAGGTATATATCTTAACATTAGCAAGAGCTCTTCACACTCAACCTTTGTGACATTTCAAGATATCTTTATTCTTGGATCGAGCGTTTCTCTTCATTGGTCTGCATTTATTTGTAGTAAAAACCCATTTTCATATTATCTATTTTTCTAAACGAACTCATAGATTCCAATACCCAAGATGAATTACAAGGCACTAGTATATTAACCTTGTGGTGGAGAAGGGAAGTCTACCATTGTTTTGTAGGAGTTGGCCTATAGAGTGGAGACCCTTGTCAAGGTAACAACAAGCATTTTTCATGTGCAATCGGGTCCTAGCATCTTGTTAGACCTTAACGAGACTCTAATTTGGTTGATAATATGAGCTATGGTAACAGTGGATTTCTTGCACCAGAAGGCATTCGCCAACCAATATAGGGACCCCACCCATGTTTGAAACTTTGATCACTTGTCTATGAAGGGTTGTGGGCAATTGCGCTAAGCTCAAGAGTATAATGCCAGTCCTGCTGACTCGATCCCAAGTCTCCTTGGTGACAGGAAACAATTCTATTGATTCTCATGATTAATTACATTTAGATAATAAAAAAAACACAAATTGTGAGCTATGGCAATTTATATACTAGCAAAAACAAATCTGCAAATTATACCCTACCCCTTCCTCAAAAAAAGCCACAAATTTATTGTAAAGAGTGTTGAAGAATGTAACTAGGTTCGCTCTTCATTAATGTATTTGAGTCACTAGGTAATGTACTTGTCAAAAGAATAAAGAAAAAAATTATTATTATTACAATGACTTATTAAAGCATGGGTTTAATGTTTGGGTCATTATGTTTTAGGTCAAAGTCCCCATTGAGGACTTCTAGGATTTATTTCGAGTCTATAGAGTCATTATACATTTAAAAAGACCCTTCTTGGGCTTTTGAATCATGTAAAAAGGTTTAGTATTGAGTTAAATATGATTTATGTCACCTCCACACCAAGTCGGCTTCAAGATGATCAAGTCGACCTCACCTAAAAGCTATAAAAGGAGCAGATCGAATTCATTTGGAGGACATCATCTCAAGCAAGTTCAATATCTCTTTGGAAGCCGGAAAAAGTGTGAAGTGAAGGAAGAGGGCTAAAGAAGTGTGAGTTTGGTCAAGGTGAAGGAGAAAAGGAAAATCAAAATTTTGGTGCATCTCTCTCTCGATGCTCAGATTGACTCATCTAAGACTTTCGGGTTGTATTAATTTCGCTTGTTCCATGATGTTGTTGCCAAGATGGTGACAGGGTCGTGTTATATATGGTGTTGGCTGCCTTTGGGTTGTATTGGGTCAAGACCAAGCTTGCAACATCAAACTTCTTAGTGATGCCGGAGCATCAAGGGCGTTTTTATTTTGTAAATATGTTAAAAAGGGGGTGTGATGATTTTTAATATTTTATTAATTAAAATAGGAGAATGTGAGGATTTTTGTAAATATCTTTTTATTTAATAAAAGGATATGAGGGAATTTAATTAGTTGAAGGATTTTAGGGATAAAGATCTATCCTTTAGGGATGTTGAGAGATTTAGGGGTTTGTTGAGGAATTGAAGGGATTGAGCATTTAATTTAATGATTTTTTAAATTGTATAAATAGGAGGGGTTTTGAGAAAAAAAGAAGACATGGAGATTGTGAGAGAGGTTGATTGAGAGCAGGCTTGATCAGCAAGGTTGTAAGCCTTCAGCAACTGTAAGGGCCTAAATGTTGAATATCTGGCCACGAAGGAAGTTTGTAAGTATTTGTTTATTAATATGATAAGTGTGGTTTTTAGAAATTGAGTGTTGATTTCTGAAATGGTTTCAGTAATGCGCACTTGTATGGGTTGTGTTTATAAATCAAAAGAGTTGAATGATATACAAATATGATGGTTCATCTGTTTATGGTGAACGCTCTTATATAAGCATGTTGGAATGGAAAACTGTTATATAGTTGGGTTCAGTGAATCGATGTTCGATTTTACACGGCTCTCTGATGATATAATATCCACAACACAAATAAATCGATGTCCCATAAGCAATATTTAAAAGAATGGTTGAATAACACATTGGAAGTGCAACTATTGTGATGAAACGCTGAGAGAAGCAGCTGCGTTGAATCGAATCTGGTAAGTTTGCATTGGTATTTAACTGGTAATGCTAAGATCAGGTCATAGTGTTACAGCAGAGTAGGCGGTGATTAAAGTCAGCCTTGAAGTTTATGTCTGAAAGGTCGATTACTTGCAGACTATATGGCATTATAGTCGACTGAAATAGATCACTGTTTGATATATTGAATATTGTGGAATGCGTTGGCACATCGACTTGGAGAGTCGATTTTATAGAAGGCACAATTGTTTAACAAACACTGAGTTTAATTGTTATGAAAAATGTTGAAATCGTGTTGAGTTATTTAAGCTGCAGGTTCAGAGATTGAAGAAATTGGGTTCAATAGCATGAATGGCGCTGTTGATTGGATAATATAACACGTTGAATGCAGTTGAATGCGTGTTAAACTGGTACTGTGGGAAAATCGATGTATATCAAGATCGATTAAGCATTTTCTGTAGTGGTGTTGAATTTGTAATGATGCCTTCGATAAGCCATGATTGTGTTCAATGTGTTCTCCCGATGTTTAATTGCCTGATGAGAATTGAATCACAGGTCAAAAGTGCAGTGGGGAAGCAATGGAAAGGTTTTTCTGGGTGTTGAAGAATGTATCGATTCATTGGCAATCGATCATCAGAATTCCTCTTGAGAGCCAACAACGTTTGATAATCCAGAAATGACATACCAAAAGGTGCGATCCAGAGTTGTTAAAAGTTTGATGAATTGACAGCGTGGACAGAAGTGTTGAAGACGCAAGTTGCCAGAGTAAGCACGTTAATGCAATTCCTATGGGCGATGATTTGCTGAAGAAAACGTTAAATTGTTGCAAGTGAAAACCAGAATGAAGTTGCAAGTGGAAAACCGGACGCAGGTTTGAAAAGTCTTGCTAGTTGCTCGATTCTTGGATACTATTGAAATGAAATCAAATTGCTGGACTGAACTGTAGGAGCGCAGGTTAAATGGCAAATAAACAATTGAGGGGAGAGCTGATTGTGTAGGTAAGTCACGCATGTGTTATTGACATTAAATTGTGAAATTTTCCATGTGAATGCGTTAGATGTATTCAAATTGGGGAGTTTTAAGGGCACATCTGAATGTCGAGTTAAGAGGTGATAAGATTGGGAATGTGGTTAAAGAAACAAACAAGAGTCAAGTTTTGCTTAAATTGTGATGTAGTGGTATTACACACACTGGCGCATTTTGTTTTATGACTTTTGAAAGCCCTATGTAATGGTGATGTGGAATGATATTTATTGAATGAAAGTTTATGAATCGAATGGAAATTATGATGAAGACTTGGGATGATTTGTACTAATCATGGTTTTGTAACCATTATTGTTTTGTACAAAGAAGTTTCCAAAAGAAGTTAAGTTTTCCAAAAGGGGATTTTCTCAACAAGTGATTGAATGGTATTTTTGATATGAACAAGAAATGTGATTTTGGGAAATGCAGGTTGCCTGCATTCATTTTTGAAGGTTCAAAATTATATGAAATTGCTTGAAGGTGAGTGGATGTGAAATCGATAATATATGAGATGATATTTTGATTTGAGCCATATATTGGAAAGCTTCCACATGTACAAATGAGATGGTGTGAATTTGCCAATTTTTTGAAAGAAGTTTGGGCATATGATGATGTTGCATTTGTATATCAACAGAGATTATAGTTCCTGGGTATTGCAAGCCTGTGCTTGTACACTTAGCCAAGATCGAAGTTACTGGGTCCAAGACAGTGTTGTTGTTGATGTTGCTAATGCCAGGTCGAAATAAGATCATCTGCAAACGAAGAAGAAGGATGACTTGGTGTGGCAGAAGTTTGCATCAAAGTGTAGAGTCTTGGATTATCTCAGGAAAACTATTGAAGGAATAATTATGGATTGGATCTTACCCTAGAGTGGGGTTTTTCCCTGGTTGTTTGCCTATATCTAGTGTCCTTGATCTATGTGCTATTGCTTTGGTAATTGCTTGCTGAATTAAGAGAAAAGAAGATAATAAGAAAACTAACAAGAATACAAAAACATCACAAGTAAATTATCAAGTATAGGAAAATCTTTCTGCCTTTCCGATTTTCTAATATGGTATCAGAGCTTTGGTGAAGAAAGAAGAAAAAGGTAGTTTCAAGGAGTTGATCAAGAAATCGTAAAAGGAAATTCTTTAAGAAAAGAAGTTCACTACCTTCAAGAAAAATGTCTAACTCAATCAAGGGAGAGAGCAAGCTTGAAGGAGCATCTAACTACAGGCCATGGAAGAAGAGGATTGACCTCATTCTTGAGAAGAACAAAGTATTAGATTTGGTTAGAGTGAAAGTAAAGAAACCTACAGAAGATTCCAGTGATGCAGATAAGGCAAAATTCAGAAAATCAAAATTGGTGGCCATGACTCTAATGGTAGAAGGCATAAAGGACAATCTTGTCCCATACATAGCCAACATTGACCATGCTCAAGAAATGTATGAAGCCTTGTCAAAACTATTCACTATTACGAACATTGGTCAAGTAGCAAGTTTGAAGAATGAACTAAGGACCACAAAGATGACTAAAGAGGACATTGTAGCTACCTTCTTTGTAAGGATAGCAAGAATTAGAGATGATCTTCTAGCCATTGATGAAATTGCACCAAACAAGGAACTTGTGATCACTGCATTATTAGGGTTTCCACCTTCTTGGAGTGCTTTTGCTTCAGGACTCAACAGTTGGAAGGAAGCTCCCACCTTTGAAGAATTATAGACTGCCTGCAACCAAGAGAAAATGAAAATCTCATTAGTATCCAACAATGAAGAAGTTTCAAATGCCTATACCGCTCATCACAAGAAAGGAAACTCCAAGAAGACAAAGGGACCAAGAAAGAAGGTAGACATGTCCAAGGTAGAATGTTATCAATGTCATAAAATGGGTCATTGTAGAAGTGATTGTCCCGACAATCCAAGAAATAAGAAGAGGTAAAGAGATCAAGCAAATGTCGTTGAAGAAGGATCTCCTAATAAAGTTAAACTCTAAGAATCTAACATAAGGGACTTACACTACTAAGCCCTTTGCTCTTAGTCTTAGATATTTCATTTGTATACTTTTGATTTTTAGTATTTGTAGGTTTAACATATTTTTGGAAAAATACATTTTTGTTTTTATAAGATCTTAGGTATCCCTCAAGCTTTGGAGAGAGCCCTCAACAACTCCCAAAGATAAGTATCTCATTTCTTTTCAGTTTTTGGTTTCATGTACTTATTTAAGCCTTGTTTATATTAAATACTAATCACTTTTCTACCTCTATTTCCTTGTTTAGGAAATAACTTGTTGAATACTCAAGGATTATGGAAGAAGGCCCCATAAGACAAAGCATTGGAGTTACAAGGTTTGTTAAGAAACAAAGGTATGTCTTAAACCATAAGTTATGTTCTCTTCGTGATAAAGGTATAACCATTCTCTGTGGTAATCCATTCTACATTACTAACATTGTTGTGTCTAGCTCTCTTGAATCATAAAGATTCTTGTTTAGGGGGATTCATCATCTGATAAATTTACCCTCCTCATATCTTTGATTGTTTATATAAGAACCCTAGAAAGGTTATCTGGAAAAACCTAACTTAAGAGTATGTTAATAATAATGTGTGAAACCCCAGCCTGCTTAAGGTTGTTGAAAATGTTATTTGAAGTTTTAATGATGATGTCATGTTTGGGGTTTGATATGATCATAAAAACACTAACTTGTTAGGGTTGAATGATGCTATCTAAGATCCCAGACCTTTGAAGTTTTGGTATAGTAGGGTTTGCTTTGATATGTTATGAAACCCTAGATCCTTAGAGTTTGGTTGGGTCTATAAGCAAAACCCTTGTTATGTATTTAAAGTAAGGCCCTAGGTATGTGTCCATTTGGTTGAAACCCTAGCCTGCTCTAGGTCGGTATAAGTCTAATGTATTTTCTGACATATGATATGCTTATATGTGATGATGAATTCCTAGATATATGTGTTGACCCAATTGTTAATGGTCATGAGTCCTAGGGTTTGGAAACAAGCCCTAGTCAAAGCTTGATACTCTAGGATGATGTTGACTGAGAAATCTTGGGTTTTGCAGCTCAACCCTAGTGGTAGCTAAATCTTTGAAATATGTGATATAACAATCTAGAATCTAAGTCTATATTGTGATTGCTAAGAATTTATTGATGGAAAATCTAGGGTTTACATTAAACCCTAGTAGAAGCTATTCATGTTGTTGATTAAGTTGTGATTAGTTTTGATTGTTGGAGCTCATGTATGAAATCTATGGTTTACATGAAATCCTAGTAGGAAGTCTAACATACGAATTTTGAAAATTGTTAGATGCATTAATCTGATTTGTTTCTAGGATTTGCTATTTGAAAGGACTTGTCATATCGTTGAAAGTAATGTTAAGACCCTAGATATAATGAGACTGATATTTTGATTGAGTTATTGATGTGATTTAAGGTTTGTAACAAAACCTGGGCAAGAAGTTCATATATTGAAGTAGAGTCTCTTGTTGATTATGTTTGTAAAGTCTAATGATTCCATTATTATAACATTTTGTTATGGCTAACTTCATGCTTCTATAGATATCGTTGTACTTGTTTTCTAAGTTGTCCAGGAATATCATCTTCAAGATGGTGAAGATGTTCATAGGAAAAATTGATATGATAAGCATGATGTGAAGGATGGAAGGCATCAAAGATTCTCTAATGTCATAAGAAGAAGTTGATCTCCCTAGATTAAGAGGGAGTCTGGATAGAAGATATCTCCCTGATTGAGAAGGAGGGCATAACATAGTTTGGATTGGAGAATGCATTTTGAAGGATATGTTGTTGCATGTGAAGTAGGAAAGGAAAGCATATGAATGAGGAATCTTCTGTCAAATATTCGATTGATAGTCCTACTATGATAAGTTGAGAAGCAACATCTAGTTGTCTAGAACACCTCAAAAGTTTGTATTTGATTATGTACATTTGAAAGTGTATTATTGATTGGGTTTATGTTTGTACAGGTAAATCTCTCGAAGTTTTGATAGCATGTTGGTAACCGATCAGTTTGATCGGGAGAGAATTGTTGTTAAGGCTTTGAGAGTGAAGCATTTCCTGGGAGGACATCTCGCCGGCACTTTGTGTTGATGTTTAGTTCATGAAGAAGGAAAGGTAGCGTTGGTCATTGAGCTCTGAAACGCACCTGGATCCTGGGGTTGATGGTTAGTAAGTAAGTCTAAGGGTACCTAGAGAGGCTGAAAGCTTAGTCCATCTTAGTCCCACTAGGACAGATTGCCCTGGTCAGGAATCTAGTCCATGGCATTGAGGTGCCTAAAAATCTTGATAGTTCACATAGTTTGAGATCTTCCTTGTACTTATATATTATGAATACCCTCCTAGTTAAGAGGGAGTGTTGAAGAATGTAACTAGGTTTGGTTTTCATTAATGTATCTGAGTCACTATGTAATGTACATGTCAAAAGAATAAAGAAAATAATTTTATTATTATTACAATGACTTATTAAAGCATGGGTTTCATGCTTGGGTTATTATGTTTTAGATCAAAGTCCCCATTGAGGACTTCTAGGATTTATTATGAATCTATAGAGTCATTGTACATTTAAAAAGACCATTCTTGGGCTTTTGAATCATGTAAAAAGGTTTAGTATTGACTCAAATATGATTTATGTCACCTCCACACCAAGTCGGCTTCAAGATGATCAAGACGGCCTTAAGGAAGGCTATTCGACCTCACATAAAGGCTATAAAAGAAGCAGATCGAATTCATTTGGAGGACATCATCTCAAGTAAGCTCGACATCTCTTTGGAAGCCGAAAAAAGTGTGAAGTAAAAGAAGAGGGCTAAAGAAGTGTGAGTTTGGTCAAGGTGAAGGAGAAAAGGAAAATCGAAATTTTGGTGCATCTCTCTCTCTTTCTTGTGCCTTAGACTGGAAGATCGAAGTCCCTTTTGTGTTTTCGTTGTCAGTTGTTGAATAATGTCGTTGTCAAAACAAGTATAGATCAAAGTTGTTGTTGTTGGGTGTTGTTGCCTCAAGAAGTTGTATTAGGTCGAGATCGAAGAAGTTGTTGTTGTTGGGTGTTGTTGCCTCAAGAAGTTGTATTAGGTCGAGATTGAAGTTTCTAATCAAGATCGAAGTCTCTTAGGCAAGATCGAAGTCTCTAAAGCAAGATCGAAGTTACCGGGTCCAACAAAGTGTTATTGCTGCCAAGTCGAAATAGGATCACCTGCAAAGGAAGAAGAAGGTTGACTTGGTGTGGAGGAAACTTGTGTCAAAGTCTAGAGTCCAGGATTACCTCAGGAAAACTATTGAAGGAAGAATTACTGACTAGGTTTTCCCTTGGAGTGGGTTTTGCCCTGGTTGTCCGCCTATATCTAGTGTCCTTGATCTATGTGCTATTTCTTTAGTAATTGCTTGATGAATTAAGAGAAAAGAAGATAATAAGAAAACTAATAAGAATACAGGAACATCACAAGTAAATTATAAAGTACAAGAAAATATTTCTGCCTTTCCGATTTTCTAACAAAGAGAACATTACAAGAAGCTTTGTACAAACCTTCACAGGCTCCAAATCAACTCAAAACTACTCTGAATCAACACTCAAAATCAGCACCAAGAACAGGTCCAAGTCAACACTTTGAAATAGCAAAAAACAACTCCAAATCAACAAAAGGGCAACTTCAACAAACAATACAATCAACTATTTAAACCAACACTCAAATCAGCCCAAGAAGCTCTCAGGTCAACACTCCAAAATTTAAATCAACACAGGAATAGGGCAGAAGAACTCTCTTTTTTGCACTCGTCAAAGTCTTCACAAACTCACAATAGATCAATGTGAAGGGTGTCAGACAATATGAGGGGAGACCTCATAAAATCAATGGAAAATAGGTTTCGAGTTAGCTTCCAGGTATTTTGGTTTTTGGTATGGGAGGGTTGTGCCCTGGTACAAAACCAACCAATTCATACAAATGACTAGTGCTATACTATACAGAATCAGTCAAATCCAATTTGGGAGGCTGGCTCGAATTGAAAGCCTCCCAAACCAATATGAACAGGCCAATGCAGATACTATTGGGTACGAGTATGTGTTTGTATCCACTGCTTCGCTAGTTGGATAACTAAATCAATGCAATGCTAGAAACTGCTTATGTAACTGTTCAAATTGGTACCATACTATATCTGTCGTAATCACAACACGTTGATGCTCCAAACTATTAAGAAATCAACTATAGATTATATGAAACAACTCGGTGCTTGTATCTTGACAACCACATTATAAAATAGTGACTACAAAGAATTTATACTTCTCTCGCATGAACATGAGAGAGATTTATACCATGACAATTACAACGAATTTACTTTGGCATTAATATAATCAAGTTCAAAAAAAAGAAGTTTAACATAAATGTTGCCAATTGATACCATGTGTCATCTGATGTCTATCGAAAGTTTGAATGGTGGAATCAAAAGTCACTTGCCTTGCACTCTTTACATGTTGAGATTTGCTAGGGCAGGCCTTCATTATTTAAATTTAGTTGGACTTTGCGTATCTATGTCAAGTTAATATTATTGATAAAATGTTTAGGCAATCTCTATTACATAGTTTGTCAGTTTATAGAATGTGCTATGCATGTTTTGACAGGCAATGCAAGTATTAAGTTGCAGGCCACTAGGTTGTCGCGGTCATTCAATCAATATATATTAGCCACTTCAAAATATATACAACAATTTGGAATTTTTAAATATCGTCCACATGCATTTTTTGTTGCAAGGAAAAATGTGCAATACTAATTTCTATTTGAAATGTATGCTATGAGAGGAGAGAAATCTTGCAAATTTGCAATAACTTGAGATACATATGGTCCCAGAATAATGATTCAACCAGACATACAGATAGTAATCGACAACATAGAGGATGGTATTAATGGTATTTGGGTAGAATAGTGATATGATATTCATGAAAAGCATTCAACACCTCACTCTTCCAGATTTTGAAGGACGATAAATAGCCTCTGAAAGATAACATTGTTGACCAGCCAACAATAAAAAGAGCATTACAATAGACAAAGGGTAAATAATGAACTGAATCCTGAACCAAAAAGTTAACTCTACACCAAGCACTCTTCCCTGTAAATAAATGGGATTGGAAAAGAGAATTATCACTTTCAAACATTGTTAGATGAAAATTTATATTCAATAATGCAGTTATAAGCCTAAAGGCTAAAACTAATAGATATAATACCGAGAAGAATACAAATAAAGTTTGCATTTGGAATGCCTAAACATGAATCCTAGAATTGCAATATTACATAAATGTATCAGCGGCAAAGGCAAAAACAGAGCTGTGTAGACTCTGCATAACTGAAGTTTCAAGAAATATATTAATGTACTATTTCACATTCATGGCATGATATTCGTTTCATTCATTTCAAGTCTAAATCCTTGAGAAGTGGATAGAAAATTGACAGCTACAGGAACCCGAAGACAATCTCTCTGGAAAATCTCTTAGATCAACAACTTTACACTCTATTTTGAGCTGGAAACCACACTAGTTTTCACAAAGAAACCCCTGCATATCATATTCAAAATATAGCAGTTAACTTCTGAAGGTCTTCTGAAAGTAATGTGTGTTCTATGGCTCTCTTGATACATACTACACAGCACTGTCTACTAGGAGTGCTACTTTCTGAGAAATCAACCCAACCATGATATAATGGTTGCATTGGATGCATGCTATCTCATAATCTAGGATAATGTTTTATAATCCAGTTAAGTAAGGACTATTGATAATAATAAATAAGAGAAGACAACTGAATCAGTAACTCTAAAATAATGAGACAAGTGCATTACAAAGAAGAAAATCAATTCGCTGCACCAACCTTTACAATCAGAAGCCCTTCGGATCATTAGTTTGATAACACGCCTGATGTATACCAACTTCACAAGTATATTTCCTATGGAATAACTTCTGTGTATTTAATTACGCAATCATAAAGCCGTCCCCCTAGAAACTCAGCAACTTCAGGATGTTTAACCTGTTCAAGAGGGTAACACTTCTATTATGAAGAATAATGTCTTCTGCATGTACAGCATCATTTAACTGAATAATCAAGGACCTCATGTCTATAATAATGATTACAATTTACTATTTACTAATATGACAGTTTTCTTTCAGCATGTCCAAGAATAATGCGAAAGAAACAAAGGTCACTGCTCACTGCTTAGACACAAAGTTACCGTCATATAAGATTGGTTGGAAATTATAAAAAGCATTATTTGTTTTATTTGTCTGTAAAAGTTCTTAAACCAGAAATAAGAGATGCTGAAAGAAAAACATTAAATTAGTAATAAGCAAAGCAAGAAAATGAAAAACAGGAACATATAGGATCATGACATAGTAGATAGGTTACCATTCCAAGTTTAAGTGAATCACATTTGAACTGGGCATAGAGGTTGGTCTCAATCGCACGGCCCTAGATCCAATACAAGCATTTCATTATTTGTGGTGACTTCAACATTTGAAGTCCTTTAGCAGAATCCGAAAGACTTTGCAAAAGAATTATACTTACCATACCCTCCAAAACAACCAGATCTGCATCATTTGATAAATATGCAAGCTCTGGCGATACATATGAAAGATCGATAACCTGTAGATATTCACAGCATATTTCAAAAAAATTATTAGCACAATGCAGCTGAATTCTATGTTAAATCTCCCTTTCTTTAAAAATTTACAGCTCCATGTTTCAACAGGGCATGCCGTAGATGATCTAATTCAAATTGGACTAACTGGTGAGAGAATATCTTAATCTAAACTCAATAATTGTATGCAAAAGAATATATATATATTAAAAACTTTTACAAGGGAACTCTAAATAACTAAGCTGTTGATGAGTACAGGGATTACCAATCTGTTGATGATTATAGGGACTACTAAGCTGTTGATGATTACATATTAGAGGAAAATAGTTAAGAGTTAAGGGTGACATGGATTACCAATTGTTGACTTTATTAGTTATAGGGATTATTCATTGAGGTATATATGTCGAAGGGTTAGGGGATAAGACCGTTATGGACTACATGTGAGAGGGGTTAGGAGAGAGAAATATAAGGGATTACGGGTTGCACTAATAAAACATTATAAAAATTAGGAATTGCTATTTAAGGGATATAAGTTAAAGTTGATCATTGAAACATATTATAATTAGTAATAGTTATATGTGAAAGGTAAGGGGTTCTAGTTTTGTGTATTATAGGTGTAAATGATTATAGGATAATGGTGTTATAGAAGGTAACCAGTGATAAGACACCAATTCAAACTTTTTTAGTAAATATTAATGAAGAAGGGAAATTCATGTTAGAACTAGAAACAATATTCACAATAAGGATTAAGCAGCTACAAAAATTGAGCAATTACTTAGTAGCTCATCAAGTGAAAGAATCTACCAGTGGAAGAGGTGACATGAGAAGATGAGTTTTCATGCAAAATGATCCACAGCTATGTCGCAGGAAACGTTGCACAGAGGTCCGTTTCAGCCCGGAAACGAAACGTGTTTCACCGTACCTTACGACCTGGAAATGCGTTTCTGTCCATACTGGGCCGTTTCACATTGGGAAACGTGCCCAGTATGGACAGAAACGCGTTTCCAGGCCATACAGGCGCATTTCCGGCGTTTAAACTTCTTCTTTTTTAGTTTTTTTTTTCGGTTTGTGTGTTTTATTATTTTTTTAATCGTTTTTTTTTTTTTTCAAGGCAGCCTAATGTTCAAGCCTATGGCCCTAGTGTTGATATGCAGTTCATGGTAATGTAAGATAAAGGAGAATGTATCTTTCATTTTCATCCTTGATTTTCATCCTTGTACTTAAATTTTTAACATTACCATGAAATGACTCAGGATGTTTGAGAGTGGTTTCGCCCTCCTTGGATTTCATATGGAGAAAGTAGAATTTTATATCTCACTCAAAATCCAGCAGACTTATCATTTTTTCAGGATTTCAAGATTCGGGGATTGCAATGTTTCCATTGGATTTTGTCATGTACTAGGGTATGGAACTTGTATTTAATCAAGAGAACCAAGCCCTCTATGCAGGGGAGACTCCCAATAATCAAGAGCACCTAGGGTACTATGGTATGGAACTTGTATTTAATCAAGAGCACTAACGTCGTTCGACTAGCAAGAGGAGACTCCCAATCAAGCACGAGACAATAAATTAGAAATTTCTAGTTGCTGATTTTGGATATTGTTATTTTCATTATGTGATCATTCATGAGTAAATGTGATGTAAATTTAAAGACTTATAGTTTATGCATTGACATTGGACATTTTAACCATAAGGTAATAAATTATAATGTATCATGTATGCTTTATGATTGCACATATTTCTTAAATGTACTAATATATATATATATATAGATATAGATATATTGTGTTTCCCCGTTTCCAAAATTGGGGGGGGGGAGGGTGCGGGGGGTCACAATTCGTACCCGCTTCCCCATTTCGGAAACTCGTACCCGTTTCCCTATTTTGTGCAACTTAGATCTGCAACTAATCAAACCTTGAGGAAAACACTTGTTGGAAGGGGAGGGGCATGTTGACCCCTAGACAAAGCGCCATGTATAGCCCTAAATATTGAGTTACATTTCTATTGTTATATTAGTGTCCTGACTCGTAAGTTATCCCCTTTAATTGTAATTGTACCCTTGGATTTACCAAATGGAGGCATAACATGTAAAATCCACGCACTCTGTCATCACCTTCATAGATGTTTTAAAGTTTGTCCCAAATTTCTTTTGTTGATTCACAATGCATCACCTTGACAAATTTTGATTCTGATATACCACATAATATAACATTCATCACTTTTCCATTATGTTCACTAAACTTCTTTCTGGTAGTATCTGTTGGAGGAGTTTTTGGGGTTGTGTTACCAGTAACGACTAATTGCCAGAAATCAAACCCAAGAACCATTAGATAAGTCTGCATCCTTATACTCCAAAATGGATAGTTTGTTCTGTCAAAAAATGAGGCTTTGTTTGTGGAGAAACCTTCTTGAGTCTTCACTAGCTATGTGTCCTCACGAAATCTACCTTGCAGTGGTTAGACTATTTTTGAAAGAACCTCCTCTGATACTTGTTATCGCTCAAACTAGTAGGGGTCCTTGGAGGGGATTCTATGGAGCAACTACTAGGTCAAGGGGCAACAATGGAGCAATAGCCCATTGTCACCTCAGCTAAAGCTCCCTTCTCTTTACGAACTTTCACCGATGGCAGGAGACCTGGTATAAGGGAAATCACTAGGAAGGATGGATCTATGAATGGATAAAGAGTGATTCCTAAGGCCTATTCACAAGAGAGGCTCAATTAGATAGCTTGCTTGCTTCAAAAGCAAGGCGAGAGGCTCTCTTGGAAGCTCTAAGAGTATTCTTAAGCCTAGGTTTGGAGGATATGCTTTAAAAAGGGGCTTCCTAGACTTAAGGATCCTTATGGATAAGAGGCTTCCATGTAGTCTTTGTGGAATTGCAATTACAAAATTTCGGGACCACACAAAGCCAAGTGGACCCAAAACCAGGTCAAGGATATGGATTTGATCAACCAATGAGGGGCTTGACCTAATTATGGTAGGGAATAGGATCAAAGGACTAATTATCTTTTGAGATTTGAATGCAATGATCCCAATGAGGACGCTAACCCAAGTCAAACTGAGGCAAGAATTGGTCTTGTGGCTAGGGCTTGCTATATCTCGAGATTCCACCGTCGAAATTACTTCAAACTTGAAAGACCTCTAGACAAAACCCCACCGCAATAGTGGACCAAAAATCAAAGTGATTGGATGGCTTGAAAGTTATTCAATTGATGCCCTAGGTGACCTATAGGTTAGGCCTAGAAAGAGGAAGAGGAGGCAAGAAAATTAATCTTTAGCGTTGACTTCTAATGGTTGGATTAGTGCCTTGCCTTTGGGAGAGATGGATTCAAGGTGAATTTGTGATTTGGAGAGAATTAACCCAATCAAGGAGGCCTCTGGGTAACGCATGGAAATTAGGGCATAGAGCAACGACCCAAGGACTTTATACTTTGGTGTATAATGATGATGACTTATCAAGGTATAATCAATAGGAATAACCTCTAGGAACATTCACCCATTCATACATGACACGTGCAATGATGCAACGCTTCAATAGATCAAAAATTCCAACATTTCGCATGAAGTAGCAGTAAATTTCAGACCTAGATAGCGAAAATCCCAGCAACATTCATGTGATATGATAAATACAAGAATAAACATGAAAAAGAGACCACTTAAATGTACAATGAGTATATCCAATCATCAAATCATGACAAGAATGAAGCTTCAAGACCAAGAGAATAGTATCCAAACATCAAAGTTCATTCATGAAACCAAACTCGTCCTCCAAAAGGGAATGTGAAATTCTCCAAGTAGCTACTAATTCCAAATCCAAGTCATGAGGAGAGAAATGAATCACCTCTCATCTATTTATACAATCTCTAATGAGTTTGATTTTCCTCATTGGCCTAATTAAGCCCCAAATAATAAAATAATGTGCAATAATAAGATCCCTTGGTGACAAGCCCACCAAGATAGCTCAAAATATAAAAATAAGCCTCTCAAGAGGGCAGAACAATCAACATAATGAGTCGTTGGGCCATTGAGAAGACATAATGAAGTTCAAAGTGTGCCATGGTGAAAGAATGGCTTCCAAACATATTGGACAAGGGGTTGTTTTCCAAGAAAGTCACTGTGGTGCTCCCAAGTGGGTGTGGGGGAACAAGGACATCCTCATGGGTCTCCAAGTGGATCGAAAGTGCCTGTAAACCATCTGTAAGGGCATGGATGATGACATAAGCCCTCCCTTTATCTCTTGCAGAGAGACACATCCTCATCTGGGCCCTGGAAAATTTGCCAAGTGTATGTTGCAAGTGTGGAGCCACTTGGGCACAGTGAACCAGGGGCATCATTTGTTATTTTTTGTAGTAGTGGATGTGTTCTAGCCACGAGATTTGGTAGAGAGGCGAGGCTAGAATATATGTATTCTCCAATACCCAGAAATCATTTCTGGAAATTCCACCTAGAGACGACTTAATTAAATTAATTAGTCAGTTTTAATATTTCCTAAGTCTAACTTAGGAAATATGATTAATTAAAAGGAATTAATTAAGTCATGGTGAGAATGTTCTAGAAAAGTCCATGGATCGATTTCTAGTTAATCCTAGTCATCGATTAAGATTTAATCGTGGTCGTTGAAGTCTCAACAGAGGATTATAAGATGAAGTCGATGGGGCTTGGAGAAGATATACCAAATCAGTTGAAAATTCGATTTTCCTAAGAAATCGATCTCCAAAGTAGCAGCATTCAGTTGCTGGAGGTGATTCAGTGAGGTCGAAGCAGTAAGAGAGGGGCAGAGATAGTGAGGTCGGAGGAAGCTTTTCCAGTTCTAGTGAGTACATAGCAGAGAGGCAGTGATTGCCATGGAGAGGCAACATAGATCCCTCTTGAGGAGATTTTTGTTTTGTTGAGGAGAAGGAGAGATTTTGAGCCAGAAGCTGGGCAGAGGGTCCGAAGGCAAAGAGTATCAATTTCCTAGATACCAACGGACGAGAGAGAGAGAAGAGACGCAGTTCCGGTCTTGTGGGACATGGTAACTATGTAGGCTGACGCAGTGACTGCACAGAGGTAGCAAGGAGCAGCTCAATTCGAGTTGAGGTCAGTGTCGGATTGCCTGTGGAGTGAGATAAATTTCTCACTAGTTATTTTTGCCAGAATTTCTCTGTTGGATTGCCAATTTGGGCATCCATACTTTTGTACTCAAATTTCACTACTGCATAATATTAAAACCCTCAGCTATTGCACTGGTTTTCCCGAGTTGGATTTTTTCGGGGACTTGGTCCAAAAATAATGGTGTCATATTGTGTGTGTGCATCTATTTCTTCCAATGTTTTATTTATTGCGTGGTATTTATTTTGTGAAAGTTGCAGTGTATTTGTTTTGATATTTGTCAAAGCACACAGCAAATAATTTGTTTAATTAAATTAACAAATAGAAGAAATAATATCAGTTGCTGCAATAGATTCGGGTAACTGAATTTTCACATGGTATCAAAGCACAGATAGTAAGTAAGAGAGCTCAGTAACAGAAGGGAAGAGAAATTTTGTAGCTTTGCGTAAGCAACAATTCGAAACCCTCAGAGGTAGCATAGTCCTTTGGCCAGGAGGGTCAGTATCTTGAGGAAAATTCGATTTCTCTGAGAGAGCGAGAGAGAAGTCGGATTTCTCCAGTTCAAGTACCACAGGCAGAGGCAACAGCCATTATTTTCCTTGTAGAGAAGATCTCTAGCTGGATGCAGTGTTTTGCAGCAGTTGCTAGTGAAAAATAGCATCAAGAGGAAGAAAGAGCACACAATGAGGGAAATTTCCTCAAGGGACTTCTAGCTTCAGAAATTCAATTTTCTCTTGCAGATCAACAATCGTTGTGAGCAGATTTAGTCACTCCAACAAGAAATGCATAGAACCTAGCAACAGTTGAGCAGAAGAGAAGAGGAGGATTTCGACTTATATTATTGAAATAGCAACAGTCGAGCTGAGAGTTCAGGATAGGTTGGACGGAGCATCAAACTATGTGATCTAGAAGGCAAGGATTTCCTGCCTTCTGGATGAATACAATCTCAAAGCATACATCGATAACGTGGTGGTTGTACCCATGGATCTAGATCATCTGAAAGCGTACAAGAAGGAGATGGTGAAGGCGAAGATATTGACTCTTGATGAGGTTCGAGATCATGTAGTATCACATATAGCTGGCAAGGACACTGCCAAGTAGATGTGGGATGCTCTCGCCATGCTATACCAGGGATCTTCCGAGCAGTGGAAGATGTATTTGGAAGAGAAGCTTAGATCCATCCAAATGCAGAAAGGGGAAGGCATAGACCCTTTCCTCACTAGAATTCAAGAGGTCCAAGGCTAGTTGTAAGTTGTTGGGGCAGTGCCTCAACCCACAGAGCTAGTGTGATTAGCTCTCAACAATGTTTCTAAGGACTGGCAGGTCTTTCTCTGGAGTATTTTGGGCAGAGACCATAGTATTAAAAATCGGCCGGTTTGAACTGGAAACCGGTCAAACTGGCCGGTTGATTAGCTGACCAGGTCAAACCGGTAGAAAAACCGGGTTCAACCCTCCTCTTCGCCAAAAAAACCAGTCCAACCGGTGCTAACCGGCCGGTTTAGGATGGAACCGACCGGTTTATGGTCAAACCAGTCAGTTCCATCCTAAACCGACTGGTTCATTGCCAGGCCAACTATGGACCCCACATAATGCAATTTTTTGAGTTTTGGAGCTTTTTTGAGGGAAATTTAGGGTTGTTTTCCTCCAAAAATATCCCCTCTAAGAAAAGCATGCCTACCCTCTCATTTTCCTAACACATCCTGTTGGCAATTAATGGTAGTCTTATATTCTTAAAGTAAAAGTGACATTTCCTTTATTTTTCATTTTCACCCTTTTACTTAAATTTTTAACATTACCATGAAATGACTCAAGATGTTTAAGAGTGGTTTCAACCTCATTGGATTTCATATGGAGAAACTAGAATTTTAGATTTCAATCAAAATTCAGCAAACTTAATGCTTTTCAGGGTTTCATGGTTTGGGGATTTGCAATGTTTCCATTTGATTCTATCATGTGTAAGGGTATGAGATTGGCATTTGATCAAGAGCATGAAGTCCTTTAAGAACCTTGATGTTGGTGGCATTGATTGTTGAACTTTGTTGATGTTGGTGGTATTGATTGTTGAACTCCCCTACTGTGGCCTTAACAAGAATGTACCCTTCACTCAAAGGAAAACAACTAGTTAGGCATGCTAATCTTTTTCTACCGCATTTTAAGGTTGGGGAGATGAACCCTTCACTCAAACCAAAATCATTGGTTAGGCATGTTATCATTGAAGCTCCATAGGCTACATAGGCTACAGATATGTGCTGGCATCTAAAGAACAGTGCACAGCTACAGCTCTGTCTGCGTAATCAGACTCCCTCTGCATACTGAAGTCACATCAGCTCCTTGTGCTGAAATCTATCACGCTCCTGCTGCACTGCGTTGTCCCTCTGAAGCTCTCTGCGCTGCTACAGCTCTGCACTGCATAAGCAGTATTGTACTGCGCTACTGAAGTCACATCAGTCTCTATGCTGCTACTGCTTCTGCTTCTACGCTATTGTTGCTATGCTCTGCGCTGCTCCTCCCAGCCTCCAGATTTGCCTCTGCCTCTGCCTCATCTGTGATCTATGCATCCACTGCTCCACTTGTCCCGCTACTGTCTTAAGGCTACCGTAGCTCGCTTGTTGATCCAAGAGATGAGCTGCTCAAGGATCCTGCCTTACTCCCATGTAGCTCCTCTACATGTCCATCTCACCCCACCTCTGTGGTTCATGATCGCTCATGGCTACATCATCTCCTGACCCATCATATGCCACCGCTGCTTTGGAAGAAGATGTTTTTTTGTCCTTCTTCTTTTTTGGACAATGGCTAGTAAAATGTCCCATTTCGCCACACTGGAAGCACTTGATCTTAGAAAGATCCTTCTTCTTCTCCGGCTGCTTCTTTGATGCCAAGGCTGCATCTTCCTCCTCCTCCTTCTTAACCTTGCTTAACGCAGGGCTATGTTGCTTCTTGGTGAACCTTCATAGTTCTTCTTGCCATAGGATCGACCACAAGCTGTCCCAATCTAGGAGGTCCGCTCTGCCCAAGATACTTTGGACAAAGGTTTCCCACTTATCTGTGACTGCATTGAGGGCAGTCCTGACTATCATTGTATCATCTATGGTTGCACCCGTTGCAGAGAGCTGATCCCTAATTGACTGCAATCTGAAAAGGAAATGCTTGATGTCTTCTCCCTTGGTCATCATGAATGACCTCATTTGGGCCTCCAACAGCATCATTCTTTGGACTGATTTTCCCTCATATAGGGAAGTCAAGGCCTTTCACATCTCATTAGTTGTCCTCTTCTCAACTATGTGTGGTACAATATGGCCCTTGATACTGTCCATTATCAGCCGCCTGGCATGCCCAACAGCTTCTCTATGCTTCCGTAGGAGATCCGCATTTGTTGGTGTGGCCAAGGTCTGCTTTGCATGATCTCTTAGACCATATGCCTCTAAGACAATCAGGATCCTAGCTTTCCATACCAAAAAGTTTGAGAGGCCCTCTAGCCTATCCTGATCACGCAGTCCATGAGGAGCCATCTGCTCAGAATGTGTCGGAGCTCCTCTTCTCTATGCTAGAGATCTTGGATCTAGGGTCCTTTTCGAACTAGGAACCCTCTGCTCCCTCTGACACTTGATTTCCCTCCTTGGAAATCTACCAAATCAACTATGATTCAGCTTCTTCTTTGATCCTCTGACCAAACTGCAAGTTTCCTTTGGCAAGAAACTCTCTGAGAAACTGAACTCTTCCCAAACTTTGTCACTTGTGCTAAGGTTAAAAATCTGAAAACTTTAGAAGTTTAACCCCACCAGCTCTTCTGAATTTCTGCAACTTTTCTGTAGACTTTTTCTGGATTTGACAGATTCAGATCTGAATCACACTGGTTGACTTCAGACCTAACTAGCATTGTTTCTGAGCTGCCTCTGCGCAGTAATTGAGTGGGCCTGCTAGGACACAGCACTGGACAGTGTCACCCTTTCCTCTGTGTGAATCTCCCCGTGAATATTGCGTTGTCCCTTCAAATCTGCTTTTCTGCTGCCTTTCCAGTTGCTTTCTGCAGCTAGATCCTTCAAATGCTTCAGCTAGTGACCCTTGTAAATCTGTAATTGCTCTGATACCATGTAGAAATTTCTGAATCTTAATTCTTATGCAGAAATTATTTTTGTTAATGCGCTTAAGCTTCTCCTACTTATACAAGTTATCAACTAAATAAATTCAAGTTAACATCAAAGCAAAACACATAACAGATCTCTACCAATTCAGATCTAGAATAAGCACATGCACACATAGACAAAGTGATAGTTATTTCTGGACAAACTATCCTCGGAAAAACCCAATGTGGGAAAACTGGTCTCTAGTTGCTGAGGGCTCTATTATTAAGAATATTTCTGAATACACAACTCTGGGTTCCAGATCTGGAAAACCCTACAGAGAAAACTCTAGATCTGCAGCACCTAGCTGATCTAAGACCAAAAATACTGACTGATCCACACCCTCAAACGGGATTTACAGAACTCAGCCAGATCTAGGCCTAGAAACCCCAAATACGCATTTGAAAGACCTTTGCGTCGGCCTTTGAGGCCTCAAATGCTGTTTTATCATGGAAGGGTACTACCAGACAGTGACATAGTCCTCTGGCCCTTTTTAAGGGTCTCTGCGTAACCACAGAGTGTTTACGAAATCCGTTGTCCTTCTTTCTTTGTCTGCTTGTTGTTCTCACGATCGTCGTCTTCTTTCTTGCGATCGTACGCTATTGTTGCCCTCTTTAGATGTAACAACTGCTAACTCTAGCAAATCTGTTGCCTATCCATTCTTTGGCATCTGTTATTGTTTTGCTCTTGGTATTAGATGCATTTGTTAGTGTGTTCGTTTGCTCTTGCTGTTGTCTTCCTCTACGTTGTCTTTCCTGATCTCTTCTCTGCTTCTTGTGTATTCTAGACCCCGGGATCAGATCATCCCCTTGGTCTAAATTCCCGTCTCTACAACTGAAACACTTGAGAATTCTTAGCAACCCCGCCCTAGAATCTCAGCTTAGCTTCAGTGCTCTGCCTCTGTGTGTTTTACAAATGACCCCAAGCCTTTCCTTTATACTTTTCTCATTGACAAATCAACGGCCAATATTAAATCTTTAATCAATGGCTAAGATTAAAAGAAAGCTTGATTTGTGTGACATAAGACAATTTCATCACATGTTTAATTAAATTCACTTTAATTATTTTATTTTCCTAAGTTTTAACTTAGGAAATACATTAAAATAATTAATTAATTTAATATCTCCTAAACCAGATGAAATTTCCCAAATCCATTTATGGGTCTTGTAGATCAGGTGAACTCTAGTCCTTCCTCAAAATTTGGGACCTAGAGCACAACTGAAGCTACCCCAAATACACAAAATCTCAACAAACCTCGCCCTATGGTTGCTTATAGCTCCATGTGTTGAAAAGTGTAACTAGGATCGGTCTTCATATTGACTATGTAATTATGTATTTATGTAAAGAAGAAGACAAAGATAATAAAATGTATTTTTGTTATGCTTACTTCATAGGTTTCATAAGCAAGATTTTTATTATAGGTCAATAGACTTCTTCTTGATGTCTATTAGGATTTGTCTTCTGGTTATAAATGTAAATAAAAAGTCATGTATATGAAGAGTCTAGTAATCAGAATATGCCTTCAAGACCTTGTCATGAAACTGTGAAGGAATGGCTCTAGACAACCCTCATGTCTACCTCATCAATGCTAGAAGATGTGCTCTTCAAGTCGGCTTAATAAACAGTGGCGAAGTCGGCCTACAACACAGCATGTAGGGTCGGCCTAAATCTAGACAGTGCACTATATATTGACTCATCTGTGGTACATTTGTGCACAAGTAATTCGGATGGCTCTGATACGAAGTAAAAATTAAATGACACAACCGAGATATTTTACGATGATAAAGAAGCGGTGAAATATGTTTGAGAAGGTTTGCGGATTGTTCTGAAGCAAATTGCGGATCAGTGTTGCGGATTAGTCTAAAGAAGTGTGCAGTCAATCTGAGGTAAGTAAGATTGGTATACACCTGCAATACATGCGAAGTAGAGACTGTGATCTATGCGTAGCTAAGTTTGTGAGTAATCTGAAGTAAAGAGAATTCAGAAAGTGTGAGAAAGGGAGGAAGGTAAATCTGTGATTTACCTTCCTAATTGCAGTTCATAAAGAAAGTAATATATCTCCAGTAAATAAAGTTTCAAGTATATGCGAAGTGAAGGATCAGATCTTGAATGATCTTGTCTCCAATATTTGAATAAGCGATAAGGAGTATTTGAACATAAACTTAGAGACCGATCTCTCTAGTGTTGGTGCAGCACAGTGCAGGTTGGTGCAGAAAAGAAGGATCAACGTTGGAGGTCAACAAACAAGCAATGACAAGGTCTTGGAAGCATGCATAGGTCAAGGGTCTGAATCTCGGTCATGGTACTTGTCATTTGAAAGTCTATAAGAAGAATTTCTCGTGGGTTTTCCTCTCCAAGAGGGAGAGGTTTTGCCCTGGCTCGAAGAGCCTCACTTTGTGCTTCTTGTATTTTGGTAATTGACTTGATGAAAGACTAAATAAGCTAAGAAGAGAAGACATAAGTAATTCAAGTAAACGCACAAGTAATTATCAAGAAGAGAATTTGAATTAATCACCGCCCCTCTAAATTCTCAACACCAAGAAGCTATCCCCAAGCCCCCTAGAGCTCCTAGAGCTCATAGTCCAACTCAGGCGGGACCCTCAGAATTTGACCTTCCCCAAGGGCTTTGTGAGAATATCTGTGACCAACTGATCAGTCCCAATGTGATGGAGCCTTACGGCGCCTCGTTGTACCATGTCCCGAACAAAGCGGTACCTAATATCTGTTGATTTTGTAGCATTTTAAAGTGTTCCAAGTCTCATATTTTGGGAAGAGGCTTGGACATCAGTATTCCAGAGAACCCAGAAACCGTTTGTGGAAAGTCCACTTGGTTCATGCTTTATTAAAATAATTAATTATTTTAAAGAGATCCCTAAGTCCAAACTTAGGGAAATTAAATTATTAAAGGGTATTACTAAAGCAGAGTGTGAATCTTCTTGAAAACGAAGATCAAGTCAACTTTTAATCTCTGCCATTGATTAGAGATCTAATCTGGGTCGTTGATTCATCAACGAGAAGACTATAAGATAAGGCTTGAGGGTAGTTTGGAAACCAAGTCGAGCAAACACTCATTACTCGAAGGAAATCGATTTTGAAGGAATAGAATTCGATTTCAGAGGGAGAGGTTGTAGAGGCGGAGTTGCAGAGGCAAAAGGAGGAAGGGGAAGTCAACAGAGGAAGAAGAAGGCAGGAGGAGGATGCAGAGGGGACAGTGCTAAGCAGCAGCACTAGTCCTCCACACAAAGTGATGTAGTCCAGTGCAGTGACTGCGCAGAAGACCACGCAAAGTGATGCAGAGGGAGAAAGGGTGCCTCCCGTGTGTCAAAAATTCTTCCAAAGGGTTCGGAAAAATTATCTCATGTATATTCTAGACATTTTCTCATCAAAATTTTGTAAATGATTTCTACTGCTGAAGAATAATACAAACCCTCATCTGTTGCACCGGTTTTCCCGCATTGGGTTTTTCTAAGGACAATTGTCCAAAAATTAACTGCTTATTATTAACTGAATACAGCGGTTGTGTTTATTTCAGAATTTACTGAAGATATTTGTAAATAACTTATCATAAATAAGTAGGTGAAATAAATCAATCACTGCAGTAGTATTTTAGCTTGAAAATTTCACATGGTATCAAAGCAAAAGACGAGACATACAAGAGGAGGCTCTGCAATGAAACGAGCATCCAACAACGATGCAACATCAGCTCGAAAGGGTTCACGCAGACCTCCAAAACGCATAGAGGAACAAAGGGATCATGATGTTTCAATTCTGGCATCCAAACTAGAAGAGGATTTTGCTTATGTGTCAACCATGGCCTTTCCAGGGGTCTCTGGTATATTGACAGTGGAGCATCTGCATGATGAGAGTTCCAGAATGCTTCTCGAGCTACTAAGAAGAGCAGATGAACTTCCAGATCACAATGGGAAACAAAGGCCAAGTATACCCCTATTGGAAGAGGAACCATAATATTTCAAACAGAAGCTAGTAACAAGCTTCGAGCCACCAACGTACTGCATGTAACAGGATTGGGGATGAACTTGCTCTCGGTGTCTCAACTTCAGAACAAAGGTTACAATGTATAATTTATTGGCAACAAAATTTATGTTAAACACCCAAGTTGGAAGAGGAAGGAACAAATTGGAGTAAGGAGCCATAAACTATATAAGTTAAAGCTCGAGTCTCCAATGGCATTGATAGGCTATATTGACGAAAGGAATTTGAATGAATTATGGCACAGAAGAATGGGGCATCTACATCATGGAGCCTTGAGGATCCTCAAGAAGACTGTCATGGGAGCTCCAATACTCAACACCAGGAAAGACGATGTCTGTAGGGGGTGTGTATTAGGGAAATATGCCAAGGCAGCATTTCCAAGAAGCAGCAGTAGGGCCAAGAGTGTGTTGGAATTGATACACTCAGACATTTGCGAACCAATGTCCACGAATGCTCTCAATGGTGCAAAATATTTTGTCACCTTTATTAATGCCCATTCCCGAAAGACGTGGATCTACTTTCTGAAGACCAAAGATGAGATCTTTGAGCAATTCAAAGAATTCAAGGCTTTGGTAGAAAATCAAACCAAAAAGCAGATCAAGAAATTGCAATCAGACAATGGTGGAGAGTAAATTGATAAGGACTTCACGAGGTTCTGCGCAAAGGAAGGCATCAAAAGAGAATGGACAGCTCCATATAATCTAGAGCAGAATGGAGTTGCCGAGAGGAAGAATAGGACCATTGTGGAAGTTGCGAGGGCCATGTTGTATGATCAAGACATGCCCAAATTTCTGTGGGCTGAAGCCTGCAATACATTAGTGTATGTGCAGAACAGGGTACCTCATAGAGCATTGGGTAAGGTTACTCTTGAGAGTGTGTTCACTAGCAGCACGCCTGAGGTGAGTCGCTTATGGATATTTGGCAGTATAGTGTATTGTCGTATACATGATGAGAAGAGGAAGAAGTTAGATCAGACTGCAGAGAAAGGATACCTTGTGGGATATAGTGAAAATGCGAAGGCATATCGCATCTATATTCCCAAGAATAGGAAGATCGTAGTAAGACGGGATGTGAAATTCATGGAGGAGAGAGCCTTCAGGAGATCCCGTGAGATGTCTACAGATACGCAATCTGAGGAGAACCTGCTAGTTCAACCACAACGGCCTACAGAAGATGGCTCGAGTGCCTCTCCATGGCACAAGAATCCTCAAGAAAGTTCTTCCGAGGAAGTGCAAGAAGGAGAGCAAGTGAATCCACCCACCACTAGTGGAAGGACAAGAAGAGAACTCCAATAGACTCTGAGGGATGCAGAGGAATTTATTGGAGCCCCTAGAAATGAGAAGCGAGAACGCAAGAAGCCAGACAGGTACCAGCCACTGGTAGCACAGGTTGGAGAACCCTCTCGTTTTCGAGAGGCAACTCAACATCAAGTGTGGGTAGACGCTAAGGTGGAGGAGTACAGTTCCATCATGACAAATGATGTATGGGAAGTAGTCCCTAGACCTCAGAACAGATCAGGTGTAGGATCATGGTGGATCTACAAGATCAAGTATGCTGCAAATGGCAGCATAGAGAAATTCAAAGCTAGGTTTGTGGCTAAGGAGTATGCACAGAAGGAAGGGATCAAATATGAAGAAACCTTCGCCCGTGTAACTCGATACACTACGATCAGATCCGTCAGCTCTCTTGCAGCACAGATGGGATGGGAAATTCACCAGATGGATGTCAAGACAGCATTCTTGAATGGGGTGATAGAAGAGGAAGTGTACATAGAACAATCAGAGGGCTTTGAGACGCATGAGCAGAAAACTCGTGTGCAGGCTTAAGAAAGCCTTGTACGGACTAAAGCAAGCCCCTAGAGCATGGTATGGGCGGATTGATAGCTACCTGCAGAAGATGGGATTTGTCAAGAATGACGCACATCCCAACCTCTACTATCTAAGAGTAGGGGATGAGTTGTTAATTCTAGTATTATATGTAGATGACCTGTTCTTGACTGGATCATCTAAGCTCATCAAAGACTGCAAGGAAAATCTGGCTACAGAATTCGACATGAAGGATCTGGGGCAGATGCACTATTTTCTTGGTTTGGAGGTTTGGCAGCAGAAGGGAAAAATCTTCCATGGGCAAGGAAGATATACTACAGAGATCCTAAAGATATTTCAAATGGAGGACTGTAGACCCATGGCTACGCCAATGATCACAAATTAGAAGAAGATTGACATGTCCGAGGATGATGAGGTTGACCCTACCTTGCATAGGCAGGTCATAGGATCATTGATGTACCTGGTCAACACAAGACCAGACAACTATTATGTCGTGAATACCCTCAGTCGGTTCATGGTAGAACCAAGGAGGGTTCACTGGGCAGCAACCAAACATGTTCTCAAATACTTTAAGGGGACAATCGAGTTTGGGTTGAAATACACCAAGGGTAATGAAATCCAGTTGAGTGGGTTCGCTGACACAAACTGCGCTGGAAGCCCAGTAGATCAGAAAAGTACCAGTGGGTATTGTTTTAGTCTCGGATCAAGAATGACTTTCGGGTGCAGGAGGAAACAGAAATCCGTGGCACTGAGCTCAGCCGAGGCTAAATATATGGCTGCTAACACAGCTTCGTGTGAGGCCATATGGCTTCGTAAGTTGCTCGTGAACTTGCTCAAGAAGAGGATGGAACCGACCAAAATTTTGTGTGATATCCAAAGTTGCGTCAAGTTCTCTGAGAATCCTGTGTTTCATGACCGGTCGAAGCACATTGACATTAGGTACCACTTCATCAGAGACTATGTCCAACGGGGAGCTGTACAGTTGAAGTACATTCCTACAAGAGAACAGGTGGCAGATATCCTCACGAAAGCTCTGGGTAAGATTAAGTTTACTTCCTTCAGGGAAAAGATGGGGATGGTCAAGAACCCATTCCAGTAGAGGAATAGGAAGACTTGAGATTCAAAGGGAGTTGCGGTAGAGATGAGGCCCTGACAGAGATGGTGTCACGAGCAGCGGTACAGAAGGCAGCGGCACATAGATGAGGGGCAGCAGCCAAGACATCAGCAACACAGTAGATGCTTCAGGTTAGAGCAGATGCAGTTGGTATTTTGCTTGAACACTTTCCTCGCGAAGAGGGAGTGTTGATTTTCTAGCATTGGAAAGTGTTCCAAGTCTCATATTTTGAGAAGAGGCTTGGACATCAGTATTCCAGAGAACCCAGAAACTGTTTGTGGAAATTCCACACGGTTCATGCTTTATTAAAATAATTAATTATTTTAAAGTGATCCCTAAGTCCAAACTTAGGGAAATTAAACAATTAAAGGTTATTAATAAAGCAGAGTGTGAATCTTCTAGAAAACGAAGATCAAGTCATCTTTCAATCTTCGCCATTGATTAGAGATCTAATCTGGGTCGTTGATTCATCAAGGAGAAGACTATAAGAGAAGGCTTGAAGGTCACTTGGAAAGCAAGACGGGCACACACTCAGTACACGAAGGAAATCGATTCTAAAGGAATAGAATTCGATTTCAGAGGGAGAGGTTGTAGAGGCAGAGTTGCATAGGCAGAAGGAGGAAGGGGAAGTCAGCAAAGGAAGAAGAAGGCAGGAAGAGGACACAGAGGGGACAGCGTTGAGCAGCAGCACTAGTCCTCCACGCAGAGTGACGCAGTCTAGCACAATGACTGCGCAGAGTGACGCAGAGGGAGAAAGGGTGCCTCCTGTGCATCAGAAATTCTTCCGAAGGGTTCGGAAAAATTATCTCAAGTGTATTCTAGACATCTGCTCGTCAAATTTCTGTAAATGATTTCTACTGCTGAAGAATAATACAAACTGTCATCTACTGCATCAGTTTTCCCGCATTGGGATTTTTCGGGGACAATTGTCCAAAAATAACTGTGTTCATGTGATTGTCTCTATTGCGTTATATGCGTTCTATTTGATTTTCTGCTTATGATAAAGTGAATACTACAGTTGTATTTATTTCATAATTTACTGAAGATATCTGTAAATAACTTATCATAAATAAGTAGGCAAAATAAATCAATCACTACAGTAATATTTCAGCTTGAAAATTTCAGAGTATCAATATGCTTGGATCGGCAGTGGAACATGGGATTCTCAAAAAGACGAATCCCACTTTGGTTATCACAATGGATAACGGTGGTATCCAGCACATGTCCAAACAAATCACTGAAGAGCTTTCTCAACCAAATAGCTTCATAACAGGAAATACTCGTTGCATTGTATTCGGCCTCAGCGGTGCTCAAAGCAACCGATTTCTGCATCCTGCTCATCCAAGATATCAAAGTAGAACCAAGAGTGAAGCAACATCCAAATGTGCTCTTACGATCCACCACACTACTTGCCCAATCAACATTGGTCTATCCATGGAGCCTCATACTCCCAGCAGTGTATCTCAGCCCATGGTTGATTGTGCCTCGAAGATATCTCAATAGATTCTTGGCACCAATCCAATGAATGTGATGAGGATCGACCATGTATTGACTCAACGTGTTCATTGCAAAACATGTGTCCAGACGTGAGTTCACTAAGAACATCAAGGCCACCACGAGTTGACGATACACGATGGGATTTCCCAACTCGGGCCCAGCAGTACTTCCACACAACTTCTTAAAGTTGAGTTCCATCTGAGTAGTCACGGACTTACAATCCACCATCCCAAATCTCTCCAGCAACTTTACAACATATTTTCCTTGAGAAAGGAAAATCTCACCTGTCTTTTTCCAGACCTCCAAGCCTAGGAAATAGTGCATCAGTCCTAGGTCCTTCATCTCGAACTCGGAAGCTAGCTCCCTCTTACATTGATGAATGAGAGGGTCAGCACCTATCAGGAAAAGACCGTCCACATAGAGAACCAGAATGAGAGGCTTGTCATTATCAACCTTAAAATAAAGGTTTGGATCATCAACACTTCGAGTGAAACCCGACTTCATCAAGTAGCCATCGATCCTCTCATATCAAGCCCTAGGGGCTTGCTTCACAACATAGGGCTTTCATCAACCTGCATAGATATGTGTCTCTATCTTGGACTTCAAACCACAGAGGTTGTTCAACATATACCTCTTCCTTGATTGAACCATGTAAAAAAGCAGTCTTCACATCCATATGATGGAGACTCCATCTTTACGTTGCAGCAAGGGCAATGATCCATCGGATGGTGGTATATCGAGAAACAGGTGCAAATATATCATCATAATCTATGCCTTCCTTTTGAGAGAAGCCTCGGGCAACAAATCTTTCCTTGTACTTTTCAGCACTTCCATCAGCTCCATGCTTGACCTTGTAGAGCCATTTCGAGGTGACAACAGATTTGTCTTTCGGTCTAGGGACCACATCCCAGACATCATTCTTCATGATCGATTCATGATCCTCGTGCATAGCATCCTTCAAAACATGATGCTTTACAGCTTCTTCAAAAGTTCCAAGCTCAGATTGTACAATACTACTCATGGCTGCTAGGAACCCATGGTACCTATTCGGATTCTTACTTTCCCGGAATGTTCCCCTAGGAGCAATATGTCTCTCGGCATCTTTGAGAGTGTCTCTTAGCCATGAAGGTCTTCTTTTATTTGAAGAGGGTGGATCTATAGGATCCATCGGACCTTCGACATCGGGCATTGGTTCAACCTTCGGTTCTTCCTGCCTTCCAGCTTCTTCTTCTTCTTCTTCTTTGTCTTCCTTTGAGATAGGAAGATTTATAACCCTCTTGAGGGCAGCATCTTCATCGAAGGTGGCATCATGGCATAACTTCACTTCTCTTTGACCAGGCACATAGATTCTATGTGACTTTGAGGTTTCACTGTAGCCCACAAGCATTCCCTTCTTCCCAGAAGCACCCAGCTTGCTCCTCTTTACTTTTGGCACATGAAAATAAATGGGACTTCCAAAAACTCTAAAATAAGGGACATCGAGCTTCTTACCGGAGAAGACTTCTTCGGGAGTTTTGGAGTCCAATGCAGAATGTGGGCATCTATTTTGAAAATACACAGCAGTGTTGGCAACTTCTCCCCATAGAAACTTCGGGAGACCTTGGTCATAAAGCATGGCACAGGTAGCTTCCAAAATGGTTCTATTCTTCCTTTTAGCAACACCATTTTGCTCGGGAGTATACACAGTGGTGGTCTCCCTCTTAATGCCAGCTTCCCAGCATCCCTGTTTGATTTTCAACCAAAGCCTTTAAGGTACAAAACCACTTGAATGCTTCGTCCTTCTTCTTCAAAAAGTATATCCAAGTTTTGCGGGAGAAGTCATCTATAAAAGTGATATAATATAAGCATCCTCCCAAGGATGTTACGAGAAGCATACTAGATAAATCAGAATGTATCAATTGCAAAATATCAGAAGTCTTCGTGACACTTGAGGGGAATGGTCCCCTTGTATGCTTTCCTTCTGCACAATCCTGACATACACCTTCATGATCATCTTTGAAATCGGGCATCCCTGTCACCACCTTCCTTGCTTCGGGAAGGGCTTTGAAATGAAGGTGTGCAAACCTCTGATGCCATAGCTCGGATTGAAGGGTTGTGTCACATGTCATGGCCCCTAGTGGACTTCCTCCAACCTGATAGAGTGTATCAACTCTAAAACCAAGAGTGAACGCTTCTTTGAAGTTCCTCTTCCAAATGAGTACCTTTCCATCGATGAATGCCACCTCGAATCCTTTGTCTTCGATTGCCAAGATAGACACCAGATTCTTCTTCAAGTCAGGAACGTACAACACATCTTGCAAGTGGAGGACTTGACCTTGATTTAGATGAAGGGTCACAGTCCCTGTCCCTTTCACGGGATAGGTGGCATTGTCTCCAAGGATAATTTCCAAATTAGTATCCTTTTCAATCAAATCAGAGAGAGCTTCCGTGTATCCAGTGAATTGCCTTGAGATATAAGCAACAAAGTGTTTATGAAGAGAATCCCTGATGATCTTCTTCGCCTTGACTTCCCCTTTCTTGTACTTTGTCTTAGTGGAAGCCAGTACATTTAATGTAGGCTCATTGATCTTCCCCTGCACACAATCCATAACATCTTGGTCTTCCAATGTCAAATCCAAAGACATTTTCCAAGCATGATAATTAGACTTGCCAGTCAGCTTATCATCAGATTTGAAACCTTTCTATGATGAGGAGGCCATTATTCCCGTTCTTTGATTTTTCAACTTCTTCAGTGATAGCTTTTCACACTTGCTTGGGCTTTGTCTTCACCTCATCTCTGATACCATGTTAATTTTAGATAACCATGGTATGTTCTATGTTTAATGCAGTTTACTTCAATCTTTCTTCTTATTAGCCTGATTCAATTCCAGACAAGCAATCACACAATCATTAAAATTAAATGTTGATAAAATATAAAATAGATCAACAGAAGACAAGCCAATATAAGATACAAGAATTTGTAATTCTTCTTATTCAGCAAAGATAGAGAAAAATGTTTGTTACAACTATCAACAAGATGCCCTAGCCAGCAAAGACTTTGTTGGTCAAACCATCCCTTTGTGAAAGTTTCTTAACTGAGAAACCCTACTGTTAAATCTCAATTTACTTCTCCTACTTGATTAAACATACAAGTTATTAATCTGAATATTCAGAATTAACAGTGAAGTAAACACAATTAACAGCCTACACATACAAATCATTTACTGAATAGCATGTTCATATGACAAAGTGACAGATTTTTCGGACCAATGTCCCCGAAAAAACCCAATGTAGGAAAACCGGTGCAACAGATATGAGGGTTAATTATTATTGAGCAGCAGTTTCTAAGTACATCTATGGTGCATAAACTCGGCTAACCCAACAGAGGAAACCTTAGCAATCAGAGAAAATGTGAGATATTCCTCACTCTCGCAAGTCCTGGCTGATCCAAATGAGCAACTGGTGAAACCCCAGTTGGCTTCGTGCAGTATCTGCGCAGCAACTGCATAAGCATGGGCTAAGGGACTACGTCACCCTAGCTCTACGTGGATATGCTTCTCTCGGATCTCGGTTCCAACCCTGCTGGCTCAGAAACCCTTGCTTCCGACAAAATTTCAGACTTCTGCTTGGAGATGTTGCGCTGCCTCTGTGTGGGCCTGCGTCATCCTCCTGAGGGACTGCATCACACCCTCTTATGGTTGTGTTGTTGATATTTTGTGTATTTGGGATAGCATTAGTTGTGCTCTAGCTCCCAAATTTTGTCGAGGGACTAAAGTACACTTGATCTACAAGACCGAAAAATGGATTTGGGAAATTTCATCTGGTTTGGGAGATATTTAATTAATTATTAATTTTAATGTATTTCCTAAGTCTAAACTTAGGAAAATTAAATAATTAAAGTTAAATAAATTAAACATGTGATGAAATTGTCTTAAGTCACACGGATCAATCTTTCTTTTAATCTTAGCCATTGATTCAAGAATTGATCATGGTCGTTGGTTTCCCAATGAGAAAAGTATAAAGGAAAGGCTTGGAGTCATTTGCAAGGACACAGAGGCAGAGCACTGAAGCTAAGTTGAGATTCAAGGGCGGGTTTGCTAAGAATTCTCAAAAGTGTTTCAGCTGAGGGGAATTTAGAGAAAGGGGATGATCTGATCCCAGTGTCTAGAATTAGCAAGAGACAGAGATCAGCTCAGAGAGGTAGCATGGAGAAGCAAGGGAAGCAAGGGCAGCGCAATCCCTCCCAGGACAGCATAATTCAGCTGGAAGCCCTCAGGGGTTACGCAAAGACCCTAAGAGGCAGCGTAAGGACTGTGTCACCCAGTCTGAGGTAGCGCAACCCTTTCCAGGCCAGCGTTGAGGGACGCAGGGGCTTCAGAGGCTGACACAGAGGCTTCAAGGGCAGCGCTGGGGTTTCTAGGGCCTAATTTTTGCTGAGTCTTGTAAATCCCATTTGAGGGTCTTGTAAAACCCATTTGAGGGTGTGGATCAGTGATTATTTTGGCTTCAGAACAGCCAATGAGTTGCAGATCTATTTTATCTATGTCGGGTTTTCCAAATCTGTTACCCAGATTTGTTATATTCAAAAAATTCTTAATAATAAAACCCTCCAGCAGCCAGCAGACCGGTTGTCCCGCATTGGGCTTTTCCGGGGACTATTTGTCCAAAAAATCACAGTCACTTTGTCTATGTGTGCATGTAATTTTTTTCTAGATCTGAATTGGTGAAAGTCTGTTATGTGTTTTGCTTCGATATTAATCTGAATTTTTCAGTTAATAACTTAATCAAGTAGGAGAAGCATGACCAGATCTAATAGTAGATTTCTGCATAAGTAACATTCAGAAATTTTCACATGTGCTTCCTCCACTGCGTTTCTGTTGCCCTTACTCTACATTGTACTCTTGACCCTCCTCACCAATCATTGAATCTGCCCCTTACTGCAACTTTGAGTCACTCAAATCTGATCTTCGTCCGAGCGCTGCTCCGTCAAAATAATTCGATCTGTTAAGACTCTGTGTGTGTGTCTCCAACTGTGGTCCTCATTAAAAAAAATTAATTATTTTAATATCTCACATACCAGATGAAATTTCTCCAAACGCTCTCTGGGTTTTGGAGGTCTTGTGTGTCTTAGCCCCTCCACAAAATTTCAGGGCTAGAACACACCCGATGCTACCTCAAATTCTCAACACTCCCTCTTAAGCACGGAATGTGCTCTAGCAATACATCCACACCATGTATCGCAAGATCTCGACATCGGTCTCTGCGTTGTTGATGCTTGGCCTGCTACCCTCCATCCACTGTGCTGTTTCCCATGTCACTGCCACTGACACTGCTACATTTGTACTACAGCTCCCTCTCAATTTTTTGCATCATGCCGCCCATAGCATTACCACTGCTAACTGTTGCACTGCAACTCAGTTGCTGAGAAATAAGCAACTGAAGGACCCCTGCCCAATCATTGACAGACAAGTCGGGTTGCATCTCATCACTGAAGCTCCCTTGGCTACTACTCTGCGTTGTCCTCCAAAAGCTACTGCATTGCTACAACTCTACACTGCGTAAGCACTACCTCTCTGTGTTGCTGAAATCCCATCAGCCTCTGTGCTGTTGCTACCTCTGCACTGCGTTGCTCCTTCTACAACGGCTCAACACCGCTTCACTGTGATTTCCCACACTCGCTGCTCCAATTGTCCCGCTATCGTCTTAAGGCTCCCATAGCTCGTATGTGATCCAAGAGTTGGGCATACTGAAGGATCCCGCCAACTTCATCTGTAGTTTCTCTACAGATCCATATTGCCCCACTTAGATGGCTCATGAGCACTCATGGCTACGTCATCATCACTCCCATCGTCCTTTGCTGTTGCTGTCTTGGATTCAGAAGATCCCTTGTCCTTCTTCCTAGGACAAGTGCTGGCGAAATGTCCAAGTTCGCCACAATTAAAGCACCGGACCTTGGAAAGGTCCCTGTTCTTCTTCCCTTGTTGCCTTCATTCCTTTGATGCAAGGATTGCATCCTCTTCCTCTTCTTTCTTTACCTTAACTGTTTCACTGCCGCTACTTTGCCTCTTGGTAAATCTCCTGATTTCCTCCTGGCGGACGATTGCCCACATGTCTGCCCAGGATGCTAACGTTGCCCTGCCCAATATGCTTTGGACAAACATTTCCCATTCCTCATAGACTGCATTCAGTGCAATCCTTACCAAGAACCTTTCTTTTGAAGTCGCACCCATGGCAATCAGTTGATCCCGGATAGTCTGGAGTCTGAAGAGGAAGGGATCTATCTCCTCACCCTTCTGCATCTGGAACAACTGCATCAGATTCTCCAAAAGCATTTTCCTTTGGACAAAGCCTCCCTAATACATCATCTCCAAAGTTTTCCACATCTCATTTGTCGTGTTCTTCCTAGCAATATGTGGCACAATGTGATCTTTGACTCCATCCATGATCAAGCGCTTAGCCCACACTTGATTTTTCTTGAATTTCTTCAGAGGATCTAGATCGGCAAGCACAGCTAGGGCATTCTCGGCATGGTCCTTGATGTCGTACTCATCCAGGACTGTCAGGATCCTAGCCCTCCAGATAACGAAGTTGGACATGCCGTCCAACCTGCCCTGATCTCTTAGTCCATGAGAAGCCATCTAGCTCAAATCGGTCAGAGTAGATACTCTTCTACCTCTTTCTGCTGCAACACTCAACAGATATATTGGATCTGGGTTTCTTGGCGATTAGAAACCCTCTATAGTAGTTGCTCCCTCCAACAACTGATTTCCCTCCCAGAAATCTTCAACCAAAAACAACTGAACAATTCTCTACGATCACTCTCTTGATCGAATCTCAGATCTGTTTAGCACAGATCTGCTAAGCAACTATCCTCCTCTTGCTCTTTGCCAACTTAGCTAGGCACAATTCTGCACCGGCAGAATCTCCACCACACTAGCAACTGTTGAAGATCTCAAGCCTTACTTTCGGACCATGGCTATACTGCACAGCAGCTCAAAAACGGGATTGTGTCCCTCTGGCTAGCCTCTGCATGAGCAGACTAGCTCAGCGCAGGCTGCACCTGTGTCCCTCTAGAAGGCACTGCGTTGTGTCTGCATCACCTAGCTAAGACTGCATCAACCCCTGTGTAGCCTCTGCTGGGACTGCGTCCTCCTGCTGCTGCACTGCCCTCTCCGGATCTCTGCTGCTTCAACCGCTTTCTGCAGCAAAAATTTCTTCAGCCGATTTTGCTGGAGATTCAGCTTGATCTACAAGGCTCTGATACTATGTGAAATTTTCTTAACTAAGATACCCTACTGTTAAATCTCGATTTACTTCTCCTACTTGATTAAACATACAAGTTATTAATATGAATATTCAGAATTAACAGCGAAGTAAACACAATTAACAGCCTACACATACAGATCATTTATTGAATAGCACACTCATATGACAAAGTGACAGATTTTTTGGACAAATGTCCCCGGAAAAACCCAATGCGGGAAAACTGGTGCAGCAAATATGAGGGTTTATTATTATTAAGCAGCAGTTTCTGAGTACATTTAGGGTGCCATAAACTCGGCTAACCCAACATAGAAAAACTCGGCAATCAGAGAAAATGTGAGCTATACCTCACTCTCGCAAGTCTCGGCTGATCCGGATGAGCAACTAGTGAAACCCCAGCTGACTCTGTGCAGTCTCTGCGCAGCGACTACGTAAGCCTACGTAGCCTAGGCTGAGGGACTACGTCACCCTAGCTCTAGGTGGATCTTCTTCTCTCGGATCTCGGTTTCAACCCTGATGGCTCAAAAACCCTTGCTTCCGACAGAATTTTGGACTTATGCTTGGAGATGTTGCGCTGCCTCTACATGGGCCTGCGTCACCCTCCTGAGGGACTATGTCACACCCTCCTGAGGGCTACACTACCTCCACTGCGTCTTTGTTGCCCTTGCTCTGCATTGTACTCTTGGCCCTCCTGATCAATCACTGAATCTGCCCCTCACTGCAACTCTAAGTCACTCAGATCTGATCTTCGTCTGGGCACTGCTCCGTCAAAAGAATTTGATCTCTTAGACTTTGTGTGTGTGTCTCCAACTGACCCCAAGGCTTTCTCTTATACTTTTTCATTGACACATCAATGGTCGTGATTTAATCTCTTATCGACGGCTTAGATTAAAAGATTGCTTGATCCACGTCACTTAGAACATTTCAACACGTGTTTAATTAATTCACTTTAATTTTTCTAAATCCCTAGACTTAGGGTCCTCATTATAAAATTTTAATTATTTTAATATCTCACACACCAGATGAAATTCCTCCAAACGCTTTCTAGGTTTTGGAAGTCTTGTGTGTCTTAGCCCCTCCACAAAATTTCAGGGCTAGAGCACACCCAATACTACCTCAAAATCTCAACACCCTTCAACGTCCAAATAGGTTCAGTCAAACTTGGTCAAATTCAGTCTTCCTTCAGTGTCACACTCACCCCACAAATCAGCTTCCAAAACAGTCAACGCAAGTCAAACTTCCGGCAGCCAAAACCAGTCAACACTGCAGTCAAGGGCTGCGGTCAAAGGTCAACAATTGACCTCAGTTTTTGTGCCATTAAATGCAGCCTTCCAAGATCGGAATTTCTGGGCAGAAAACACAGTCAAACAAGGAGGGTTGACCCAAAGTCAACGTTGGTCAACGCTGTCCAGATTTGCCCTAAAACAGTCCGAAAATATCAACAACCTGCTTCACACGAGGGAGAGAAAGAGAAGCCTCCAAAGGTTGTACGAACCAATCAGATGATGAAGAATGTGTGATGAGTTGATGAGAAAATGAGCATCTAGTCTCTCCAATTTATATCCATCAATGAGGGTGTGTGACACATCTTTTGGGGCTTGTGAGCCTACATTACAATTCTGGCTGACCTTGATAATTTGCATGTGTGTGGAAAATAAATTCAAAATATAAGTTCTGCTCATCCAAACAAGATGACCTTTAAATCAATCTTGCACCTCTCTGAAAGAGGAATCCAACAAAAATATCATCCCCACCATATGAGCAATGCAACATGGAGTTTGGACCTAGTTGCCCAAAATTAACACAATTGTAGGAGTGATTCGAGCATATAAAAGTTACTAATAACGCTGAAGTAGTTTAGCTTGCAAAATAACACCTTGTCACTCTTTTGCTATTGATAAACCTAGCTAAATTTTTATCAAGATTCAATGAAAATGCAGTTCCTGATATTTCAATGTCTTCACCCAGTGTTATGTTCTCTATGTAATCATGTTTAGTTGTATGAATGTTCATAATTTTGTGTTTTCTAAATGCTGACAGAAGTCTTGATAAAAAACAATATGCCAGCAATACAATCAGATATAGAGGTCATAGAATTGTAAACCTCCTGATGCATAAGTAGACTACTTTTGAATTCCTTGGATATTTTGGGCTTTTTTTGGACCTAAAAATCTAATCTATCTTAAGAAGAGTGCCCACTTCTTAACATTGGAAAATATTTCATAAAAAAATTGTAAGATTGAGCTAATCTTTGCAGCAATTATTACATAGTAACGTTAGCCAATTCAAATATATATGAATCATGTAACCTATTTCAATAGCTGACTTGGAAATCATTACCGGTAAATCACTTCCAGAATTTACAATAAGAAGGTTCTTTGCGTCTACTCCCAGAATGTATTCCCTCCCATCTTTCATCTCTTTCACCTGGAATAAAACACAACTCTCAACATTAAACACAAAAGCATATAATATTATCAATAATTTTAGAGAAATACAATAGCATTATGAATATGCAAGTTAAATTCTTCTAGAGATAATATAATCAAATCTTACTTTTGAGACAATTTCCACCAATTCAGAGTAAGTAACATCGTTAATGGATGGTAAATCATTGGCTGCTAAAACCACCTGCAATATCGCACATGTTAACTCTCTGCAAACTGTATGAAATGATCACAGAGAGAAAATACATAGCACATATACTCTAAAAAAAATATTTATATTATACAAAAAGACAGATACAAGTACATAGCAACTGTACTTGAATATAACAGGAAACTGGTTGTAAAATATTCTTCACATTATATGAAGTAGCAATTATCATTAGTGTCTTGCATATCTATGCAGCGATCGAGACTGGATTGTTCTATTATACTTGCCATTACACTTCATATTGTATGAGGTTTCCTATTGCAATTTTCATCAGATTGATAAACGTTTGCACCTGGTACCTCTGGAGTGTTAAATTTCCAAACCCCAGTAAACTGGCAAATTATTTCCTAGCAATTTTCTTCTTGTTATTTAATTTAAATTTTAAATTACAGCTTACTGGATAAAATACACTACTAGGAATTTTAATTGGTAAATAAAACAACTAGCGTGATCAAATGAAACCAATTTCACAATAACACAAAATATTTATGCCCGTCAAATCTGTTGTTCATTAAAAAAATATCTCAGCATACAAGGGCTCCCTTCTTGGAAAAATGGCCTGTTACTGCAAAATCTAACAGGCCTATAGTGCAATGCCTCACTAGGCAGGTCCAAGACTCGTGGCAACAAGAGATCAGCCAGCACTATCACCTCAGCAGCCTTTCTCCAGTTATTTAATGGTAATAGAACCACAAGGAAAGTTTCCCTGCATACAGATCGCATTAGGATATTCAATAAGAAGGGTTCAACTTTCAAGCTGATGGATGAGGTCTAATGACTGGGATAGGGTATTGGTGGAGCCTGGAGGGCTAAGATAATCTTTACCAAACTACAAACACTCCGTCCCTAAAACCACTTAAGCAAATTAGATGGTCATTAGAGTTTAATAGGTTTTCAATGATAGGGCATGCATTGCCATATAGCAGCCAGAAGAAATAGCTTTACGATGATAAGTTAATAAAGGATCAAGACCATCAATTAGATATGCAAGGTTTAGAGTTTGCAATGGAGGTTTTATGGTTGGAACATGCATAAAATAGTAATATAATGATGATGTAATACCTAGAAATAGGGTTTTACAATGCAATTAGTGCTAGATTTTTGTTGTTAGCAACTATTAAATGCAATTCCTACATAGAGGGACATAACACATAAAATAGAATTGCTTTTAGCAATATTTCAAAGAAACCCTAACCTTAACCCTAGATATCTAGAATTTTAGAGAGAAGAGAGAGAAGATTGTTAAATTAGAACGATTGATCACCAGCACCTACACTATTGCCTTGATCTAAATGGGAAATGAAGTTACCCAAGGCAAATTCAATGGAAATGGCCTTAACAAAGAGGGTGAGAGGGCTAAAGCCTCTTCTTAGAAACCTTAATGGCTTCATTAATAGGGAGATTTTAAGTTCAAGAGATGCAAAACTCGGAGCTCTCTTGAAGGATTCAAGAAAAACAATCTTACATGTCATAAGGAATCAAGATTTCAAGATAAATATAGCAATTTTAACCACAGCACACATAGAAACCCGAATTTACACAATATAGCATGCAAAATATAGAAGATAAGCAATAAACTTACAAAAATTCCACAAGAATATCTTCAATCAATCCCAAGAAACAAACTTCAAGCAAAAATCCTTCTCCAAGAGCAATTAACGCCATTGAATCACATTGCGGCCAAGTAGAAAAGAGACAAAGAGCAAGTGCACACTTCCAAAGAGTAAAGTGTGATGATGAATGATGATGAAAAATGAATAAGGCTCCCCTCTATTTATATCAAGGTAACCAAGCCTTATTTCACTAATTTTACAAGAGAAACCCCCTAAAGTTTACTTAAGTGTTCAATTAGGTCAAAGGTCACAAGCCAACCTTGAAATAGCTCCAAAACATAACAAAATGCAGAAAATAACCCACACGTGTGGGAGAAAAGTAGTCACTGGTTCCACCGTGATGTCATTCTCCAAAATAGACAATACAACATCAAGGAACTAAGACAAGGGTCCAAGAGTGCACCTCACTCCAAGAAAGTCCCAAAGTGCATGCATACATCTCCAAATAGTGCCTCCTCCACCATGATGTCATCCAAGGGAGGCCCTATGTCACCCTTTTCAAGCATGTTGGAGTGACATGGCACCTCTAAGGGCAAGCATTGGCATCAAAGAGAGATGTGCTAGCCCTCCCAAGTAATCTCAGTGATAACCATCCTCATTTGGGCTCCAAAACAAAGTATTGTCCATCAAAAAAGGTTAAAGCCAACCTGGGGGCATCTTGGGTCCAGCTGGGCACATCATCAAATAGTCCAATGCCCAAGCCTTTGGGTTCAACGTTTCAACATCTGGAGACTCATCAAGGGGTATAGCATCATGTGGAATATGCTCAAGGCCCAACGTTTATCCATGGAGGCCAACGTTGGGGCCTGAAAGTTAGGTCTACTCTAAGAAAGGGGCAAAGAATCCAATGGAAGTTGTTGGAGAAGAATGAAGTTATCCCTCAAGGGATCTATTGCATATATGATACCACCTAAACAAAACCTCTGAAGATCAAGTGAGATCAACTTTATTAGGAACATAAAACCATTACAGCATCATGGTGAACCATATCTAAAATTAGGGGCACACGAATACTTCACACAAAACTCACCTTCAAATGTCTAACTAGATCAGAATCTATAAACATGTTACCTCACTTATGTTGGGGATGACTAGGTCAACAACCCTATTAGGTGTTTCCAACTCCCACGGGCAGTGACATGTCCCAAGTTAACACATCAAGCTATAGGTTTGTGTGACAATGATGGTTACAATTTACGGAGTGGGAAAGACTTTAGGGAAAGTGCAATAGCCAAGTGACCAGCTAATGGGAGTCCAACATCTTGGGTGTATATATGTCAGGAGGGAGCAATAATGGTGGCATGATTTACCACTTCCCTCATCCTATTTTTTCCACCCCTTAGATGTGGCATTTACTTTTGATGATTTCTTTATTTGGGTGCATAGCTTAGGAGGCCAAGCTTGGTTTGATTGAAATAAGTTGATTCATACATCATGATTCAATGAAATAGAAATAGTAGAACAATGTATACATTGATTTAAACTCATCATTCAATATTACAGAATCTGATTAGTACTACGCAAAATAGTAGATACTAAAGTTTGAAGACCGGAATAGTAAAATCAAATTACTCAAACTCAAAAATAGTAAAAAGTGACGAGTCAAAGACTTGGTTCAAGGTCATCAGTATCTAGACTCGAGACTCAAAAGTTAAAACTAAAAAGGAACAACGATCAAAGAACCAATGTTACTAGAACTTGACCAATGATCGAACCAGTCAACCCAAAAACTGAGAACAGGAGAAAATAAATAAAAAATAAAAATAAAAAAATAAAAAAACAAGCCAAAAAACTAATTGACCAAAAAATACATAAATATTCAAATATTGAAAAAAAATGCGTAAATATTCGTCCATATGAATCCAAACCATAATACACAAATATGAAAAAAATTTCATATATATAATAAGGGTGCATATAACCAATATAGCACAAAGTGAAATCCATATTTCAACCAAAAATACATCAACAAAGAGGCTCTATATGGCCTTTATTGTCCAAAAAAATTCATGCTACAACAAATGTTTGATGAAAGTTTTCATTGATGTCAAAGGGTGAATGGGTCATTGTTGAGTAAAGTTGTCATTGATGTAAAAGCCCTAATCTTAGGGATGATTCCCTAGCTTTGGGATGATCAAAGCATGTGATAAGAAGCCTAAAATAGCAAAAGGGTTTAAGCCCTCAAATGCAAAATTGGCAGTCAAAAGAAAATCAAGAAAAAGGTGGTCAAAGCCAAAGAAAATTCAACGAAGGACTATATCATCATGTAGCACTCATCATGACATTTCCAATGGTATATGGCACTCCCTCTAACTCCTCGCAGTTGAAAAGAAATGATTTTTTGGATTTTTTATGCTCCATTTGGATATGCTATCTTTGGTTGCATTTTTACTCCATTTACCTAGCTCAAATGGAAATAAAACATACATGGTTGGAAAGCGTATTCCAACACCTATCTAAGGGTATATGGAACTCCCTCTAACTCCTCAGAGTTGAGGAGAAATAATTTTTTGAATGTTCACTGTACATTTTGCTAGTTACACAAGTCAGTCCAACTAGTGGACAAGTCATCCTAGCCAGTGGACAAGAGGGCCCGGTCTAGACCCCGAATGCACTATATATAGGTCTGAGGAGAAGGAATTTTAGCAATTCGCTCAAGGAAAATTTGGATCTTTTGAAACAAGCAAAAAAGATAAATGTTTCTAGGGTTCACAACACATGAACTAGAAGTCAGGAGAGGTTGGTTTGGGGAAGCTATCTATGGAAGGCATTTTGGCACATTTTTAAAGGATTTTGGCACATTTTTTGAAGTTCTTTTTGGCATCACTTTTGTAGAAGATTGGAGCATATATTGAAGTTATTCTCGAAGAAGTTTGGAGCAGATCATGAATTATTCTTGTAGAAGTTTGGAGCAGACCTTTCTTGTAGAAGTTTGGAGCATCTCTTGTTGACCTATCCCTAAGTCTTGTGGAAGTAGCTCCTGTAGCTGATTTGTAACAAATCTAAAGCAGCTCTTGCTGAAGAAGTTGTGAGACAAAATCAAAGGTCAGTGTTATGGCACCTATAGTTGGATTGAAGGTCAGAATTACAGTGGCATACTTATTGGAGCAGATCTCAAATTGAACTTGTTCTACGAGAAATAGTAGTGATTGAATGTGTTGTAATTGGGTCATTGTCCTTGGTACGAGAGCCCAAGAAGTTTTTATTTTATATATTATTCTATAGGTTAGTAGGATGGTGCTAGGGAAGGAAGTTGTAGCTTCCTGCAGGAGGTTGTTGCCTCCTTCCTGTTGAGAATTTGGAGGGCTGGAGGTTAATACAAATTCTCTTCTTTACTTGTGAACTTGCTTGAGTTACTTATGTCTTTCTTTCTTTAGCTTAGTTAGTCTTTCATCAAGTCAATTATCAAAATGCATGAGACACAAAATTAGGCTCCTAGAGCCAGGGCAAAACCTCTCCCTCTTGGAGAGGAAAACCCGCAAAGAATTCTTCTTCTAGATCTTCAGATGACAAGTACCATGACCCAAACTCAGACCCTAGACTTAGGAATGTCTCCAAGATCTTGTCACTGCCCTTTTAAATTTGATTCTTCTCTTCTTCAATGATCTGCTCTGTTCTGCACTAGAGAACTCGGTCTCCAAGATTTTCTTGTTGTATTGTGGTTGGGAAGGTAAATCATAGATTTACCTTGTTCACTCTTTATTCTTCTTTTAGAATGCTTTCTCTTTATACCTTCCTTTCTCTGTCTTTCTGAACCGTAGCCTTCAACCAAACTTTTTCTTGTTCTAGTATCCGAACTATTGGATGTGACACATCTACAAATGCCACCTTATCATACACCTTCCTGAAATGAGCAATTACACCGACACTTATCATACTTCAAGTATCCGCACTTATTGTTTCATATTGATCCGCACAACTTTAGCATTGTATGTCATGTAATCATCGCAGAAGTTCTTCAACCTATTCACTGAAACACCTTCCCAGAAATCCACATTGAAAATGTCTTTAAGAGTCCGCAAAGGTTGTCTCTTGGATGTTTGCACTTCCTTAGAGATCCACAAACTGTCACTGTGTTGACCGCATTGTATATGATGTATTGTGTTGGCCGCACTGTGTTGACCGCACAATATATTATCCGCACTGTATGTTGTGCATTATCCACACTATATGATTGTGTATTATCCGCAATGTGTGATGCAGAGATCCCCGTTCAACATTGTGTGAATGAGCCACAGGTATATGTACATATATAGAGACATGTTTTCTGTCTAAAAGCCGGCCATGCTTATAGATTTTAGGCTGACTTGTGGCATATCATAAGTACTTGTTTTCCAGTGTTGGCGAGGGCTATTACAGGCCACAAGTTCTTGAATGTGTGACAAAGCTCATGACAAGATCTGGAGCATATACTAAAGACTAGTTCTTCATATATATACATGACACTTTAATTATATTCTATGCCTAGAAAACTCAAACTTAATAGACATCATTAAGTCTATCTACTTAATAAATCTTGCTCAACAAAAATACATTTTATTATTTTGACTTCTTCTTTTCATAAGTAAATAATTACATAGTCAACATGAAGACCGACCTAGTTACACTTTTCAACACTCTCTCTTAACTAGGGAGGTATTCATACAAGTGCATGGTCACTTTCAAACTGAAGAATCTCATAAGAAGAATCGGATTGGTAATCGCATATGTATAGCATCATATCAACCAGTATTGTCCTAGTGCAAGGCCTTGACTAACAGCCCCATCTCTCAACGAGACAATAGGATACAATGTTGGCGAGACACATGACTTATCGACACCATCGTCATTGTCTCTCCAAGGTACATACTCCACCCGGGTGTTCCCAAAGTATGACCTTCTTGGACTATTCTTCTCTTGGGTAGCTAGCCTTCAAAGAATATCAGTCCCCGACTACTCTTATCTTGAATGCCCTAACACATTCTCAAAGAGTATCGAATGCCAGATGATTGCCCAATCCTCCATTTTGTCTTCCCAAGCGAAGACCAGAATGATGTGTCTATCTCTCCCTCTCAGCCATGAAGGACCTATTCCACAAGGGAATGTACTCATTCCTGTATAAGGAATGTACCTAAGCTTATTCTTAGGAATTACTCAGTTTCTTCCAAGTAAGAAAACTGATCACCAGGCTCCCTCTCAATTAGGGACCTGTAGCAGCAATGGTGAGACACCTAGCTGCTCATGAATAATTCCCCCCCTCGATGTCATGGATTTCGATATTTAGGAATCTTCAACTTTAGCTCCATAGAGCACAGATCATCCATTAATTTCATTCATGAGTCATGTCATCTACCAGAAAGTGATTCGCCTGCCTTTCTCATCTAGTTCACCGTTATGCCATGCTGCTTTCCTTCGAATCATCTTCAAGGATCATACATCCTTTCTCATGATTAGCAGCCCTGCACAAATTCATCCAGATAAACATATACATATGAAATTTTAAAACAAAAGTTACCTCAGTGATTATCTTACACCATGACATCTTCCTGTAGGCATTGGCATCCTTTATTCAGATTGACACATCTCCTAATGATATGTTTTGTCAAGGGTCTTCTTCTTTACCAGACTTTTGTCAGAGTCTACATATCCTTCCAGGAGATCTCCTAGTCACGTCTTCTTGGCTTCCGGATGATAACTGCCTCTTGACATGGTTACATTTTATTATCTCTTCCTTTTTGCACATTCTTCATTCCCAGGAACTTACAAATTTTCCAGTTCCTTGTTCATATACAACCACCTCATATTCCATGCAGATAGATTATGTTGATTTCATCTGTCAGTGCACCAAGAGATACTCCACCATAGATCATACTTCTAAATACAAAAGTCCATTACCTGCAACCATATGACATGACTTCACAGTATCCAGTGTCAGCATATAAATATGTACATACCTCACACCTCTTTCCTTGAGTCATCCTGTAGCATTTTTTCTAGAATGAAGAGCTTGATTCCCTTGACTTGCTCCATCAGTATGTCATCACATCCCAAAATTTTGTTTCCATGATGATCCTTGATCTTGATGACTACTTTCCATTAGTAATGTTATCAGAGAGGTTTTCCCGGAGCTGATTCACCAAGAGCTCCTACCATGCTTCGATCAGGATGCTACACTTCTTCCTATCATACAACCAACAGAAATCAACTAAAGGAGAAGATGATCTCAATCGTAGTGGAGATCCCTCGCTTCTTCTTTCTTAGATTTCTTTGCATTAGGTTCTTTCCTCTTTTCAGAGACATGGGCTTCTTCCCTATTCCTCTTGTCCTTTTTCAGATTAAGGACAATTTCTATTATAACGCACAAGTTCATCATATCCAAGGCATCGTTCTTCGTCCATATTTCTTCTTTTACTCTGAGGACCAAAACTTACTAAATCTTCCTTTCTTCCTGAACATGGTTGCAAAGGCTTGATTCTCTTCACTTGATCCTGTAACGGCTTTGGCTTTCAATCGTGTTTCCTCTATTTTACATAATGACCCTAAATCGTGGAATGGTGTGGCTTCTATCTTCCCGTTTAATCCTGAAGTGAAGTTTCCCCATTCTTCTCGCGGAGCATTTAGCAACAATGTAGTCTTCTCCTAGTTCTTGCAGTTGATCAGAGAGATTGCTTCTCTTGTAGTACTCACAGAGAATAGCTCTACCAATTTCTTATATACTCCTTTTGATGATTCTAGATTTGGGACATCGGAGATGATAGAGTCTTTTATAGATTCTGTAAGAATCCTTTGGGCTCTTATATCTCCCTTCATGAATTTGGCATGACTTCATTGTCCTCGTCTTCTATGCAGGAAAGTTTGAAACCCCAAACAGTTTGTTTCTTTCTTTGCAAAGGAGACATTTTAATAGATTCATATAAAGTCATAGATATACTTACTTGAGTAGATGTTTTTCTTCTTCTATCAACTTGATTACTTTGAAGATGGTTGAAGCTTCCTATGAATGGTGGTTGATGAGGATGTTTTGTTGCTTCCTTGAAAGATTAAGGATGATAGGTAACTTGCCTTGAAGCTTTTGATGGCAATACTTTGAGATGGTAATGAACTGTTGGCACATTTAAGATGGTACTATAATATTGTCATTAAGTCCAAACTGTCTTATTTCTTTCACTGTGGAAGACTGACCTTTCTTCTAATCAAATCCTTATTGCTTTGATGCCTTCCATGAAATCGAATCCTTGAGTGTCTCTATGCCCTTTCTAGCACCTTAGCTCTCATACCATGTTGAGAATTTGGAGGGCTGGAGGTTAATACAAATTCTCTTCTTGATAATTTCTTGTGAACTTGCTTGAGTTACTTATGTCTTTCTTTCTTTAGCTTAGTTAGTCTTTCATCAAGTCAATTATCAAAATGCATGAGACACAAAATTAGGCTCCTAGAGCCAGGGAAAAACCTCTCCCTCTTGGAGAGGAAAACCCACAAAGAATTCTTCATATAGATCTTCAGATGACAAGTACCATGACCCAGACTCAGACCCTAGACTTAGGAATGTCTCCAAGATCTTGTCACTACCCTTTTAAACTTGATTCTTCTCTTCTTCAACGATCTGCTCTGTTCTGCACTAGGGAACTCGGTCTCCAAGATTTTCTTGTTGTATTGTGGTTGGGAAGCTAAATCACAGATTTACCTTCCTCACTGTTTATTCTTCTTTTAGAATGCTTTCTCTTTATACCTTCCTTTCTCCGTCTTTCTGAACTGTAGCCTTCAGTCAAACTTTTTCTTGTTCTAGTATCCGAACTATTGGCTATGACACATCCACAAATGCCACCTTATGACTGCTTCCTGAAATGAGCAATTAGACTGGCACTTATCATACTTCAGGTATCCGCACTTATCGTTTCATATTGATCCGCACAGCCTCAGCGTTGTATGTCATGTAATCATCGCAGAATTTCTTCAACCTATGCACTGAAACACCTTCCCAGAAATCTGCACTGAAAATGTCTTTAAGAGTCTGCAAAGGCTGTCTCTTGGATGTTCACACTTCCTTAGAGATTCGCAAACTTTCATTGTGTTGACCGCACTATATATGATGTATTGTGTTGACCACACTGTATATTATCCGCATTGTATGTTGTGCATTATCCGCACTGTATGATTGTGTATTATCCGCACATGCAAAGATCCCTGTTCAACATTGTGTGAATGAGCCGCAGGCATATGTTTATATATAGAGACATGTTTTATGTCTAGAAGCCGACCATGTTTATAGATTTTAGGCCGACTTATCTACAGGTTTAAAGGCCGACTTGTGGCATATCATAAGTACTTGTTTTCCAATGTTCGTAAGGGCTATTACAAGCCACAAATTCTTGAACGTGTGACAAGGCTCATGAAAAGATCTGGAGCATATACTGATGACTAGTTCCTTCATATATATACATGACACTTTAATTATATTCTATGCCTAGAAGACTCAATCCTAATAGACATCAAGAAGAAGTCTATCTCATTAATCAATCTTGCTCAACAAAAATACATTTTTTTATTTGACTTCTTCTTTTCATAAGTACATAATTACATAGTCAACATGAAGACCGACCTAGTTACACTTTTCAACACTTCCAGTAGATGCTGGCAAACCAGGGGTTGTAGCTCCTTCCAATAGTGGTTGGCAAATATCTTGGGGTTGTAGCCCTTCCAGTTGTAGCTTGTAAACCAGAAGCTATAATTCCCCCGTAATATAAATATATTAATCATATATATCTTGTGTTCCTTTGATGTAATGTTATTGGTTAATTGTTTTGATACTTAAACTATTGAAATTTATGAAATACGGATTCACTCCCCCCTCTAAGCATTTCCAACAACAAATATCTAAATATCATCAAAATCATTGCATATATTGGGATCCTTGTCATCAATATCACCTCTAAGCATTAAAATAAGAAAAACCTTAACATGTCAAGTCAAGATTTTGTTTAAGTGATCGGTACACTTTTACTAGGGTCATGATAGAAGAGTTTAGTAATCAATTCCACCAACATCAAGGGCTTGGTGCTTTTGATTAAATGTTAGTTCCACACCCTCATACATTATGCAATCCAATGGAAATGGTGTAATACTCCCAATCATGATATTATGAAAACTATTAAGCCTATTGGATTTTGAGTGGGATCTAAAATTCTACTTTATCCATATGAATTCCAATGAGGTCAAAACCACTCTCAAACATCTTGAGTAAATTAAAGGTAATGTTAAAAATTTAAGTACTTTTACTTTAAATATTTAACATTACCATTGATTGCATAGCATCAGTAGATCCCTAGGGTAGATCAATTATTGTTTTCAAGCAAAATTCAAGGGGAACACCCATCCTTTTCTTAAGGTGAGCAACCCCTTTGGGTAACATTTCCCCCTGTGTCTCCTTGAGTTTCCGCAACAAGGTGATGTGGGGAAACATTTCCCCATGTGTCCCCCCATCCTGGGAGTATGGGAAACATGGGGAGCGTGCCCCCCATCTTGGGGTATGCATCTTGTCGAACATTGGTCCCACGTCAATCCATCCATCCATAGATGTGTGCAATAATGATGGTCATGGAGTGGGAGAGACTTCAAGAAAGGTGCCACAACCAAGAGACTAGCCAAGGTCAAGAAAACTACTTGTGAAATATGAAAATTAAATTTACAATTTGACCACAATTTACAACAAGAATCTTTAAGGCATGTAGCTGAAAAAAATAAATGCTCAATCACACCAAGGACACAATTATTTTGGTCAAAGACAATGGAAAAACCCACAAGGGGAAAACCGAGATAAAATGATTTTATCGTTTTTTCTTGGAGTAATTACAGAGCAAAATTTAATGAGAAAATCACAGCAATTTAATGCACTGCAAAACCTAACCGTATAGGAGGTTGTACTCCTCATTCTATGCTTGAACTGGTACAGTTGAAGTCATACACCAGTTAGATCTTCCTCCTCAAAAATCCTACTTGTTTTCTCAGTTTTTGCGCTGCAATAAATATTGTTGACATCATTGTCCGTACAACTGACATCACAGTCTGTACGACTGTACTTGTTGACGTCACCACTATACAGTTGCCTCGATTTTGTGCCTCAGCTTAGCAAAAAAATCACCTCTCTTTCTCAGAAAATTTGCCCCTCTAGGAAGACTCAAACCCTCAAATTTCTCTCCTCTTCATCCCATGTGTTATCACTCTAGTAATTCTTAAGTTGTGTAATTTTGGTTTTTAGTCAAAGAATTTCTAGAGGTAACCACAAACCTACTTCAAACTCTAGGATCTAGCCTTTCTAGGGTTCAGAGAGGGCTCTCTCTTTAAAGTTTAACTTTGTTTAAATTTGTGAATATTAGGCTAGCTATGAAAGTGCAGCTTTGGTTTGGTTTTGATAGATTTGGTGGGAAAAATCACTTGAAAGGATGGATAGTGGGAAATCTATTTGTCCATTGGGCTATGGAGTCAAAATCAAGCTAACAGGACTAGGATCAAGGGCAAAAAGGTCAAATGTCTTCAGAGCAAGATAGATAACCCTTGGAGATCTTGGAAAGTTGCTTTTTGTGAGATGGTATGATCGAGATAAAGGGCACTTAAGAATCCTTAAATCCAGAAAAGGGAAGTAGTAGGAGAGGTCAAACGAATGAGGGAGCAATTAAGAATTCCCTACACTGGAAATCAGAGGAAAACGTATAAATGATAACTAGTTAAAAACAGGGTGTTATTAACATATCTTGTAGTAATACTCCTAGTTATACATTCAAATTTAGCATAAACATAAATGGATGCATGTAACAGAGAAAAGAAACAATGACAAGTGAAGAAAATACTTCATTCCAAATAGCTCATCACAGGGATCCTAAAGTATGATGCCAGTTTGCTTTGATCCAGCTTGCTACTCGAAGTTTTGACACACAAAAGCTTTAAAGTCCAAGAAGAAATGACTATAACAATCCCAGTAATTTTATTCCACACAAAATGCTTCTAAAGATAAAGTATATATTCATAATGTTTTACAAAATATCCTAGATGACTTCTAGGAATTAACTTAGGAAAATAAAATATCTTTACAATAAAAATAGAGACAGTTGCTTAACAAATCAGCAAGCTGTCCTATTTTATCCATAAGAAATAGAAATAGCGTTGAGGATAAAGCAGGTGGCTGCCTTGCTGTCCTCCTTGCTGGCCTTTAGATATTTTCTGAAGTCTGACTTGCCTTGTCTAATACTCTTTCTCGGATGCTCTTTATTCACTGATACTCTTTAATTGATACTCTTTTAACCTTTAGTCAAAATTGTTTACTGCTATAAATAAAATCCGTTTTGACTATCATTCTGAAATTTATTTTTTATCTTCTTTTCATCTGTTTGTTTTTATCCTTCACAGTAAATCTATGAGAGCTTGCCAATCCTCATTTTTAGGAATTTGAATATTCTTTAATTTCCTAAAGTTCTCATCAGCTTCCGTATATCTAGCAAAGGTGGGCTTGATGACAAATAAGTGTTTGATCTCATATTGTAAGTAAAATAAATCTTCAAAACTCTTCAGTAACACCTTGCCTGTGGGGATGCCTTGACCTGTTGGCTTATTCACCTGTTCCTTGGCAAACTCTCTTATCTTCTTGTCATAATCATTTTGAGGCATCAATTTATCATTAATAAACATGATATCAGGAAGTCCTTTTTGCCTCAAATTTGTGAACTTAACCATAAATCTAGTTATGGCAGTATTCATACCTTCACATTTTTCTTCAAGTTGCCTCATCAAATTTCTCTTTGTGGTGACTTTCCTGATTTCTAGAATAGTAGCAGTTTTGTCTGTTATTTTGAGCTCTTCCAATTCCTGTCTATTTTTGTTGTTGAGGAAATTGATTAATCTTACAGCTTGTTCTGGTTTGTCAGCCAAAACAACCTGAGTCTTTTGAATTTCTGCTTGGGCTGCTAGCAATAATTCTCTCTGCCCAAAAATTACCTGAATTGAAGGCCATACATCATGGATGGCTTCAATGATATTATTCCAAAGGTAATTTTTGATGTATGATATTTGATCCTTCAGAGTTAATTCTTTTTGCAATTTCTTTAGCTCTTCACTCAATCTGTTGGCATTTTGTTCATGTATCTTAGCATTTACCTGAGCTGATTTATTTGATTTTTCAAGATTTTCAATCATCTTTGTCAACCTATTAATTTCATTTGTCTTCAAAGACATCTCTTCCATTGCTTTTACTATCTTGCTGGCATCATCTATAGGTTGTACTGTTGTGGTATATGATTCAGTGGCTGATGTAGTGGAAGAAGTCACTGGCATTGCAGTGGCCAGTGGTTCTTTGGGTGCCAACTTTTCTCCTAAAGTTGAAGGCACTGCTACAGTGATGACTAGAATGACTGTAGGAATCACTATTTCTTTTACCGTCTCCTTTTCTTGGACAAGTTGGTCCATTTGTATTTCCATTTCCTTAATCTGGGCTATCAACTGGAGAATTAAACTCATCATTTCATCTTTTTCCTTCTGTTCATGAGACTTCCTTTGTCTGAGGATGCTCACTTTGAGGAAGTTTGAGCGGTTTTCTCAATGCTGTTATATCCTCATTTTTCTTTTTTACCAATGCTTCTGCTGCTTTGATATTTGTAGGATCATATCCTACCTGCAATACTAATTCTTCTAAGGCTTTTATCCTTAGATCTTTGGCATATAATGAAGCTTTGTCCATCTTCATTTGATCTTGCATGTTAGAGATGGTGTTTTGAAGCTTATGAGCACTCATAGCTTTTGTTGTACCTGAGGAATATAACATCTCTAAGCTTTGCCTGTGAAATTCTATTTGATCTAGTTCATGGATGCTATTTGTAGCTACTTCTAGATCAACTTTCTTATAGTCAGCAACTGTCTTTGGAACTGATACTGTGGGCTGCAATACTTACATAATCAATTTTTTACTTGAGTAATCAAACGCTGATAGAAATCTGTTTTGATTACCTGGCTTTTGTTTCAAGAACTGAGAGTAAATTTCAGTTTTGATTTCCTCATTCTTCAATTTAATTTGCTTATATTTCTCCTTAATATCCAAGTCTTTTTCCTCAGCTGAATGTGAGGAAGAAGCTTCCATACTTCACTGTCTTTCCATCATCTGTGTATCTTCATTATTGAGTTGTTCTTCATTCTGATTTGGCTCATTGATAATTACAGTAGCTACATTTGTCTCTGGCAAACTTGTGTTGGTATTTAAGGGCTCTGTTTCTTCAACATCTATTGTCACTTTTCCTTTACCTGCTGTATCTAATTTTGGCCTTTTGTTGTAAATGATCTCGAACTTTGTTTCTATTGTAGTCTCTGCCACATAGGCTCCTTCTTCCCTTATTATTTTGATGGATTTCTCTAGTTGATTTGCAGTCTCTAAGGTATGACTAGTATTACCTTTGCTTACTACATCTATTAATGTGTTTTCAATCCATTCAAGTTGATTGGCAAACTTTTCTATTTCTGGTTTAGTTTCATGTATAAATGGTGTTAATTTGCATTTTACCCTTAGTTTGCTCAAGATCCCTTATGGATCATAGTTCCAAGGGAAAATCTCTTCAAATTTATATTCCAATAATTGATTTGCTGCTTCCTTTTCTACATCCCTGTGATTGCATATGAATGGCCCAATTTGATTTTTAAGTTTGAATTGGGTCTTCTTCTTGGCTGCCATAAAATTGATTGAACCAGAATTTAGGATTTGCCTGATATACTCCAAGGCAAAGATCCTCATTGAAGGATGTTTGGGTAACTTGTAAGGTAACAAGTTTGACCCAAAAACTCTGATTTCAGTGTATTTCTCATATAAATACCAGTCACCAACCTTACTCTGCTTTGATAACTACAATATCTTCTTCATTTCCTCATTTATTCTACGCTGCTTTGTCTTGGTCAACATGGTGATAACTGGATGTAAAAATAACTCTGAAAACTTTGAATAACTGAAATTTGTACCTTCTTTTCTGAGCAATGATGTCCAAAAAATGATAGATTGAGGATTTGACTCTATGTCCAATTTTTGAAGAGTGATTGGAAAATAATCTGATTGGAAATATAGGAACAAATGGAAAAGGTAGGAGGTATGTCTGAACACTCCATCAAGTTGTAAATCGGTCAATTGATAGTGAATACTATCAGCAATGAAACCAGCATAATCCCAAGATGGATTCATCAATGTGCTCATCAGTGAAATATCTAAGTATGAAAGAGAGCATTGAAAGAGATCTATACATGTCTTGATCCTTCAGGGAATTTAACAGTAGAATATGGAGGATTTAACTTAGGAATTTCTACATGCAGAGGCATAAAAGTCTGAAAAATCATGAACCTTTTAGGAAAATCTAGGCCAATGTATAGCTTGGTGAGGGCCTCAATAGACAAAGGTACTGCTTGGGGGTCAGGTTGAAGTTGCAACATTTGGTTAATTGACTCTGCAATGATGGTAAATAGGACTTCTTTACTGGCATTCACAATAGCTCTTTGTTCAGGAATATAGTACTGCTAACACAATCTAATAATCTCTTGACAAGGGTGAGTCAATGAGACTACATATTTGGGCAAATTGGATTCCCAAATATGAACATCTTCATGATCATCTAAAGATTTCTCATAGCACCAGTTATGGATATCTAACAGGCTGAATTCAACAATGGGATCAGCTATTTTATAATCAGTATCAGCAAGGGGAATGCGTTCAATATCAACAACTGGGGGTTGTAATGGATTGACAACAATAGCAGTGTTTGAAGTCATAGCAAGAGTAGGTTTAGGTGCTTTAGAACATTCAGGCTTGCTTGCACTCTGTTTTTTAGGCATTTTGATATGCTTCTGCAAGTTTAGACAGTTTGCAAAGGCAATTTTACAATAGCAGAGGCTTAAATAGGCAAATTTGGCAAAGTATGGGCTTTTCTTGTTCAATTAAGCCTATCAAAGAGATCTGGAGGTTTTAGAATTGGCCTGAAATAGAAAACAGGTGTTTTCTGAGTATTTTTATTGGGAATAAGGCTGAAAACCCTTTTAAAAGGATCACAGAGGGTTTAGGGTACCTGCAGAGGCTTTCTGGCTTATCTCAGGGCTTGAAAATTGTGTAAACTTCTTAAATTTCTTCAGAAATGGTGCGCAGCAGAGAAACGGGTTTCTGGGAAAAATTTGCCAAAGTTTGGCCTGTTTTTGGGACTTTTTGGCAGTTTATTTAATCAATTCCTTCACTTAAATGTGTTTGATTTCTTTAAAAAAAAGTTTTCCAACTTGATTGCAGGTTCAAATTCTAGAAAAATACCTGTTGTAATGCAGGTATCGGATTTGGAAGGGTTTCTGAGGTTCTGGTTGAATTGACGGCTTCAATGAATTGTTTGGAGCGATGCGCAGCTCCACAGCAGTCTTTAAAGGTTGAAGGGCAAATGAAGCAGGCTCGGGCATGAAAATGGCAGAGAAAATGGCTTTAACAGAGTTTCTTTCAGTCGAGAGAGGCAATGCAGAGAGTAAAATAGGCAAGAATGATATGAAATACATTTCCAAAGGTTTTATTAAATATTTCGGTTGTTTTAATCAGACATTGAATGCAGGTCGCATCAAGCAGGAGAGCGGTTTTGAAGTTTCCATGGACGAAAACCGCGAGTGGTTATCGCGCGGCTATTTGCGGCTATTGGGTGGTAAGCTGTTTTGGCTTAACCCACGCGATCCAATGATTGGATGGCACATGGAGGAGAGAGAGAATTGTGAAACCAATCATTTCACGCGAGTTTGGTGGTTGGTTTAACGTGCATATTTTTCACGCGATATCAAATCTATGCCTTCGGATTTGGATTTCACGAGCGAACGGGTGAGATTAGCTTGAGAATTGCACTGCATTAGGGGTGGGACCAGGGTGATTATATGCAGCGGGAATGGTTTTAGGCTTTATAAAACTATGTTTTAATAAAGCTTGAACCCTTAGGCGTTAAATAACATAGCGGAGGGGTAATGTTATGTATTTCTATTTAAAACATTTGTGAAATGTTTAAAACATGCGGGCGTGGTTATTATATAGTTTCAAACCTTTTAAATAGTTTAAAAACTATAGGGGTGGGGTATTTAATTAATGATAAGTTTAGACCAAAGTGTTTATAGGCGAGGTCTTTATTTCATGCACGTGGAATATTTAACTATGGTCTAAACTTTATAACTGTGGGTTTTGGGGGGTTATTTAGTTATAGGGGAATTAACATCTATGGGTAGGTGTAATTTTTAGGGTTTTAATAAAAAATAGGTTAAAAGTTAATATGAAAAAGGGAAATAAAACACATATTATCTCTAAGTACAGTATAAAATAAAGCATTGCTCATTTTTATATGTACTTCACTAATACTTAGGATAAATGTAATTTGAGGGTTTTATGAATGCTTTTGAAGGGATGAAGTTAATTATTTGGGGTTTATCTTTACTAAGTAAGAATGTGTCTTTACTTAGGAAAAAAGGGGTTTTAATGTATGAATGAAGGGTAACTGATGATAAATGTGGGTTTAACATAAGAACTCAATATTTTTAACTAGCCAGTCATCGAGCCTTGGGTTCGATTCCAACAAAAGTCAGAGAAATGCTCTGAGCCTGTTTGACTGATTGCTTAGAATACTGAATATGTATAGGGGAGGGGAAATTAGTGATTTTTCCCGTTGATGCTTTATTACATGATTTCCCAAGTGCTTTCTACCTACCCAACTTTATTTCTAGCATTTTTTCTTCATTTTGTAAGTGCATTTAGGCTTGCAACATTTAAAACATTTTCTTTCAAAGCATAAAAGTATCTAAATCTACATTATTTCATCCGAGGGCTCAGATTAAACTGTTGAGCTCCTCATTATTCTCTACCTATCTACTGATTTGTCAAGTTTAAACTGTTTGACAAATCTTTATTCACTATCTAAAACATGAAATTGAAAACATGAAAAGTTAAGATTAAACTGTTTAACTGATCATGGATTATGGCATTTATTGACGCTCTGCACATAATCATTATTCTTGCAGCAAAGTAAAAGTAGTGGCATTTGGATTTTCTCACTTTCAGATCTTTTTTCTTTTCTTTTGGGGTTTATATTTTTCTAAGCCCTTTGATTTTTCTTTTAGGACTTTTTACCCTCTTTTTGACTTTTTATTATTTTTTCATTTTTTCAAAATATGGGAAAACAACTTGCAGAAAGCAAGGTATGTACATATTTACAAGACTATCAAAGTCAATTCAAAATTTATGAACACTATTATTATAGGACCCTAACACCATCAAATGAACCTCTCATAAAGATTGAAGTGTTTTGGCCTCTTACCCTCACTATGCTTTTATAGGCTCTCATATGAAATCAATGGCTCAAATTTAATCTTCATGAATGGTTGAGATCATGATCCAAGACATGCTCACATGGATCACCAAAAGTCTACTTTATGAGAAAAACACACTTGTGTTTTCTTAAAAGCACACTTTTCACTTATAAAAGCACATTGACTTTGTATATCACAAAAAATCAACTTTTGGTTCCTCTTTGCCCATGTCACTTTAATGTTAGGCCATGCATTAAAGAGGGTTAAACACTTTCTGAGGTACAAAATCTCAACACTCCCTCTTACCGAGGAAAGTGTTCTACATAGCTCCCATGCTTGTCTCTGAAATAGACTTTGAACTCCCTCTTACTCATGTTTTCAGACATGCATACTTCTCACACACTTAGTTAATACCCTGTCACTTTTAATGCCCCTTCATGCTAGGCATTGTAACATGATGAGGACCTCCTAAGCGACACAAGCTCAACACTCCCTCTAAGCGAGGGAGGACCTTATGAAACTACCATCACCAGGATCATCCTCCAGGTGCAACACATCATCTGTTGTAGAAGATCCATCCAACTCTGAAGCTAGTCTCTCTACCAGTCCTTGGATACCAATAGAAGACCCGTGCCAGTCTCTAATGCTTTGTCCCCGAGCATCACCCATCAGGGTCAATATCATTCCAGTTAATCCTCCTACCAGTACTGGAATGAGCCTCTTGCCCATCACTCAGAATCGAAGACTGAATACTTGGTGCCACATCAACCTCCAAAGCGTCATGCTCCCCCTCTACCTCAAACATTGTTGAAGACTCTGATATCAACCCATAATACCCATGCATAGGTCTTCCTTGCACTATGTATATCCTTACTAGCTAATCACCAAGGATCACACCTTAAGTCGGATCCGCTACCAAAGCATAGACGAATACATGTCCCTTCTCGAACAATGTCACATATCCATCATCTTCCAAGGCTGAAATTGAGAGCAAGTTTACCGTTAACCCTAGAACAAATAGTCCCTCACCCACCTCAAAAATCTCTTTGGACTCAAGTTGGAATCTGACCCCTCCAACTCCTCTCACCTCACGTATGTGTCTGCCCCATTGTCCACAAAGCGGCTTGGGCCTATCTCGGTAATACTGAGAAGCACATCCCATATTCCTTTCATGTGGTGAGATGCGCCATTGTCAACCATCCACGTCCTGCCAACCTCATGACCAAGACTATCACAGTTGGAACAGACGAGTACTAGTGAGAACTCACTCTCAAATTGCTCGGTAAACTCATACACCTCCACAGAGGTTGCTACCTGACTCTCCTTCCTCTTGTTGTTGGGACACTGTCAAGCAAAGTGACCCATTGGAAAGCACTTGACCTTACTTAGGTCTCTCTCTTGCTCACCTTTCTGTTTCTACTTTGTCCCAGTCTTGGGATTGTTGACCACACATGTGTCAACGGTCTAGGAAGTAGAGTACAAAATAGTGGATCAAAAATTTTCAGATCATTGTCATCATTCAACTTCCAATTTCATCATTGTAAACCAATTTTTTGCTTTTTATATTGTAAATGATTATAGTATGACTATTAAGCCATGTAATAACACCTAGGTAAGCCTATGATTATTCTCAAAGGGTTTCATCCTTGCGATTTTTTTAACCTTCCCGAATTATATGTGTTTGTAAACATAGAGAATCGACTGAGTTTTTCTCCCAGATATACCCCAGAGCTAGGGTGGAATTATTTGATGATGTCTTAGGTGAGTCCTGGTGTTTATCGAGTCTATGTATTTTCCATACTAGATCATGTGTCTTGTCGCAGAATTGGGTAAAATATTGAGGGTCTATGTCAGATATGTATTTCCCCTTCTAAGAGCTGAATTAAGTTGTAATATCTTGTAAAAATATTTTAGTGCATGGTTACTCATATTTAGACACCATGGCTAAAATATTTGAGGGTGGAAAAAATAATTTATCCCCTCTTGAGTCTTTTAATTAATTTTTCTGGCAAAAATAAAAAACAAATAATTAGCCAGAAAAAATAATTATTCTAGAGTCAAAAATTAATTTGAGAGAAATTAAACCATGTCCAAGTGGAAAATCATCAAAAATTTGTGGGTCAAAAAAGAATTAAATTTTTGAGGTCCTCCACCAAGGGAAAAATTGATATTTTAAAAGAAATTGAACCCTTGGACCTTGGTGGTTAAGTCAAGTGTTTTTTTAGGATATTAGTCCAAAATATTATTTTTTGGATTAATAAAAAGGGATTTTAAGAAAAATTCGAAAAATTCCTCAAAATAAAAAATAAAAATCCAATCGACAGTGGATATAAAGTTATTTCAATTCAGGATCGATGGATGAGATTATTTTGACAAGGATCAAAACAACTAACCATTATTTTCCACTTGGAGGGGTTTTTCTTCTCTCTTTTTCTATATAAGGAAGAGATATGAAGCTCCTCATTTCATCTTTGGATGATGTAACAATTATCTAATGTACTGAGCAGGGCTTTGCTGGAATTTTTTTGCACTTAATAAAAAGTCTTTGGGGTTCAATTCAAGGTGTCTCTCATTTGTTGATCTGTGGTATGTGTTGGATGTTTTATTAATATGCTTTGAAATGTATTGTTAATTATTATTTCAATTGTCAGTAGTAGGAACATCTATTGGTACAAGTATCTTGCCTTAGGTGTTGGGTGAGAGTAAATACTCTAGATCTAGCGAAGTCTGGCAGGTATATCTAGGCTTGAGTTACAGGTTTCTCCAGCCCTTGGCCTCCAAGTTCACAGAATGTAAGGGGATCACATCCTTGTTTCGCACCAAGTCTTGATCCAATTAAAACTTATGCACGAGGACTTTACAAAAAATTAAAAAAATATTTTCTAATTATTTGCAAATTTATTTACTTGTGCCATAAAGTTTAATATGCTAATGAGAGCAAATTTTATCTTGTAAATATTTGTAAATTATTTTTCCCACTAACCTTTGTATTTTACATATAATTTTTATTTTTGTATAGTATTGGGCTTTTGGGTTTTATTTCAAATTTTGTATATATTGGGTTCTTAGGTCTTCTCTATTTCATCTATGCAAGTGATAGCTCAAGGGTTTGAAGCATAAATTAATTTTTGAGCTACTCATTCAAGATAAGGAGGATGATCTAGGACCTAGAGGGTAAGATCTAGCCTTCGCAAGTCACATTTGCTCAACGTCCAACTAAAGAAGGAAGCAGCTAGTTTTTGGAGGCCTTTTGCAGGGATTTTCCAGTGTTTTTTTGCCAAATCTTTGTGTTTGCAGGGGGCGAGTTCATTCGTAGGGTGGTCGTGAGCATTTCTAGGCCTATATATCCTACCCACAGCCCCTAAGGGATTTTTTTTGTTGATTGCAGCCCCTAAGGGCTTTCTTTTGTTCGCTGCAGCCCTTGTGAGGGCTTATAACCCTAGCGGCAACCCTTTGGGGCTTAGCCACAAGACTTAGGGCCTTTTTTGGGCAAGTCGCAGGCATAAAAGGCCTTTGTGTGGCAAGTTGCAGGCCTAAGGAGGCATATCCCTCCTAGTCGTAGCCCCTAGAGGGGATTTTCTCCTAACCGCAGCCCTTCTAGGCATTTCTTGGGGTAGTTGCAGGCCTTATAAGGCTTCTAGCCCTAGGTCGCAGCCCTATTTGGGCATTTTTCTCATTGATTCAATCTTGTATTGGCTACTTATGGTGTTTTGCAGCTTATTTCGACACTAATATTTGTTTTGCAGGCTTGGGGTAAGTTTGGCAAGGGTTTCAATTTGATTTCTAGATTATTTTGCCAATGATCCATTGATTTTCCAAGCTAACAATTAGTTTTGTAGGCTTCATGTTAATTTTTCCAAGCTAACAATTAGTTTTGTAGGCTTCATGTTAATTTGGAAGCTCAGTGACAAATTCCAACCATTGCATTAAATTCCTCCTTTCAAAAGGACCAAAATTGACCTTTGAACCACTTGATTCGGACATGGGAAAGTGGATTTCTAAAGTCAAGCCCACATTGGCACATTTGTTCAGGTCAGCCTAGAAGCAAAATTAGAAGCCCTCCAACACATATAAATACAAGTCACCTCAAGCTCATTTGGACATCACATCACACACTTCTCTCTCTTTCTCTTCTTTGGTTCGATACATCTAAAGTTTCTAGCAAAGGTATCGAACTAGCCAAAGGTACAGAACTGGGTGCGGAATTGTGGTACGGAACTAGGTGCAAAACTGTGTTAGAGAACTGGGTGCAAAATTGTGGTACCGAACTGGGTACAGAACAAGTCGAAGGTGCAGAACTGTTGATACCTTGACTTTTACTAGATTTGACTATTGGATGATATTTTGGTTGTTGGTTGGTTGTTCTCTTGGATAAGTCAAACTTTGACTTGAATTATTATTTGTGAATTTGGGCTCATTGTACTCTCTGCCAATGTCACATGGTTCAAGTTCGAGTTCACGTTCGACAATGATTAGGTTCGGTTTGAGTTCAAATTTTTTGATGAAGTTCGGATGAGGTTCACCATTAGGTTCGTCAATATATATAATGAATTATAGGATAAAATAGTAAGAAATCAACATCAGTAAACATCAAAAATGCTATCACGGACATGGAAACTACAAGGATAAATTACAAGCTTGAGTTGTGACATGAAGTTATGAGTTTTGATCTATGGACTTGGTCAATGGCTATGAGGTTTGATGAGATTCGTCGAACCTCAAAAAAATTTTAAGGTTCACCAAAAATCAAACCTCAAGGTTAAAGTTCAACAAACATTGTGACATAGCTCTTTGTTGATCTTATGACAATCTAATAGAAGAAAAATTTCAAATGGTTTTACCCCTTGTAGGGTTTATCCCTAATCACTGATCAAATATTTTGTCTCTTGTCTCTTAGTTGTCTTTCATTGTGCATTTGTATAATTGTTCTATCTACTAATGCTCTACTGTCATTTGTTAATTGAAGAAGTGGAAATTGTTAAATTGGATGCTCTTGGATATTGTTGAATTAATAGTTGCACCATAAAACAATTGATGGAAAAAAATTGAATCAGAGTTGAGGTGAAGACAAGCCCAAGAGACACATAGGGCAAGAGAATCCATCTTCTAGCAGTTGATTGAAAGGGGAAAATCTTTTGGTAAAAATGCCTACCTCATACTTCAAGGACAATGAAAAGCTAGTTGACTCATCTGGCTTTGCAGCTTGGAAGACTAGGATCAATGTCACTTTAGATGAGTATGATGCCTTGGAATACGTGGAAGGAAAGATTTCAACACCACTAGAAAATGCTCCTCGAGCTGCCAAATCCAAGTACAAGAAAGGTGAGATTAAAGCTAAGAAGAGCATTATTGATTTCTTAAGAGATCATCTACTTCTTTACATTTCATCTTTGAATACTTCCAAAGAAATGAACGATAAGATTGTTGGCATGTATGAAGTGAACAATCTGAGCCACATTATGGATTTGAAAAATCAACTTAAGGAGTTTAAGATGCATAAGGCAGAGATTGTGCAATCGTTCTTCATAAGAATCACTGAGATCAGGGACCAACTCCGGACTGCTCAAGAAATTAAACCTGACAAGGAATTGGTGATGACTGCCCATAGTGGCCTTCATCATGGAACATGTTCATTACTTTTATCAATAATACGGAAAGGACCCCTTCTTTTGATGAGCTACTTGCTCTATGCAATCAAGAGGAAAGAGTGATGATATCAAGAGGGAGAATTCAAAGACCAAATGAAGGAGAGCCTACTGCTTTCATTGCTCAAGGGAAGAAAAATAACTTGAAGAGAGGAAAGGGAAAGCCATCCAATTCAAGAAAACCTCCTCATGACCACCAGGACTCCAAGGATTCAAGAAGGCATGATAGAGATGTCGAATGCTACAATTGTCATCGAAAAGGTCACTATGCTCAAGATTGCCCTGAGAAGAGAGATGATCCAAGAAAAAATTCTTCAAGGTCCTACAATAATAACCATGGCTTCAACAACAACAAGTCATATGACAGAAGAGATGATAGAAGATATGGTAGAAGGAATGATAGAAGAAGAAGAGACTCTCTTGATGATCGTGAAGAAGGCTATCTTCCACATAAGAGGGCAAGAGATTCCAGGTATGAAAGTAATGTTACTAATCATACTAAATATATTCTTATTTTTGCACTTACTAGTTCCTCGCCTCTGGATACTTGGGATAGTTGGTTGGTTGATAGTGGGGCCTCTCATCATTTCTCTGGATATAAGGAGGTTCTCTCTAACTTGGTAGAAGGGGAGTCTAATTTGAAGATTATTCTTGGAGACAACTCTACTCATCCCGTCAAAGGATTTGTGTCTGTTAGATTTCATTTGGACTCAAGGGAATTTGTTTTGCTTCATGAAGTGAAGTATGTTCTGGGATTGAAGAAGAACTTGGTATCTATATTTGCTTTGGAGGAAAAAGGAATGAGGGTTGCATTCATAAAAGGAAAAGTATTTTCTTGGCCTACTGGATCCTATATGAGAGATGCTTTCACATTGGGTTCTAGGTTTGAAAGACTCTATAAAGTCACTGGAAAACCTATTCTAGCTATGGTCCATGATACAAATCATCAAAGTGAGCTATCGCACCAAAGGCTGGCACATCTTCATTATGATGCTCTTTCAAAAATGAAGAAGTTGGTCCCCAGAATCCCTGATGTTCAAGCTCAACATGATGTAGTATGTCCAGGGTGTGCCAGTGGAAAGAAGTCAAGGGGACCATTCCCCTCTAGCGAGAACAAGACTAAAGACATATTTCATCTCATTCATTCTGATATATGTGGTTCGATGCTTGCACATTCACTTGGTGGCCATCTCTATTACATTAACTTCATCGATGATTTTTCAAGGAAGACTTGGATATATTACTTGAAGCACAAGGATGAGGCCTTCAAGATGTTCAAAGAATTCAAGGCCTTGGTCAAAAATCAAACAGGGAAGAAAATTAAGATCTTCAGGTCCGACAACAGTAAAGAATACATCTCCCCTCAATCGGGGTGAGAGAGGGTATAATAATCAACTTTGGGATTTGGGTGATGGGAGGGATGTCCGGAGTTAAGGCTGGGAGGCGGCTAGCCATCACTCCAAGCATGCGAGAGTACAGAAAATTGAAGGAGGAGGACACGTGGGGCCCTGCTCGAACGGCCATATGTGAGAGGAGTTTGATATAGTGGCAGGCTCTAGAGGCGATGGGCATTTCCTCCTCTGGCAATTATGTGGTGTTGATAATTCGAGTGATTCGGTGGTGTTGGTGCTCAACGGCGTGACGCTCGTGGTGGAGGTGTTGCTGGTCGCTTCTGAGTCTACATCCAGACCATATGGAACGTGAGTCTAGGTATGTTTTTCCTCCTACCTCCCCTATGGGTCTGGTGATAGTAGGTTACAATCGCGAACTTGAATAGGTTGTGGGTTGGCCTGGTCCGACTTGGAACGAAATGCGTCTATGTGAAGGTTCAAGGCATGCAGTGATGTATTTAAATTTGGATGTTTCAATCCCTATTTCAGTCAAGTTTGGCATTATGCTCTCCCGAATGGGAATGTTTTTCTTTGACTATGGGTGTCGGGGCATGAGAAGGTTTTTCTCTGTTTATTGGGGTCAGGAAGGGTCCGACTCTTGGCGGCATGTCCGCAGGAAAAGTTATTTTAAACGATGGGTTTGTCGTCATGATTTTTCGGGAAAGAGCCTGTTAAGGGTGTTTATTTCAATGGGTATGATTTGCGTGAATGTTAGGTACCTATATCACTAGTATAGTCCCTTATTATTGTTAGTGTAAACCCCTTATTGTTATTATTGTACCCTTGTAACCCCCATTTTGTTATTATTGTGCCCTTAAATTATTATTGTTAGGTCGGCTAGGATTACATTGTGGCCCACTAGGATTACATTATGGCCCCATGGACTCCTATATATAGAAAGGAGGTTTTTGTAAATTGTATCATCCAAGAATTGTTCATTTATGTAATGTATTGGAGGTTGCCCCCTCGAAGTGGCTCATTTCTAAGGCGTTGATATCTCTTTTCTTCTCTTTTTTGAGCTGGTTACACAACATTTGGTATCAGAGCTTTGGATTCTAGGGTTTCGCTGCTCCAAACAGGTCATCGTGGAATTTTCGCTATAACTTTTTTTCTACAAAGGTTCAGAAGCTGAAATTTTTAGGGTACGAAGCTGAAATCTTGAGGAAGATTGTCTAAAAATTTTAGAGCTTGGTTCGCAATATTCTCGGAGATATGATCTATGGAAATTAGGTATTTTTTTCAGGCTCCTAAACAGGTCATCGTGGAATTTGCGCTATAAAATTTTTTATACTGAGGTTCAGAATCTGAAATTTTTATGGTGCGAAGCTGAAATCCTAAGGAAACTCGTCAAAAAATTTCAGAGCTTGTTTCGCAATATTTTTGGAGATATGATCTGTGGAAGGTAGTGCTTTTTCAGGCTCCTGAATTTCATCTCAAAAAGGTGATCGTGGGAAAATTTCAATAAATCTCTCTCTGAGGATCGGATTGGAGTGCCGTAAAAATTGGTCACAAGTGCACAGATTTTAGTTTCTTTGCTATCAATTTCGGAGACAAAGGACGAAACAGTGACACGTGGCAAGTCGTAAAAGTTCGCTCTACTGAACCAGTCCATAATTAGGTCATTGTGGGAGATTGGACACAACTTTGTCTTGGAGAATCCAAATCAGGTCAGACCTGTGGCATTCAAAAGAGAATTCAGAGGGCTATTTCATTGCTGAATTTCAGATATTGAAGAGTCACAATCACAGAGATAATCCAATTCCAATATCGAGCTCCTCAAAAGCAAGTAAAAGGTGTGTATTGTTTTTCCCGAATTGCATAAGTCTTGTTTGAAGAATCAAGTTGAATTGATTGCAAGGGCATATTGTAGAATAGATATTAGTATTGGATTATAAAATGGCCCCTAAAAATAATTCAACACCCATTAAGCCTTTTGAAAGCTCTACTATGACTCATGAAGACGAAGAATGGCAACATGACATATCAAAATTACAAGAGCAAGTGCAACAAATTTTGCTCTTGCAAAGAGCAAAAAAAATGACATGGAAGGTTTGAAGAAATGCATGGAATCTAAGATAGATGGCATGGAATCTAATATAGATGGCATGGAAGCTGGCATGGAATCTAAGATGGATGACATGGAAGCTAAGATCGATGAGAAAATGGAAAACATGAAGAATGATCTAAAAGAAGACATGGAAGGTTTGACAAACTTGATACAAAAAATGTTTCCTAATGGTGAAAATATAGTAGAGGAAACTCATGATGAGAACAAAATAAATGTTAATCATGATTTCATAAACTGTAATGTTGGCGGAAAAACCACCATATTCCGAAAATGGATATGGGGAAGTTTGATGGAAAAGATCCTATAACATGGATACTACGGATGGAGCAATATTTTGATCTCAATAATGTGTAAAACACACAAAAGGTACGCATTGAAACTTTACATTTAGAACAAAATACATTTGTATGGTATCGATGGCTTTGCTCCCATAAAAAAATTGTCACTAGGTGAATTTTTACGGAGGAAATGATAGCACATTATAAGGATACAAAGAGCGACACCTTCTTTAGCCAATTGATAAATCTCAAACAAAAGGGTTCAATGGGGGAGCACATTGAGGACCTCCCAAAAATTGAATATAAGGGTAATTGATATTCTAGAGGAACGCAGGATTGATGTCTTCATAGGGACTTTAAAGGATAACATCCAACATGAAGTTCGCTTTTGGGAACCCGACTCATTGGAAAATGAATTTAGGCTGACAAGAAAAATTGAATGTAAAATTATGGCAACAAGAAAGCCTACCACACACATATATAAAGATGGAAGTGTTGCTACTCCTAGACTTCCACAACCTACAAGGTTGACACCATAACAATTGGAAGAAAAAAGAGCAAAAGGAATTTTCTACAATTGTGATAGCAAATACACTAAAGGTCATAAGTGTCATGAAAATAAATTATTTTACATAGATTGTGAAGAAGAAGAAGAAAATGAAACTTAGAAGAGGATACCACAAAGGGCAGTAGTAGAAGAAGAAGAAATGAGTCAGACCATATCATGTAATGCATTGGCAGGAATTACCACTCCTCAAACTTTCAATATAGAAGGACATATCAAGAAGAAAAAGGTAATAGTGTTGATTGATTCGGGTAGTACCCATAATTTTATTCATTGTAAGGTAGCCAAGGAATTAAATTGTTTCCTATACCTAGCACCCGAATGTCAAGTGATGGTTGCAAATGGGGGAACTATAGGGTACTCTGGGAAATGCCATAATATCAAGCTAACCATGGGGGAATATGTGGTAATGGTCAATGCTTTCCATTCCTATGGGAGGTGTTGATGTTGTACTAGGAGTACAATGGTTACAATCTTTGGGGACGGTAGCTTTTAATTTTCAAGAACTTTTCTTGAAATTTTTTTCGAGAAGGAAAGGAAGTTGAATTACGAGATATTGCGGGGAAGCCCGAGAGGATAATAAGCTCTAATGTCATGACAAAGCTTCTAAAGAAGAACAACGAGGCGTAATTGCACAATTATGCTCACTAGAAGTTCCAACATCAAAATCATCTATTCTGTAGATCTCCAAGTCTTGGACAATCATTCCAAGGTGTTGAAAGAGCTCCCAAAGGACTCCCACCTATTTGTGATCATGATCATGTTATTCATTTGATTCCGGAAGTGTTCCTCCAAATATCGAGGCCTTATAGATATCCTTACGTCCAAAAGAGCGAAGTTGAACGTATGATTGTAGAAATGTTAGAAGCGGGTATAATTCAACCTAGTCAAAGTTCTTTCTCTGCTCCTCTAGTATTGGTACACAAGAAGGATGGATCATGGCGGATGTGTCCGGATTATAGGGACCTCAATAAGCTCACCATTAAAGATAAATTTCCCATTCCTGTGATTGATGAATTGTTGGATGAATTAAATGGAACAATTTATTTTACCAAGTTGGATCTTCATTCAGGATATCATCAAATTAGAATGAAGAATGAAGATATTCCAAAAACAACATTTCGAACACATGAGGGTCATTATGAAATTTTGGTCATGCCTTTTGGCCTTACCAATGCACCTTCTACATTTCAAGGGTTGATGAATTCCATTTTCAAACCCTTCATTAGAAAATTTGTGTTAGTATTTTTTGATGATATACTAATCTACAACAGCTCTTGGAAGGATCATGTTCAACATGTTGACAGGGTGCACAAACTATTGGAGGAGAAGCAATTATATGCAAAAACCTCCAAATGTTTCTTTGGAGTACAAGAGGTGGAATATCTTGGTCATATTGTATCTCACGAGGGTGTTAAAGTAGACCCTAACAAAATTAAAAGCCATTAAGGATTGGAAAGTTCCCACAACCATAAGCGATTTGCGAGGATTTCTCGGGTTAGCGAGGTATTATCGCAAGTTTGTTAAAATTATGGGAGAATAGCGACACCTCAAACAACATTATTGAAGAAAGATGCATTTTCATGGACTCTTGAAGCAACTAAGGCCTTTGAACATCTTAAAGAGGGAAACTGTCTAGCACCGGTATTAGCTACGCCAGACTTCACAATTTTTATTACTATGGAATGTGATGCCTATGGAAATTGAATTGGTGTTTTTTTAATGCAAGAAGGAAGACCCATTGCTTTTAAAAGTCGTCCAATCAAACGAAAGTATTTATAGAAAGATATTTATGAGAGGGAAATGTTATCAATACTAAATGCACTAAAGAAATGATGACCTTACCTAATGGGAAGACACTTCAAGGTAAAAATTGATCATGATATTCTTAAACAATTTTTGGAAAAAAACTCTCTTGAGAAGAGCAACAAAAATGGGTCACAAAAATGTTGGATTATGACTTTGAAATAATCTACAAAAAAGAGAAGCGAAATGTTGTTGCAGATGAACTCTCAAGAAAGAATGAACTGGTGGAAGCATTGCTTTGTGCCATTTCTATTATCCAATCAGAGTGGATAACCGAAGCATGGGATGAATGGAAGAAGGACGAAGAATGGTGGACACTCATTCAAAAGTTGCAACAAGATCCTAGTAAATGTGATACATTTAGTTGGAAAAATGATTCCTTGTGGTACAAAGATCGCTTATATACTTGTAAGAATTCCCATGTAAAAGAAAAGATTCTTTTGGAATTACACACTTCTCCCTTAAGAGCACCCTCGGGAATTTAAAAAAATTACCACAAGGTGAAGAATAATTTTTTTGGGATCCTTAAATCTGATATTGAAAAGTTTGTGGCGAAATGTTTGGTTTCCTAGCAAAATAAAGTTGAGACAATTAAGACCTCGGGTCTTATACAACCTTTATTCATTCCAAGTCAAAGTTGGGAGGAGATTTCAATAGATTTTATCACAAGTTTACCTAAGTCCGAAGGAAAGAGTGTCATCATGGTGGTAGTTGATAGACTTACCAAGTATTCACACTTTTGTGCATTATCTCATCCATTTAAAGCAAGTACGGTTGCTACTACATTTATGGACGGAAATTCAAAGCTTCATGGAAACCCAAGGGTTATTGTGAGCGACGAGATCCCATTTAGAGATCCCATTTTCTTTGGAAATTTTTGGACGGAGTTATTTTCTTGTTTGGGTACTCGATTAGCTCATAGCTCATCTTATCATCCTCAATCTGATGGTCAAAGCTGAGATAGTAAATAAATGTTTGGAAGAATATCTTCGTTGTTTTGTATACGATAAACAAACACAATGAGTCAAGTAGTTACCTCTCGACTGAATGGTGGTATAACACTTCCTTCCATCTTTTATGTAAAAAAATGACCCAATTTATGGCACTTTATGGATATCATCCACCGTCCATCACATCATCTTTAAGTTAAAATTCGAAGGTTCAAGCAGTAGAAGATCACATCGAGCATCAACAAGAGGTTCTCCAGCTCTTAAAGGATAACCTAAATTTGGCACAAAATCGAATGAAACGACAGGCATATCAACATCACAGTGAGAGAAGTTTTGATGTAGGAGACTGGGTATTTTTACGGCTACAACCATACAAACAAATGTCCTTCAAGTAAGCTAAGAAGGATAAAATATTATCGCCCAAAGTACTATAGTCCTTACAAGGTGTTGCAAAATATTGGTACTATGGCATACAAATTGGAGCTTCCTGCTTCTTCACGAGTGCATCTAGTTTTCCATGTTTCATGCTTAAAGAAGTTTATAGGTGAAAATATTCCAATTCAAAAAATATTTCCAGAAATTGATGAGGAAGGAAAAATCATGTTGGAACTGAAACGATCATAGAAGCAAGAACTCGACGGCTACGGAATCGATCAATTTCGGAGTATCTCATCAAGTGTACGCAACTACCCAGCAGAAAGTTCTACATCAACGGATGAGAATTTTATACGAAACACGGGCTACTGTTGAAAGAAACACTTTTTGAAGGAGGGGCATGTTGGGTCCCTATATCACTGATATAGTCCCTTATTATTGTTAGTGTAAAACCCTTATTGTTATTATTGTACCCTTGTAACCCCCATTTTGTTATTATTGTGCCCTTAAATTATTATTATTAGGTCGGCTAGGATTACATTGTGGCCCACTAGGATTACATTATGGGCCCATTATATATAGAAAGGAGGTTTTGTAAATTGTATCATCCAAGAATTCTTCATTCATGTAATGTATTGGAGGTTGCCCCCTCGAAGTGGCTTATTTCTAAGGCTTTGATATCTCTTTTTTCTCTTTTTGGAGCTAGTTTCCCAACAGTGAAGCCACAATCTGTCGAGGACCATCTCAGAGATGAGAAGGTTCAAATTAATAGTTGTGGGAGTAGTGCAGGCCTTTACGACCTTCTGGGTCACAGGGTAACTCTCAAATCTACGAAACAATGGAGCGGCTCTATTGATATGCAATGGGTTGTATTTTGGTGGCGTAAACCGACTCTTGATTGTTCTGTTGTGTCCGCTACAGGTTGTTTGGTGGCATAAACAGACCCCTGACATTACAGCAGGTGTTGGTCGCAGCACCGTTTCGAGGGACAGTGGGAATATTGCTTGGCTCGGACTGGTGGTAGGGGTTCAGGATCGGCACAGATTTACACCAAGGGACAATGCTTGGGTCAATATGGTTCGGAGAACTAAAACAGTGGGGGCAGGCAGCGGGGCTAGCGGCCAGGGAAGTGGCAACAGATACAAGAAAACGAAGGCAAACACCAAGGCCTCGGGCAACAATCCGAGAAAGAGCGGTCAACGTACTAATGCACAGCAACTACAAGAGGATATGGAAGCATATGATTTTGGCACACTTGTGGAGATTAAGCAGCGAATTAAAACTTGGGAGACAGACCTGAACTGTCATGCAGCCGCGAAGGTCAAGGTGGAGGACTGGCAGGATCTTGTCTTAGATCTGAGCAACACTCTGGGACGCATGACTCAGGAACAAGCACACGATGCACTTGTATTGGATAATGAAGAGCCTGGTGGCCCGAGCTATAATGTCCCCTTTGGGGCAAGCCAGGGAACCAGACCCGGGATAGCAGGAAATTGAAAGAGAGTTGCAGTTGATACAGGTTCAAATTCAGCATCAAAACAAACGCCTTGGGTGAATTGAAGGGCACCCCCAATCTGAACTATCGGGGTCGAGTGCTCATGGCCCTGCTCCAGTGGAGTCTTCTGATTAGATGATGTCTTTATGCTTACTTGTTTTGGAATTTTGTTATTTTTTGTTCAATTTTATATGTTGAGTACTACAGAATTATGTAGATATATAGGGAGAAATTGTTGCGTAGATTTTCAAGTTTACAGAGCCTTGAAAGACAGACATAAAACATTCAGATTTTGGTTGGCCTATAATGCATATCGGTGGCCAACAGAACTGGTTTCCCACAAGGCAGGGTGCGGTCACCGAATGTCCTCTATATCACTGTAATTTGCTTTTAAATTTGAATGAATGAAGAAGGTCCTACTCAGCTTACAAAAAAAAATAGTAAAGAATACATCTCAAATGAATTCAGACTTTTACAAGAAGGAAGGATCAAGAAGGAGATTATTATGCCCTACAATCCCGAACAAAATGGAGTGGCTGAGATAAAGAATAGATCTATTGTGAAAGTTTCCTGCGCCATGCTCCATGATCAAAAGTTGAAGCAACAAACACTGTTGTATATGTTCAAAATAGGGTGCCTCATCAAGCGTTGGACAACAAGACCCACGAGGAAGTGTTCACAGGCGTCAAGCCCAATATTGGTCATGTCTGGATTTTTGGCTGCCGCGTGTATTTTCATGTGTCGAAGGACAAAAGAAACAAGTTGGAAGTCTCTGGAAGAAAAGGTACATTTGCTGGATATAGTGAAGATTCCAAAGCATTTAAAATATATATTCTTGGTCGAAGGAAGGTTGAAATTAGCAAGGATGTAACACTCGATGAAGATGTTGCCCTTGGAAAAGCAAGGGACCTTCCTTTGACTCCTCCTCCTGAGAAGAAGAGTGATGATATTGATATTCTAGAAGGTCCTTCTATACCAAAATCCGAGAAAGATATCGTTGATGATCCCATGGAACCTATGGACCCCTTGGATCCTCCTCCAAGTTATCCTCTAGCTAGGAAGAGGCCACTATGGCTTTGTGACACACTTCAAGATGCCAAGAAACATATTGTTGCCTGTGGAACCTTTAGAGAAAGCAAGAAGCCATGCAGGTACCAAGCATATGTTGTAGCTATGAGCAATGTCACAGGGTTCGCCAAATTTGAACCTTGAGGTTCGGAATTTGGTGAACCCCAAAAAAACTTTCAAATTTGTTTAAGTTCGCCGAACCTGAAATCTGAACCTGAAGGTCAAACCTAATCAAATTCAAACCTAATCGAATTTGACCTCAAGTCGAACCTGATTGAATTCGAACATAATCAAATTCAAACTTCAAGTCAAACCTACAGTCGAATTTGATAAAAAAAATTGAGGTTTAGGCTTATGAATTATAACTACTTGACATTCTTGACTTCCCTTTTTAAATTTTTAAATTTGAATATGTTCTCCATGATGGTGCAATATAGTTGTATTGTAATTTGTATGTTTTAATTTTGCGATTTTTTCAGAGATTACAATTATTTGACATTATAGACATTCTTTTAAATTTTAAAGATAAAAAATTATGCCATTTCTTTTTGCATTTGCAAACTACTATTGTGTATGTGTATATTTAACTAATGCCATTGATAATTAGATGTTACTATGATTAAGTTATTCATGTATGTTTACTAATACTAATTCTTACTCATATGTGTTTATTGGTTGATTTTGATTTTTTTTTATTTTATGTCATATATATATATATATATATATATTGAAAAATATGTATAGTTGAACTTAATGCCAAACCTCATTGGAAAATTCGAATTCGAATCAAACTTAATCATTGTCGAACTCGAACCGTGTGACATAGGCTATGAGCAATATGATTCAAGTTGAGCCTCACACATTGAAAGAAGTTGTAAAGGAACAAGTTTGGAAGGATGCTATGGCCGAAAAATACAAATCTATTATGAAAAATGACATATGGGATGTTGTGCCGAGACCGAAGTGAAGATCAGTGGTGACCTCCAAATGGCTCTATAAGATCAAGCATGGGGTTGATGGAAGCATCGAAAAATACATGGCAAGGTTTGTAGCCCATGGTTTCTCCCAAAAAGAGGGAGAAGATTATGATGACATATTTTCTCCTATGGCCCGATATACGACCATTCGTTCGATAGTTGCCCTTGTTGCAAGTCAAGGATGGACTCTTCATCAAATGGATGTGAAGATTGCTTTCTTCCATGGTTTGCTTCAAGAAGAAGTATATGTTGAACAACCTCCAAGATTTGAAGTTCATGACAGGAAGACCCATGTGTGTCGATTGAAGAAAGCTCTCTATGGATTGAAGAAAGCCCCTTGTGCTTGGTATGCCCGCATCAACAATTACTTGATGAAGCTAGGACTTACAAGTAGCAGTGTTGATCTGAACTTGTACTCAAAACGATCCAAGGTATGCCTCTCATTTTGGTATTATATGTTGATGACTTATTCTTGAGAGGTGCAGACCCTCTCATTCTAGAATATAAGAGGGACTTGGCTTCCGAATTCGAGATGAAAGACCCTTCTCTATTGGATTGTGACGCTTGAACCTTGCACTAAGGTTAAAACATGTGACCTTGCATTTCTCTTGCGAGCAACCCCATGTAGGAACAGAGGCACCTGGGTCGTTAGAACTCCATGGGAAGTATCATTAATGAGGCCTTAGCCTCCTTCCTGTGGACTTCTTTCTACAACCTTCTTGTGAGACTTGCTTCGAGATGGTTGGATTGAGGGTCCTCACTTAGAATAGGCATCCTACCAAAAAGTAACCAAGAGCTTGTATCTTACTTAGTTTTAGGTGTTGCATCTCATATAGGATAGTTTCTCATCCCAGCAACGATTGTTCATTTGGTAACTTGGTATCTTAATTCATATTGTGAAAGTAATTTGACTCCCAAGGCATTGGTCTCATACTTCAAAATCCAAAAATTTGATCAAGTTGTGCTAAATAATTAAACTTCTCAATTATCCTTAACCAAGTTGCTAGGTCGTTCAGTTGTGTCTCCTAAATCCCTCATCTCATTCATAGGGACTACCCCCCTTAGCCTGTTGTAGGGAGGTAGCTTAAACAGAGAGGGTCAAGATCAAAGTGATAGCCCCTACCCTAAGCGTTGTTGCATTCTCGTGTACAATCTAAGCAACAACAGAGACCTTTCTTGGACTCTTCTTTTTTCCCACTACTAACAAGGCCATGGTCTCCTCATCATCTTCTTCTCTCTAACTAGTAGATCCATAATGGATCCTCAATGCCTCTTGGACAAAATGTCCCACAGTCGCTTACATCCTGATAAATGCTCCATGGCAATGACCCCTTGGACAATCCTCTCCTACGGCTTTAAGAAGTCATTCAGAGTTGTCATGACCAACTCTGTAGGGTCCACAATCTCCCCCACAACTGCAAGTTCATCTCGAATTTGTGTTATACGAGTTAGGAATGATGTAACTATCTCATCTTTGTTCATCTTGGCACACTTGAGCTTTTCCTTCAGCTTCATGATTTTGTTCTAGCTTGAACTCTGGTATAGCTTCTTCAAGGAGCCCCGCATCTCATCACATACAAGAGCCTTACTGTTGATGTGAGGAACAATTTGGTCTTTCACACCATCAAGAATTATCATCTTGGCTTGGATATTCTTCTTCTTGAACTCGGCTAATTGTTGTGGATCTTGTTGAGGTGCCACAATATTTTCCACAATTTCTAATAGCTCCCACTCTTCAAGGAGAAGTCCAATTCTTACATTCCATGGACTCCAATTCTCAGCTCCACATAGTTTGTCCTCAAAATCTAAGACCTCGAACTCTTAATGTTGAAAGTGTAACATGGGAGGTACTTTCACAACCCTTGGGGTACTAGGTTGTGAGGAGTTTGACCCACGAAAATGTGGTTTTGTGGGCAATGTACCTGTTATCGCTCAGATTGTACAGGCACTGCAACAACGACTCAGATCAGGGGTTGTCACTCTAATTCCCAACCTCTCCATTCTAATTGTCTCCCAATAGCAGGTTATGGGGGGTAGTCCCTATGGAAATGTGAAGACAAGTTGGCAACCAACAAGTTCAAGAGACACAATTGAGTGGCCTAGCTACTTAGTTAATTTTAGCAAGAAGAGAAGATTAGATTAAATTGTCTTATGAGATCAGTGCCTTATGGAGCCAATTTCTTACTTATTATCTATTAAATGCTAATTAACCGGATGGACAATCGTTCCTTGGATGAATGACTATCCTATATGAAATGCAAATCCTACAAGCTAGGTGAAATGTGGAATCTTGATTGATTTTAAGTTAAATGTCTATTTTAAGTGTGACCTTCATCTTAACTGTTTTCAAACCAGATTTTAGAATAGGTTGTGGGATGGAAGCCAACATGAAGCAAATAAAGGCTTGATTAACAATACCTCCCCATTTGTTCCAACCACCAAATGCCTCTGGCGTTGCATAGACTATAGCTCTGATGACTGCAAGGTCACCGTGTTAACCACTAAAAACGGTATGAGTCCCTCAAGCTAAATTGAGAAAGGGTGGCCCTAAATGTCTATCAACCAAGCTTATGCTTGGAGGTAAGTTATTAATGCAAATAGACTTAGAATACTTTTGCAAGGGGTATGAGTGAGTCTTAGGTTAAGATTGCCTAATGTTTAAGTACTTTAGTTATGATTAGCCTTCAATTATGTCAATGAGTACTTATTAATGCAAATTAAGAGGCAATCTTTTAACCACAAGAAAAATGTGCCAACAAGATACAACAATGCTCACAATAATTATTAGAAATCTCCAAGGATATTTTAACATGATAAATGCCAATATTTCCGATGTCAACAAGCACATTTAATAATGAAAACAAGCTCTTTCACAATAAGGCATAAATCATTGAAAGCACTTCAAGTTACTTATGATCTTAAGGTATCAAGTGACATTAACAAGCAATTCTAACAGCAGTAAGATGAAGTATGATAGTAGTGAGTAAATTCCAAATTAGAGCTCTTGTAAGTGTGAAATGAGAAGAGAATACTTAACCAACAATGAGAGACAAGGATCCAAGTGAAATTATGATATCTTATCCTTCTTAAGCTATGGTATTCAGTATTATATCAGATCTGATCACACTTGTTATGCAGAGTTATCAGTCATCAAAAAACAATTATATTTGTTCTGAATAACAATGCCCAATTCACAAAATGACTAGCAAACTTATACCATGAGTTTCTTAGTGTAGTTAGGCAAATTATATGTGATTTTTAGAGCATTCAAATTTAAAGTTAATCATTGTTAGAAAAAGATAGGACTGTTGTAGCAAACAATGAGGAATAATAAAGGTTAGAAGCCAAACCCTTTGGCCTAAAGGCCTTGGAGAACTTGCCCAATTTGGAAAAATCCTTTCCAATGACTTGATGCCTGAAAACAAAAAACTTGAGCCAAAATATCCCCACAAAACCCACCAATTTTTTTGTCCGGAAATCAAATACACCCACAGAGATGAGAAGAAGGCCAATGAGGGTTAAGGAAGGGCAACACTAGGCCCTAGAGGGCTAGCATTGACGAGGAGGAGGGTTGGACGAAGAGCCAAGAGGCCTAACAAGATTGCGGCAAGCCCAAATGAACGGATTGAGGGGCAAAGAGAGGCAGCAAGGTCGAGGTCTAGGAAGGAGGGTCAAGGTACAGAGAAGGTCTGGAAAGGCCTGCGGCCAGGCCTTATAGGCCTAAAAAGGCCCATGACAAGCCCTAAAGGTTGTCGTGTATGAGCTAGAGGTTGGTTGAAGCCTTAGAGGCTTATGACCAAGCCTAGAATGGCCTTAAATGACCAAGGCTAGGAGGGAAAGGGTAGGCTGAGGCCTCTAGGGGGCTGCGGCTAAGCCTTGGAGGCTAAAAAAGGCTGAAGTCGGGATCTCAGAGGCTGGACAACAAGGGAAATGGAGGATGTTAGGCCCAGAGGCCTTAGAAAAATTGAAACCCTCACCCACAAATCAAATTTGCTTCAGATCTTCAGATTTACTGCAAATTATTCGATAGCTGGCCCTGCAAAAATTGTAGAGGCTATATCTTACCCTCAAGGGCCAAGATCTAGCTCTAATCCGGCAATTTTCCTTTGATCTCAGCTGCAAAAATAAATCTACAAATGCCCAAAACCCCAATATATACAAAAAATTCAAAAATCCCCAAAACCCCAACTGCGAACAAGACTTAGACAAATAAATTTATTTACAAAAATCTATTATACAAATATATTTACAAAATATACAAATGTACAATGCTTGAAAAGATTTTGGGAAATAGTTTTTTGAATAAAAATTTTGATGGTGGCTAGATGTATTTTGAAACATACATGCTCAACCACAGCCTTAGCGAAATTAGGAAACCATATAAAATATTCAGGATCCAAACATGGTCAGCCTGTGCCCACAATCTGTGAACTTGGAACCTGCAAACTCTATATATATTTTCTCAAAAAGAAACCATTAGAACATACAATGAGTCGGATCACCTAAGATAAGCCCAAAACTTACCAATAGAATGTTTCTATCATCTACAATGAAATAACGATTCAATTAAATTTTAAAGCACAATATAGGAATGCATGTACCCAGCAAATACCACAAATCAGTGAGACAAAGACACCATGACTACACCCCAAAGTCTTTTATTATGATAAGCAAAGTGTTCCCAACGGGATAGTGGCTTTACACCAGCTTTTACAAAGTTACATTAGACCCAGTTCATCAAAAGATGAGAAATAGAAGCAAAATGCTTTCTATTTATAGAAAAAAACTTCCAAGTGAAAAATAACAGCTTGTTCGCTTGATCCTCGTCAAAATAATCTCGATCGTCGATAAATCCTTGATCAACTTTTAATCTTCGTTATCGAAAATAATTATCTTTGAGTAGTTTTCGAATTTCTCATTAAAACCATTTTTATTAACTCAAAAATAATTATTGAGCTAATTTTCTCAAAAATTTGACTTTGAATTAACCACCAAGGTCCAAGGGTCCAATTTTTTTTTAAATTTCCAATATTCCCTTGGTGGGGGACCTCCAAAAATGAATTTTTTTTAGACCCACGAATTTTTCAACTTGGAAAATTTAATTTCTCTAACATTTAAATTTTTTACTCTAATTAATTAATTTTCTGGGTTAGAATTTTATTTTAATTTGCCAAAAAATTTAATTAATTGACTTATGAGGGGATTAATTATTTTTTCCACCCTCTAATATTGTAGCCATGGTGTCTAAGTATGAGGGACCATGCACTAAAAGATTTTTTACAAAAGATTTTACAAATCAGCCCTCAAAGGGAGAACACTCGTTCATTATAGATCCTCAAATAATTACCCAATTCTGCGACCCAATATGATCTAGTAGACCAAGTCATCAGTAATAAAATAATTTGGCCAATTAGCTTAAATTATTTTCAAATCACTTTTACAAAAGACCTAACTAAAACACTAAGACTCACCTAAGACCTTGATGATAAATTCCACCCTAGCTTTGGGGTGAGGTTGGAGGGAAAAACTCTGCCAATCATCTGTGTTTAGAAACACAGCTGAATCAGTGATACAAAAAAACTCCTACAATAAAATTTGTTGTCAAAATCATAGGCTTACCTAGGTTTTTACATAATAAAACAGTTGTACTAGCATCATTTAGATTACAAACTTGCAAAATGGATTTACAATGACATCATAAACAACTAGCTGATGATTCTGACTTTGAAAAAACCTTGAAGTCCTCGAATCCTGCTTCCTTGGAATGTTGAATAAAATGGGTGCAATAGCACCCAAGTGGTGGGCTTTGGGCACATGTTGGTGGGCTAAAGACCCAAAAGAATTATTTTTTTCTATTTTTTGTGTGAGGGCATCTTTGAAGGATTAAAGGGGTACCTAAGGCCACAATAAAAAAAGTATAAATATAAGTCACCTATGGAGAGGTCATCCCAAGCATAGAAACTCATCTTATGTTCAATATCAACTCAAGAAGAAGTTGCAGACCTTGAGGAGTTACCCACAGCGACAGAATATTTGCTTCAAGTAGACCGATCATTGTTCTAGAGGACGTTGGACTTGTTATTAGTTAAGAGAGGATGAATTTGGTTGTATGTTGGATAGAAGATCCATCTACGGCCTAGAAAAAGGGTTCTCCCTGTACTTTTTTGTGTCATTGTAGTGGTCGCAGTTAGAAAGGGGTTATGTGCTTTGAGTTAAGTATTTAAGGTAGTCGCAGGGCCTAATTAGGGTTGGTCGCAAGTTGCCCTAGCCCTAGAAACAGGGCCGAAACTAACCCAAGTAGGTCAAGTCACTTAAGGAAGCAAAAAATTCTGGTTAGGGTGTTTTCTATGGAGAGTCGAGTACCCTAGTTTGAATAGAAGTGGTTGTTCAAGGGTGGTTGTTCCTGTGACAAGGTGAATCTGCTGGTGTGAGGGTTGAGATGTCAAGTAGATGGTTGCTAAGTTGATGTGTTTAGATTTGTCCATGAAAGTTGGATTAAGAAGCTTTGTTTCTGGGTTAATATACAGTGAATAGGTGGGTCGATTCATTGTGAGAAGCAAACCAATTAGTAGCTAACATGCAGTGACTTTGAAGTAGCATATTCATTATGAGAAGGCGGATTGCTAAGTTGATTGTGCAAGAGGTTTTAAGGAGCAAAGACCTTGTGAGCAGTTGGAGTGCAGAGGTATTGGAGCAGCAAAAACTCTGCGAGATAGGTGGAAAAGGACCTGCCAAGTGTTTATAGACAAAGAGACCTAAAAGGGTTGTTGGATAAAGTGTATCGTCAGCAAGTTTGTCATTTTGTCATTGTTCTTAGGTAGATTGTTGGTCGAACATTGTTGACTACAAGCTCTAGTTTTCCTTGTATCAGGGCTTTGTAAGGGCCATGATCCCTAGTATGGGAGCCCTATGTTTGATGTATTAAACTTGTAATATAAACAAGTTTTGGGTCTGCAAAATTCTTGTGTACTTTGTTAATTCACTATTGTTACATTTTCGTTGTCCAAAGTGCTTGGAGTTGTGTGCGTTTCCGGTGTTTTGTTAATTCACTATTGTTACATTTTCGTTGTCCAAAGTGCTTGGAGTTGTGTGTAGTTCAGTGTGTTTGTGATCATGTTTTAGCTATGTTGCACGGGTACCCGCACCCAGGGGTAGGGTTCCCGCACCCGCACCGGATTCCCGTCCCCACGTACCGGGTGCTGGGACGGGTTCTTCCCAGAAGAACCCTGAAGAACCCGGTTCTTCATGGAAGAACCCGGTTCTTCATGGAAGAACCCAAAACGTCCAACTCAAAAACAGGGTTCTTTTAGGGTTCTTTGGGTTCTTTTCGGGGGCTTTTAGGGTTCTTTTAGGGTTCTTCAGGTTCTTTTCGGGTGCTTTTAGGGTTTTTTTAGGGTTCTTCGGGTTCTTTTAGGGTTCTTCAACGATGGAGAACCCTGAAAATGGGTTCTTTTCGGGTTCTTCAGGGGGCAATTTAGGCTAATTTTTTTTATTTTTTAATCAAAATTCGACTATAATCTAAATCTTTTTAATTAAAATTTAAGATTTTTTTATTAAAATTAAAACTAAATAATTTATAAGTTAATTATAGTCTATTCTTAAGGCAATTTTTTTTTTCTTTTTTCTTTTTCTTTTTTTAAATTCAAAACTTAAATTAATTTATTAAATATTAAATAATAAAAACGTAAAAATTAAAAATTTAAATTTAAATTTAAAACTTTAAAATTTAAATTTAAATTTAAAACTTAACTCATAAACTTAAAAACTAAAAATCAAATTAAAACTTAAAAATAAAAATTATAAGTTATAAGTTATAACACTAAAGTTAAACGGTAAACCTAAAGGCTAAGATCGACCAACCCTAAGAAGTTAACTGTTAGAACTATACCACTGCAACCGAACTATAGTCTATCGACTATACCACTGCAACCGATAGACGCAAGAAGAAGGATTCAATTGATTAGTGGTGGCTTCATGGTGTTGATGCTCTTGAGTTGCAGCAGTTTGCCATACGGTTACTTGGACAGGTAACTAGTTTGGAGTTCCTCATCTTATTTCTCATTTAAATTTTTGTATTGGATTTTCAATTTTCATTTTAGCTTTTCTTTTTAAATTTTTAATTAATTTAATGGGCTTCCCCTAATTTTTCAGGTAGCTAGTTCTTCATCTTGCGAGAGGAATTGGAGTACTTATGCCTTTATCCATTCAGTAAAAAGAAATAGGTTGGGCTCAAAGAAGGCAGAGAACTTAGTGTACATTCATAGCACACTTCGTCTCATATCTCGAAAAGACCCTGGGTACAAGGAGGGTCCTTTCAAGAGATGGGACCAATACACAGATGATGCTATGTGTGTGGATGAGGAAATACAACCAGATGGCCTTATTGAGCTACCTTCAACTGTTATGGATGAGCAGGAGGCTCAAGATGAGAGTGATTCCTACCTTGAGAGCATGCTAACTGAAGATCTAAGTGATGTTGATGACATGGATGCTGATGATGTGGCTTGAGGAAGCCATTGTTCACTATTTTAAATTTTTATTTGAGTATTTTGAAATTTCCTAGTTCATGTTTGGAGATGTCTTGACTCTTTGCCCTTAAGGGAAATTTTGAATGTAGTATGACAATGGACATATATCGTGACTTTTATAACTTATTAAGTTATTTAATATTATCATGATTCATATTATATATATCATTATGTGAATGTTGAATGTTCATTGTTCAATGATGTGCATGTTTAAATCTTTGAAGTTTAAACTTTAATTTTTAAATAAAAAATATTTTATTTTTCTTGTTTTATACAAATTCACATATATAAATTATAATTTATATATAATATTATATAATATAATATATATATAGTATATACCCCCGACGCACCCACGCACCCTGTTTCAAAAAGTGTCGTCCCCGTCCCCGTCCCGTCCCCGCACCCACGTTTCCTGGCAACATAGTGTTTTAGACATAGACCTAATTCTGAAGTACTAGGAAAAATCAACATGGGATCAGAGCTTCTTTGAAGGGATGTTTGAATCAAAGTGTGCACAGCGAACAGCTCAAGAGGGAGTTGGTTTCCTTGTTGTTGAAGGACTAGCAGCATGGCAAAGTTGGTCATTAGTCTGAGCCGTGAAGATAGGTTGGATGTGTTGTCCAGCTATAGTCCTTGGAAGGCAAGGATCAAGCCAGTCTTATTGGTGAACAAGATATGGGAGTTTGCTGACAAGGGGATTCAAAAGCCAACAGACCCTAATGAGTTCGAAATCTATGAAGAGTTGGATGTGAAGGCCAAGCTCATCATCCTAGCTAGTGTCAAGGATCACTTGATACCTCATCTAACCGGGAAGAACACTATATGAGAGATGTGGAAGGTTATTCAAGAATTGTTCCAAAATAATAATGAGAATCAGTTGTTGGTATTGAGAGAGTAGCTCAAGAGCACCAAGGTGTTGGATGACGAGGGTGTGGCTCTGTATCTAACGAGGCTTTCTCAAGTTCATGATGAGCTAACAACCATTGGAGATAACCTTTCAGAGTCATAGTTAGTCAGCACTGCTTTGAAGGGCTTCATCGACGAATGGAAGCCATTTATGAAAGGGATTTTCGCTCAAGATAAGCTGTCATATTGGAACAAATTATGGGACGACTTCATACAAGAGGAATTGCGAAACAAGGATCTTCATAAGAAGAAGTCTAATGAAGAGAACATGGCCCTTGCAAGAATAATGAAGGGGAAAAAGAAGGACTTGAGCAGGTTGTAGTGTTATACATGTGGCGAGTATGGTCATTATGTAAGTGTTTGCATCGAAAGAAGGGAGATAATGAGAATAAGCAAGAGATAGCTATGGTTGCTACATCTTCAGGTGAGTTGGATGACTTCTCTAGAAGGCTCGAGGAAGACTTTGTTTTGGTTTCTCATTTCTTCGAGGGTACCATTAACGAGGGGGCATGGTACATGGATAGTGGAGTGTTGAAGCATATGACAAGTTCATGAGAAGTTTTTGAGACTATAACTAAATGGGACTCAAAATTGCACGTGAAGGTTGCGATAAGAGTCAGGAAGTTGTCAGAGGGTCAGGTGTTGTGCCGTTTAGAATGGAGTCAAGTGGGTTGCTACAAGTTCAAGATGTACTATGGGTATCAGAGCTCAAGTATAGCATGTTGTGTGTCTCAGTGATCGAGGTGAAGGGGTTTGAGGTGATATTATGAGATGGGAAAGTGATACTGATAGCCAAAGGCTCTAACTCTACTAAAGTAATCATTAGATTTGGGGAGCATGGTCTAAACAAGCTGACGGGAAAGCCTATAGATCAAGAGAAGAAGAAGGTTCCTGAGAGGGAGTCAAGTTCGAGTGGGAGTTTGCAGGTTCAAAGGGAGAATCCGCAACCCAAGAAGAGTGCATGGTCAATGGGGAGTAAGGAGACTTCTAACCTGGCAAGAAGGAATTGTGGAATGGACTAAAGGCCTATCATGAGGAGAAGAAGAAAGAAGCTTCTGGAGGAAGGGACACTAGCGAGGATAGTGTTGTTCATTCTACAGGGTATGTTGTAGTAGTGGATAACAGAGATTGGGCTAGTGTTGTTGACGAGTTACTTCTGAGTAGTGGAAGTACCTCCCTCACTAAGAGGGAATGTTCAGAGTGTAGCTTGGGAGGTACTCCGACAACCCTTGGGGTACTAGGTTGTTAGGAGTTTGACCCACGAAAATGTGGTTTTGTGGGCAATGTACCCAAGTGGTGGGCTTTGGGCACATGTTGGTGGGATAAAAACCCAAAAGAATTAATTGTTTATTCTATTTGTTATGTGAGGGAATCTTTGAAGGATTAAAGTGGCACCTAAGGCTACAATAGAAAAGTATAAATATAAGTAACATATGGAGAGGTCATCCCAAGCAGAGCAACTCATATTATATTCAATATCAACTCAAGAAGAAGTTGCAGACCTTGAGGAGTTAGCCATAGAAAGAGAAGATCTCCTTCAAGTAGAATGAACATTGTTCTAAAGGACGTTGGACTGGTTATTGGCTAAGGGAGGATGAATTTGGTTGTTTGTTGGCTAGAAGATCCATCCACAACTTAAAAAAAGGGTTCTCCTTATACTTTTTGTGTTATTATAGTGGTCGTAGTGTTGAAAAATGTGTAGATAGGTTCAGGCTTCATAAATAAGAAATGTACTTTTGATTCTTGTATACTGTAAAATGAAAGAAAAATTAGTATTGCTATTTTGGAGCATGGGTTTCATGCTCAAGGTCTTTTATTTTAGAGGTCAAGCACCCATTGAGGTGCTTCTAAGGTTTGTCCTAGGTCAAGAAGTCAAAAGAGTCATTGTCATAAGTTGAAAACCCCATCGGGCACATTGTAACTTGTAAAAAGAATTGTTTTTGTATTTAAAAGTGTCAAAATATCCTCCAAGACCAAGTCGGCCTCGCAGTTAAGAAGTCGACCTATTTTGTTTAACTTCGTCCACCTTAGAAGCCTATATAAAGGACGGAACTCGACCTCCTTTGGACACACATTCACTTCTCAATGCTCATCATTTAAACAAAGGAGAAGTAGAAGAAGGCTAGTGAAGAAGGAGAAGGATGAAGGAAGAATTTTTGGGCTATTTCTCTCTCTCTATCTCACACGTGCGAAAAAGGAAGGCTAAGATTTTACTATTTCGAGATCAAAATTCTCAAGTTGTTGGAAGAAGATCAAAATTGTTGGAAGAGGAGCATAATAGGTCACTTTCTAGCCCTAAAAAAGGAAGCAAGCCAAGTGAAGTTGTTGGGAAGCCTTCGAAGGCTAATTTTCTCTCACACGTGTGGAAGCAGTAGCAGTTACAAGGGCCGAAAATTTCAAACCTGTAGTAGAGGCCGAATTTTTGTAGTCAAGGATTGAAGTTGTGTTGTTAGAAGAGATTTCACCGGGTTTGACTTGGGCAAAGGAAGCACAACATCAAGAAAGTCGGACTTGATCTTGGAAGGGCATTGGTCTTGGTCTAAAGGTCTTGGAATTCGTCAATTGAAGAATCTATAAGAAGAGAATAGATTTGTAGGTTTTCATCTCAAGTGGAGAGGTTTTGGCCCTGGCTTGCAGCCTAGATCATGTGTTCTTGTGTACTATTGATCTTCTTGTTTTGGTAGTTGTTTGATGATAAGAACAAATATAATAATAAGAGAAGAAGCTAATAAGTAAGAGAAAGTAAAAAGACATCACAAGCAGTTATCAAGTATAGAGAAATCATCCTAACTACTACCCTATAGATTTCTCAACATGGTATCATAGCTAAGGTTCGCTAAGGGCGTGATGAAGATCACTACTACATTGAAGAAGTTCTTAAAGAAGTGTTCTATGGTGGCAAGTCATCTCAAGAAGGGCATCGAAGAATTATGAGATCTCCTATTTTCACTCAAGAAGGATATGACCAAGACATCTACAAAGGACGAAGGATTGTTCTCAGCACTTACTGGCACATTTGAAGATGAGAATATTTGGGTAATCGACAATGGAGCAGCAAGACATATGATTGGTGAGCACAAGCAACTAAAGACCTTATCACGAGGAAAATATTTTTACTTCGTTGAGCTTGGAGACAAGAAGAGCTACCTTGTAAGAGGAATTGGATCAACCTCACTAGAGTTGGAGGATGGAGGAAATATTCATCTCAACAACATCCTATTTGTTCCAAGTTTGCGTAAGAATCTATTTTCCATTTCATGCCTAGAAGATAAGGGAGATAGAATTGCATTCATAGATGGAAAGGTTGTAGTATGGGATAAAAACTCTAGTATTGAAAAAGCAAAGATGATTGGGGTTTGTGAAGGAAGACTCTACAGATTGTTGACTCCCCTCTCTCAAGCTTTGGCTCGCATTGAAGTTAGCCCATGTGAACTTTGGCATAGAAGGTTTCATCACCTTCACTACAAAATCTTACTAGCTCTAAATTCAATGGTGAATGGCATCCCCGAACTCAAAGAATATCATGAAGGAGTTTGAAAGGATGTGCATTGGGTAAAAATGCCAAGAGACCATTTGGAAGCAGTGCTTCAAGGTCAAAAGAAATTTTGGATCTCATTCATTCTGATGTCTATGGTCCCATGTCTCCAAAGTCTCATGGAGGTCATCTATATTATGTAACATTCATTGATGACCATTCAAGGAAAACTGGGTTTATTTGATGAAATCCAAGGATGAAGTATTTGTCAAATTTCAAGGATTCAAAATTGAAGTGGAGATCCTTACAGAAAGAAGAATAAAGATATTCAGATTTGATAATGGAGGTGAATATACTTCAAATAAAATCATAGCTTTGCGTAAGGAGTCTGGGATTAAGAGGGAGTTCAAAGTCCCATACAATCCGTAACAAAATGGAGTTGCAGAACGAAAGAATCGATCTATAAAAGAAAGTGTAAGAGCCATGTTACAAGATCAAGATTTGCCAAAATTTATGTGGGGTGAAGCAACTAAGATTGTTGTATACATTCAAAATCAAAGTCCCCACAAGTCACTAGATAACATGACTCCAGAAGAAGCATTCACTGGGAAGAAACCAAGTGTGGACCACCTCTGAATTTTTGGTTGTCCTGTCTATATTCATATACCAAAGGAAAAAGAAATAAGTTGGAACCTACAGGCATGAAGGGAACATTTGTTGGCTACATCAAAACTTCAAAGGCATATCGGATCTATATAAAGGGACACCTAATAGAAGTTAGTCAAGATGTGATATTTGATTAAAGCATTGCATTTAAGAAATCAAAGGATCTCCCGATAGACTCTGATGATGAAGAGCTTCCTATATTTGAAGACGAAGGTACCAGGGAGGAAGAAGAATCAAATCATGAAGATGAAGGTCCCAGTGAACCTGTACAACCTATGGTCATCCCCGAAACTAGAAAGAGACCTAACTGGTTGAAATCTACTCTTTCAAATGCAGAGGGACATGGAGCAGCCAAAGGCACATTCAGAGAAAGTAAGAAGCCCAAAAGATATTTTGCGTATGTAGCCTATATGACAAAGCTAATAGAACCATAAACATTCACCTTTGAAGAGGTTGTCAAACATCAAGAATGGAAAGATGCCATGAATGAAAACTATCAATCTGTAATGAAGAATGGAGTTTGGGAGATCGTACCTAAGCCTGAAGACAAATCGGTGGTAACTTCCAAAAGACTCTACAAGATTAAACATGTGGCAAATGGAAGTATTGATAAATATAGGGCAAAATTTGTGGCTAGGAGCTTCTCTCAACAAGAGACTCGTTCTGCTTCTCACACAATAGTCTTAACAAGGCTTATGCAGGTGAAATAAGCATTACAATCAATGGTAAGCAGTTCTCTTTGAAATCAATGGATACAATCCCAATCTGAAAGAGCACAAGCAATAAAAAGGTTCGTTGTTGTGATGAATGGTGGGATAGGGTGGAGAACCTCTTGGCATTTAATAAGCCAATTGTAGATTTGCTCCGCATGTTTGACACAAATATGCCTAATTTGGGAGAGGTGTATGAGGGCATTGACTCTATGATAGAGAAGATAAGGGTGGTTATAAATGTCAAGGAGGACCTAGATGAAGTCTTTTACAAAAAAATAAAAGACATATTGACCAAAAGGTGGAACAAGAGGACCACCCCATTGCACCTTCTGGCCTATGCAGTGAATCCAAAATATTATTCTGCGGAGTTGCTAAGTGATCCAGAAAGAACTGCACCAAATAAATACCCAAAAGTTTCACAAGGATTTAAAAAAGCTTTTATAAAGTAGCCTATATGACAAAGCTAATAGAACCATAAACATCCACCTTTGAAGAGGTTGTCAAACATCAAGAATGGAAAGATGCCATGAATGAAAACTATCAATCTGTAATGAAGAATGGAGTTTGGGAGATCGTACCTAGGCCTGAAGACAAATCGGTGGTAACTTCCAAAAGACTCTACAAGATTAAACATGTGGCAAATGGAAGTATTGATAAATATAGGGCAAAATTTGTGGCTAGGAGCTTCTCTCAACAAGAGACTCGTTCTTCTTCTCACATCATAGTCTTAACAAGGCTTATGCAGGTGAAATAAGCATTACAATCAATGTTCAGCAGTTCTCTTTGAAATCAATGGATGCAATCCCAATCTGAAAAAGCACAAGCAATGAAAAGGTTCGTTGTTGTGATGAATGGTGGGATAGAGTGGAGAACCTCTTGGCATTTAATAAGCCATTTGTAGATTTGCTCCGCATGTTTGACACAAATATGCCTAATTTGGGAGAGGTGTATGAGGGCATTGACTGTGATAGAGAAGATAAGGGTGGTTATAAATGTCAAGGAGGACCTAGATGAAGTTTTTTACAAAGAAATAAAAGACATATTGACCAAAAGGTGGAACAAGAGGACCACCCCATTGCACCTTCTGGCCTATGCAGTGAATCCAAAATATTATTCTGCGAAGTTGCTAAGTGATCCAGAAAGAAATGCACCAAATAAATACCCAAAAATTTCACAAGGATTTAAAAAAGTTTTTATAAAGCTTTTTGTAGATCCTAAAATTGGGATTCGGATTTGTTCAAAGTTTGTTCATTTTGTGGGATCAAAGAGTTTGAGTGTTGATATTGATTCTATGCGGGACAAGATCATATTAAGTCCAATTGATTGGTGGAACTATTATGGTGGGGAACTTCTAAATATCCAAAAATTGGCCATCATGATCTTGTCACAGATTACCAGTTCCTCTTCAACAGAAAGGAACTGGAGTACAAATGGCTTCATCCATTTAGTGAAGAAAAACAGATTGGGCTCCAAGAAGACTGAGGAATTAGTATATGTTCAATCGAACCTTCGCCTTTTGTCACACAAGTGTGACAAATACAAATTTGGGCCCACCAAACTATGGGATATGAAACCAGAGTTTCCTGATTTGGATGTAACGTTGAATGCCATGTCTCATATGACTTTGTTTGATGAGGCACCAATAGTTGGATCTTCAAGTGGATATGGCAGCAATCCTCTCTCTTAGAGAGGATGTGGATCTTAATGACATGGATGAAGGCATGTTTGATGATATGTAAATGTAATTTATGATGATGCTTTAAACTTTTGAATAATGAACATTGAATACCATAATATGCCATATGATAGTAGATTGTCAGTCATAGTTCATTTTGTACTTTGTACTATGTAGTGTGCATTATTTATTTTGGTGATGATGTTGTCATGTTGATGATAGAAATTTGAAACAAAAACTCGATGATATGTTGAATCATGAATGTTATAATAATCATTAATGATGATGACAATGTTTATGCTGAATTGATGATGATGATTTGTTTATGTTGAATTCATGATGATGATTATTTATTTTTAGATGTAGAATCTAGATTCTAAAAGACGAATGGTAATATGAAATTCTTATTTTGTAATATATGTGTGTGTGTGTGTGTGTGTGCGCGTGTATCGTTTCATTTCCGTATCGTGTCTAGATTTTTTGAAAATTTTCCTTATTCATTTCAAACCTCGTATTTGTATTCGTTTCAGTGCAACTTAGCAGAGGGGTTAACGACCATAGACATGATAGTTTCTAGGTATTTTTCTCTCTACAAATTTATGAAAACGTGTTAAGAGCACAATAATTTCAGTAAAACAAAGAATACAGTTCTTGGAGCATGTGGCTTTTGTATCGTCATTCAAGCAAAATATAGACATCACGTGAAATTTCTAATGGCTTACAAATAATATGTCTGGTGGAAAATCAATCGATCTATTGAGCCCACGACCAACTTCATAAAATAATGTGTCTAGGTTTTTAGTGGCCAATCCAAAATCAAGCAAATAATTTGATGTAAGCAAAACTTATCATAGAGGAGTTGATGCCTACAGAAAGTAAAGAGAGAAAACAAAAGTTTTTCGCCCAGTGAAATAGAGGAAAAGGCTGAGGAAAATACCATCACTCATAATCCCTATGTTGATGAAGAGGGTGGTATTGGTTGTGAAGATGATGAATACGGACAATCATGGGTCCCTTAATGATACAAGGGAGCCAATATAGGGGGGCCTAGGAACCAGGGTGATGGCCATAATGAGGTAGAGCTCATGTTTGGCTTTTGCCCAGGTGCTAGATTTGTTGTCCCAACCATCTTTTGCAATTTACGGTATATTTCTTGTTGAGAGTGGCCAAATTATGCTTTTTACTTTTTTTTAGCTGCATCAACCTCTGGGGCATCGTTCTAGACTCGACCCAAAGTGTGGGAAAGAGGAAGAGGATGCTAAATCTTTGTGGACCCAATGGACAAATGTGGACCTGGATGGGAAACATGTGAAAAGCTAAGTTACCGGAAACTCCTAAAGAATTTGTCGGAAACGTGGATCCCTGTTTCCGATACAAAAACGGATACGATTCTTGTCGGAAACATTGTAAAAACATTTTTGTGCCGTTTCAAAAAATTGGAAACTTCAGATTTGGAATTGGATACATTTCCAAGGGATTTAATTTTTTTTGAATCTATTTCCGGAAACAGATCCACAAAAATCGTGATCAAAATCCACCCTTAAAATGTTAAAAAGCATGAAAATTTGTATAGACATAAATAAATAATAAAAATGAAGAAATCAGATTTGCAAATAAACTCATTATAAACACGGTCTCATAATGTCTCTTCTAAATCTTTATAAACAACGACATTCCATATATTTATCAAGGATTCTTACTAAGACAAAGATAGATGTTAAAAAATGCAAACAAAAGGGTTTGATGAATGTCTTCATAAAGAGATCTATTTAAGCAACTAATTTTCAGTTTGGTTAAGGTTTTGTTAATTGTCATTGATTTTGCTCTTGATTTCATAAATCCCCCATTATAACAAATCTTCTCTAGCCAATCTTTTTCCTGCATATAGTCAAGAGACCAAGTTAACGTTGAGAAGATTGAAATGTTCAAATAGGTCTTGATGGAATATCCCAATGATCCCATGGGCCTTTTAATTGCCATGCAAGGAAGATAGATATCATCTGCCATGCATGACACGTTCTTTGAAGGAGTTGGACTCGAAAGCAAAAAGGTTGTAGCATTTATGATTACATTACTAATGATGTTGATAATATGTTGAATGATATAATAATCACTAATGATGATGACAATGTTTATGTTGAATTGATGATGATGATTTGTTTATGTTGAATTCATGACGATGATTATGTATTTTTGGATATGGATTCTAGATTCTAAAAGATGAATGGTAATATGAGATATATATGTGTGTGTGTGTGTGTGTGTGTGTCGTTTCCTTGCCGTATCGTATCTTGATTTTTTGAAAATTTGCCGTATCTGTTTCAAACCCTTTATCCGTATCCATTCTCGTACCCGTTTCAATGCAACTTAGGTGAAAAGGGGTCATACTGGGCAAAGGGGAGTGATGTATATGGTGTCAGGAAGCACGACCACGCAACCAAAATCGGGATTTCCCATGTAGTGGCATTCCTAAAGCCAGTAGCCGATAAAGGAGATCCCATGGGACTAGGATACAAGGCTAACCATCAAATTGGAAAAGGGGACAAGAGTACAAACCAAGCCCATTCTTTGTGCCAAATTCCCCCACTAATCCATGCCCAGAAGTGGCCATGATAAGTAAGCAAAAATACCCAACTACATAATGATATTCATACCTTCAGGGTGGGAATGGCCCACCTTCAAATATACAATTATAATAGACACATAATGGTTGGCATAGGTGGTGGAGATGGTGGCATATCGAGCAATTTGGTGGCTACATGGGGATGTTGGCTGCCGATTGAGGACCATCTAAGAGAAAAATTTCTCCTATGGGTGTCACCCACAGGTAGTGGGTGACATCTGACTCCAATTGGGACATGATCTCTCAGTAGAGTGCACAGGCGTACTCAAAGGGTGAGGTCATGAGAATACTAGCAATATCTTGGGACCGTAGACCACTTACCTGCATATCAAAGACTAAGCACACGGGGCAGCATGTTTTTGCAGTGTCTTATGATCAGTGTCACCATGCTTATGTTAGGCCATAAAAATCAACAAGAAATAAAATTTATTCTAGATGCAATTCTAATATAAATGTAGCTAATCTAGCATGATAAAAGAATATGATGTTATTTCTAATGTGAAAAACAATATGCAATGCATCCTACTCTCACATGCATATAACACGATGTCAAGTGCCCTCAAGGTAGTACTCTTTAAGGAGTTGCCTGTTCACGGGGAGAGGAATGGACTCTCCATCAAGAGTTTCTAAATGGTAGGAGTTTACACCAGCCATGTCAATTATCCTAAAGGGGCCTACCCAGAGGTTAACCCACTTCTTATGCATGCGTAAGTCACCGGGTTCGGCGAATTTTAACCTTGCGGTTCGAAATTCGCCGAACCTGAAACAATTTCGAACAAATTCGATTAAGTTCGCCGAATTTAATGTCGAACTCGAACATGATTTTTTTTCAAATTTAATGTCGAACTTAAAGGCGAACTCCAAAGAATTTTTTTTTAAAATCGGTAAAAATCGAATAGGTTCGGTTTCGTTCGAACTTTGTGTTATGTTTTTCAGTTACTTTGAAAATTGACATGCTTATTTATTTATCTGCATCAAATTTATTTTCAGCCTGCTTAAAATTGACTTTTTGTAAATATATATACATATTTTTTTCAAATTTCTATATGTTGAATTTTATGTCGAACTTTATCGGCAAAAATTTAGGTTCCGAACTTTATTCGAATTTCAAGGTCATCGAACTCGAACACGAACACGAACGTGGTGACTTAGATGCATGCTAGGGTTTTCCCTTCTTTTGTCCCACAAGAGTACTAGGTCCCTGGGTTCAAAGGCTTTATTTTGGACGTGTTTGTGAAAAGCAACTTTCAATTTCTCATGACTCTGACCAAGCTGGTCAAGGGCTTTTCTTTTGTTTTCATTGGCCTCGATAAGCTGGTCAATATGAGTTTGAACGACATCTTGTTGTTCAGGGAAGGATTTTAGGCATTCAAGGGAAGGCAACTGGATTTGGATAGGTAATTTGGCCTAAGTCTCGTAAACTACTTGAAACGGAATATATCTAGTTGACGCTTTTACGATTCTTCTGTCAGCCCACAAAGCATACTTAATTTTGCTATCCCAATTTCGTTTGTTCTCCCCAACTGTTTGTTTGATTATTCTTATGAGATTTGTATTGCTAGACTCAACTTGGCCACTTCCTTGAGGGTAATAATTAGAGGAATGTGATAATATTATACCACACTTATTACACGGGGATATCAAAGCCATAGAATCAAATACTTTAGCATTATCAGTGACAATCTTAGCGGGAACACCAAACCTGGCAATGATTTTGTCCTCATGGAAATCCATGACAACTTGGATGATTACTTTCTTGTTAGTAAAGCATCAACCCATTTGGTGAAGTAATCAATGGTTGAGAGAATCCATTTATGCCCATTGCTTGAATTATCTTTAAATTCACCGATGAAATCAAGACCCCATTGTACCCAGAGAAACCATCAAGAAATGACATCATTTGTGATCCAGTATTCTTTGCAACAAGTTTTCCATATTCGGCAATGGGTAATTATCCTTCAGGCGTACCTAGTTAAGATCCCTAAAATTAATGCACATCCTAATTTTGCCATTCTTTTTACGAGTAATCACAGTATTATATATCCAAGAGGAATGTCAAACAGGAGCAATAATGCCTGCATCAACCATTTTTTGAAGTTCTTCTTTGACCAAAGGGGAAAGTTTGGGATTCATTCGTCTTTATTTTTGCCTCACCGGTTTGGCCCCTTCTTTAAGAGGGATAGTGTGTTGTATAATCTCTAGGCTATATGCTTTTAGATCATCATAGGACCAGGCGAATACATCCTTGAGTTTCCTTAACAATATTTCAAGCTCATTCCTTTCTTCTTTAGACAACCCTTTTCCGATCTTAATTATTTGAGGGGATGATTCAGTTCCAAGGTTGAGGTCGACAGTATCAGGTGAATCATGATTGTCAGGATTAGTTATATTGTGATCATCTCTATCAAAATGTTGTTCATTAACCAAATTCTCCTCTCACTTGTGGGGTTCATCCTAATTTTGGAGAAAAATATTAATTTCTTCATCATTCTTGAATACGGGCCAATGCTCCTCAAAATCAAGTATGGAAGGTCGATATATGGTGTCGACAACACATCTTCCTAGCTTAAAAATATTTTCATCAATACTTTGGGGGTTAGATGCAGCTAAAACTAAAGCATTGACAATAAAGTTGAGGGTTTGAGGGAGAGCTCGGAAGGAAACTTCTCTAAAACCTTGGATCATATGAGTAATCCTTTCCATATATGGTTTCAATCTCTCATGCTTGGTATTGAAAGTTCCTCCTATTTGTGAAATCCGCAAGTCAGAGTCCCCTATTATAAGTAATTGTTGAATTTTCCTTGATTGGGTAGCCTCAAGCCCTAGTAAGAGGGCTTCATATTCAGCCACATTGTTGGTAAATTCGAATTGAAGTGTCAAGGAAAACAACAGATAATCTTCGAACAGGGAAATGAGAACAATACCCGCCCCAAAGCCTGGCTTGGAGTTAGCCCCATCAAAATACATTATCCAAATTCCTGGAGGAAGAAGGGCTTCAATGGGCTCACTTTTAAAAATCCTCCATTCACCAAGCTCGAAATTTTCTTCCTTCAAGTCTTCATTACAATCTTGCAAACAAGTAATCATAGGGGCCGAAAATTCATGTATAGGGATGGATGCATAAGAGTTCTCACCCATGGGAAGATATATACTAGCCTTATTTTCATTGGTGGACATTTTCAAACCATCTATCAGTTGCTTGGATAAAATTATTCCCCATGAGGGATGTGTCTCAACTATGACTATGCTCACGGTGATCTCCTTCTCAGGGTATCCGTGGAAGTAGACCTTTTCCCCTTCTATCACTCTATGTACCTTGGCTTCATCAGAATTCATAATCAACTTATTAGTGCATTCCATGGAAACTTTGAGTCCTAGATTTTGCATTATCTTTAAAGGCATGATGTGAACAGGGCTTCTCGTATTTAAGATACAATTTCTTAAGATGTAACCATTGATATCTACGGCAATATAGAAAGGATATCTCATATCTAATGTTATTCTTGTGGAAAGTTGTTATGAATATAATTCATAACGAATATAATAAATATAATTATTAATAGTCAAATAAGGATTATGTAAGTAGTCATTAAGTTAGTGAAAGGGCATGTCTAAAAGACATGCCCATTCATGAAAGGCCACCTGCGTAGGTATATAAGCAGGGCCTCATTGTAACATTTTATCATCTCCTATACATTTTATATATAATATATTATTATTACGAATACCTCTTGTGTATTTCACAATTAAGTCAACAAGCCTATAGCTTTTTTGCTCCATTTGGTATCAGAGCAGCGATCTTCTTGCTTGGAAGGAAGCACCTACGCCACTGCTGGCTGCCTTCAGCTGTTACATGCGGTGCCTCGAAATCGCTGCCGCCCAATGTCTTCATCAATGACGATGGACGATTTCAACAAAAAGTTGATCGATCTAGAGGGTAAGATCAATAATAATTCCGATAAATTCACTAAAAGATTAATCAATCTTGAGGATAAGGTTACAGGAAATTCTGACGACATCAAAAAACTTCAAGACACAACAGATCGGATAGAAAGACAAATTTGGCAAAACCATAGTGAGTCCACAAACAATCATAACAAAGCAATGCAGAAAATAAACACCATTTGGGACAAGATTAATCTGACGCAAGAACCAATATTCCCAAATATTGGACATAGTCAACAGAACAATTCAGCCGATTCAGAAAATTCAAAAGATAATCATGAAGAATCACTACATTCTACAGAAGATCAAGTTATGAAAATTTCAGATTCAGATAAAGATAATGTGAAAGAAGTCTGTCTTGAGAAACAAGAATATGAACAATATCATAACAATGAGGAAGATGATAAAAAAGATGTTGATGATTCTGAAGATGGCAACCCTTTAAGTCATGAGGTGTCTATATTGCGAGAAGGAGCTACAGAAAACATATTGGCCAGAGATTCAAAAAAAAGTTTCATTTTGCTGCCTACTAGCAAAATTATTCAGCCTAAAGAATCTATGCAAATAGAGTCTGCAAAGTCTGATAATTATTCAGATGATGATCTTCCCTTGCGTATGAGGTTTCAGATTAAACAGTCGAAAAAACCACCCAGTGAAGTTTCCCCTATGTGTGGTGATTTCGAGGATGAGAAGCTTTTAGCGTTAAGACACAAACCAAAATATTCCAGTGAGAGTTCCTACATGGATAGTGATGTAAATTATGTATGTCAGAAAAGAACAATTTTGTTGCTGGATCCAGCTGATGAAAAGGTTTCAATTGCTACCAAAGATAATATTCATCCAGAAGATGTATCTTTCCATAGAGAAAATTTCCAAAAGGTCCATTTAAAACTAAGTCCAAACATTAAAACATGCCCAGTTTATATTGATTTTGGAAAATCACCACAGCGTATTGCTTCTAGAAGTAATAGAATACCGGACATCATAAAGAAATTCTTCAATGGAAAGGAGCTCTATAGGAGTATCAATCCCGATGAAGCTGTTTCTTATGCTGTTGCAGTTCAAGCTACAACTCTAAGTGGAGATGGAAATGAGAAGGTGCAAGACCTTTTGCTTCTTTACGTCACTACCTTGTCACTTGGATTAGAAACTGCCAAAGAAGTGATGACTGTTTTGAATCCTACGAACACAATTTTTCATGCAAGCCATATTTTACTATTACACTTTATTGTTCTGCTTGGTCCCTCTTGTTATTATTAGTTTGGATTGGCAGTTGTGGCTGCTGCCTCCGTTCCAGACATTTCAGAAACAAAGCAGAACCCAAAAACAAAATTATGACAACTGATATTCCAGCACCAAAGCAGAACCCCAAACCAGAAATAATTGATGTAGAAACTGATGAAAAAGTGGCGGAATTAATCAAGAAAGTACAGCTCGATAAAGAGAAGCTGGAGAAATCTTTGTTTTATGCTGAATTTCAGAAACAAATGAAGGACCCAAAAATTGTTGCACGAATAGAGAGGGTAATAGAGAGAGACCCACGTTATTCAAAATTACAACTGGTTCTCTATGGCCTTGGAAATATCGATTCTTGCACAGGGAATTCGAATTCATCGATGCAGTTAGCCCTTGCGATTTTATTGAGAGAGAGATTTCAATGGGTGAGCAATATCGAGGTGCACGATCTGCAGTTCACTCCAGCGGATCGAATGGCTATAAATGCATTGGACTATACATGTCCCTCTTTTGACAAAGACACAAGACGTACAGTGGAGAGACCCACTCTATTTTTCATGCCTCGCTGCCCCTACGAGTTATATGACAATGTATTGAGGGCAAACTGGAGTCCTGACAATTTGGATAAGATTATTATACTCGGTAACAGTTTTAAGGGGTATCAGGAAGATGATGTAGTGTACAAAGGTACTAAGAAAATACAGGCTGTTGTAGAACTTGGTCGTCTGTTGCGGGAAATACCGTTGCCCCAAACAGCTAAAAAGTTGCCCCAAAAAGCTATCGACCCAATTTCACCGGAAAGACCACGTAATTGTTTTGTTGAACCTGATCCGCCATCCAAACCATTGTCCACACTCTATATGCGGCCACAATCTCCACTCTGCTCGCAAGCCGGAATTTTCCGCCAACCGTCCACAGGCCAACAGATTATTGGTGTAAATAGTAGCATCGGAACAGTCGGGTTCTGCCTTTGTAGCAAAGTTCTAGGAGATTAGTATCAGAATAAGAACAAAATAAAAGACGTGATATAAAGACACGACTCACGGTAGGAATATAATAAATTAACAAATCATAAAGTTTTTTTTATAAAGTTATTATAATCTAAATAAATAAAGTTATATTATAATAAATTTTATAAAATTGCTTATTAATAATAATAATAATAATTAATATATTTTAAAAAAAATTATATATATTAAATATTAATTTAATATTAATTAATTTAAAAAAAAAATTTCCGTAACAAGAAATCGAAAAAACATGGATTCAGGGCAATGTACAAGTGAAATATAAAAAGAAGGTACCAGTGATGTCGCAATCGAAGAAACTTTTCAGTAGAGCTTTGGGGACAAAGCTTTTGAAGAACAGGACAATGTTATGAATATAATTCATAACGAATATAATAAATATAATTATTAATAGTCAAATAAGGATTATGTAAATAGTCATTAAGTTAGTAAAAAGGCGTGTCTAAAAGACATGTCCATTCATGAAAAGCCACCTGCATAGGCATATAAGCAGGGCCTCATTGTAACATTTTATCATCTCTTATACATTTTATATATAATATATTATTATTACGAATACCTCTTGTGTATTTCACAATTAAGTCAACAAGCCTACAGCGTTGTTGCTCCTGAAGTTCTACGGCGATGTGCTTAGGAGGTATTTCTTTGCACTTCTTTCTTTTCCCTTTCTTCATTTTGGCAACACCTTGTCTTCACTAGGTGGCGAGTTTCCTTTTTCTATGGGAGTATTAGGATCATCAATTTGAACAACATTCACCGATGTCTCTTTCATAGCTTGATCAAAATCGAAGGTAATGTTTCGAGGTTGAAAAACAATATTGGGATTCTTATTTCTGATGTCGAAAGCTAATTTTCTAGTAAAGGCACTGAAATAAGCGACAAGGATCACTTCTTAATGGGTTCATCCTCATCCCTTTTACTAGGGAGGAAACTTTTATACAATTCCACCACATCCCTTTCATGAAACCATTTCCTTTTAAATGTATTGAAAAATTCATCCCAGGATGAAATAGATAAGGGACCTAAGGTTTTATACCATATTCGGGCATCACCTTGAAGTGTCATCGCGAATGAAATCATGCAATGATCTTCACCATATGTGGAATCACAAACTTGGTATTCAAATTTGGTGAGATGATCTTGAGGATCTTCTATTTTGGTAAATATTGGCAAGTATGGATTTTCCGAAGGAGGATGTAGAAGAGCCCCAAGAATATTTGAAAAATCTAAAGGAATGAAAATTTCATGCTTATGTTTCCTTTTATTAGCGACCCTATCAAAGAAAGGAGTATGAGGAGACTCATTGCCTCTTCGTTGATAAGTCAGAATTTTAGGGTTCTCCGTTCTTTATGAGGGTATTGTGGAGTCGCCAAAGGAATACTTATAATGTCGCCAATGAATCAATTCCTCAATGATTCACAAGCAAGGTAGACCTACGTCCTCCCAGGTAATGGCACCAAAAATATTACCACTCAATCTAGCAGGGGTCCTACGAGGGGTTTCTTGGGGCCACTACTAGACCAACTGGCAACAATGGAACAAAGACCCACTGTCACATGAGTCAATGTCCCCTGCTCTTTACAGACTTTCACCGATGGGAGTCCCGATATGAGGGAAATCGCTATGAAAGGTATATCAATGATGGAGAGATCATGATTTCAAGAGCCCATTCATAGGAGAGACTCAGATGATAGAGCTTACTTGCTCGAGAAGCAGGGGAAGGGCTCTCCTAGAAATGCTTAAAAGGAAGCCTAAAGCTAGGGATAAGGGATTCCCTAGACCTAAGATCCTTAAGAAAAAGGGTTTCTAAAGTGGTTTTGCGAAATAGAAATGATGAAGGTGTAGGACCACAAAGAAGCCCAAGTGGACCCAAGCAAGGCCTAGGGTTTACGGTGAAACATCAAACAAAATATCTAGACCAAGCGAGGGAGAAGAAGAGGGTCAATGAAATTGAAATTAACTTGAATTTTTAGTGCAATGACCCTTAAGAAAGCCACTAACAAGGAAACCTAGAGACAAGAACGAAGTTGGAGCTAGGGCTTGGGATATTTCAAAATCAAGTCGTGGGAAATTCTTTAAAATTTGTGAGGACCTAAGCAACACCCTAGTGTAGTTGTAGTCCAATGCGCTCTCAGAATTGATGGCTCAATTGAATTTCTCTTGATGCCCTAGGAGACCTCTAGGCTCAGGGCTTAGAAGAAAGGAGAGGAGGTGAAAAAAGATTTTCTTTGAGGTGATCACCAAGGATAAGATCGATGCCTAGCTTATTGGGAGAATGGAGTCAATGTGCTTTCAATTTTTGGAGTTCTTTTACCCAACCAAGGAGTCCTATGGAAACTTCAAATAGCCCTAAGAGGCAACGACTTCTTATGGCAACAATTTGATGACTTCTCAAGGCAATTATGGAGATAGTTACCCTTAGGAACATTCATTCACTATACCCAAACATGTAACATATGAAATATCCTCACAAGATCAAAGATTTGACAACTTCACATTCAGTTAGGGCAGAATTTCAGATTTCATGAGCGAAAATTCCATACATTAATAATGTATACAAAACAGAAAGATAAGCCATGAAAGAGCACTTACAAGTATAGCAAATATATCCAATCATCAAAGAGAAACAAAATCGAAGCTTCAAGACCAAGTAAAGATATCCAAACATCGAAATGCGTCAATAGTTCTCCAATTCATCCATCAATAGCTATAGTGAAATTAAGAAGAGAGAGATACAAATCCAAGTGATGATGAAGAATGAATCAATCCTCTCATCAATATATATGATCTGCTAAGGGTTTTATTTGCTTAATTAGGCCTAATGATGCCCCTAATAATAAAATAATGTGTAAAATAAGATTCCTTCGTGACAAGCCCACCAAGATAGCTCCAAAACGTGAAAAATAAGCATCTCAAGGGGGCCAAAATGATAGATAAATAGCTAGTAGGGGCATCAGTTGTGCTCTAGGTCCCAAATTTTGAGGAAGGACTAGAGTACACTTGATCTACAAGACCCAAAAATGAATTTGGAAAATTTCATCTGGTTTAGGAGATATTAAAATAATTAATTATTTTAATGTATTTCCTAAGTTTAAACTTAGGGAACTTAAATAATTAAAGTGAATTTAATTAAACATGTGATGAAATTGTCTTAAGTCACACGGATCAAGCTTTCCTTTAATCTTAGCCATTGATTCAAGATCTGATCATGGCCGTTGGTTTGCCAATGAGAAAAGTATAAAGGAAAGGCATGAGGTCATTTGTAAAGACACACTGAGGTAGAGCACTGAAGCTAAGCTGAGATTCTAGGGTGCGTTTGCTAAGAATTCTCAAAAGTGTTTCAGCTGCAGAGAGAGGAATTTAGGCCAAAGGGAATATCTGATCCCAGGCTTTAGAATCAGCAAGAGGCAGAGATCAGCTCAGAGAGGCAGCGCAAAGAAGTAGGAGAGCAGCAGCAAAGAGGGCAACAATTGTGCTACGCAGGTGTTGCGCAGTCCCTCTCGGGACAGCGTGATTCAGCTGGAAGCCCTTAGGGATTACGCAGAGACCCTAAGGGGCAGCGTAAGGATTGCGCCACCTAGTCTGGGGTAACGCAGCCCTTTCCAGGCAAACGCTGAGGGACACAGGGGCTTTAGAGGCTTCAGGGGCAGTGCTAGGGTTTCTAGGGCCTAATTTTGGCTGAGTCTTGTAAATCTCGTTTGAGGGTGTGGATCAGTTATTATTTTGGCTTCAGAACAGCCAGTGAGTTGTAGATCTATTATTTCTTTGTCAGGTTTTCCAGATTTGGAACCCAAATATGTTGTATTCAAAAAATTCTTAATAATAAAACCCTCCAGTAGCCAGAAGACCAGTTTTCCTACATTGTGTTTTTCGGGGAACTATTTGTCCAGAAAATCACTGTGTCACTTTGTCTATGTGTGCATATACTTTTTTTCTAGATCTGGATTGGTGAAAGTCTGTTATGTGTTTTGCTTCGATATTGATCTGAATTTACTCAGTTAATAACTTAACTAAGTAGGAGGAGCATAACCGGATTTAACAGTAAGATTTCTAAATTTCACAGCAACAAGGATTTATACTTCAACTCGTCAATAAATGGAGTTTTGAGGTTGAATTTTCAAAGATAACCCCTTGGAACATTCGCTTTTCTTTCCCAATGAATAACACGTGCAATAGATCAAGACTACTAAGTGATTCAAGATTTTCGCATAATTTAGAGCACAAGTAGCATCATGATGCAGTATTCCATAAATTAGACATATAATGAAAAATTTCACACAAAGAGAAACTTACATGGTAGAAAAAGTATATCCATCCATCATATTTGCAAGAAAGAAGCTCCAAGATTAAAAAGCAATAATCCAAACATCAAAATGCAGTAAAGATCCTCCAATTCATCCATCAATAGTTATAGCAAAGTTCTCAAGAGAGAGAGATACAAATCCCAGTGATGATCCTTGAGAGAGAGCACCTCTCTTATATTTATACAATCCTCTAAGGGGTTCAAATAGCCTAACTTAGCGTAATGATGCCCCTTTAATAAAAGTAATGTGCAAAATAACATATTTTTGGTGACAAGCCCACCAAATAGCTCCATATATGAAAAATATGCCTCTCAAGAGCGCCGAAATGATAAATAAGTAGCTAGGAGGGCCATTCAAAGGCCAAGTGGAGTCCAATATGTGCCCAAATGAGAGAAGGGCTCCAAATATAGTGATAAAGGGGGTGGCCCCTTGATCTCCAAGAAAATGACCTGTGGTGCTCCCAAGTGGTTTTGGGGATACAATAACATCCTCATGGATCTCCAAGTGGATCGAACAAGCATGTACTCCATCTGTAAAGATTGGAAAAATGATGCAAGCCCTCCCTTTGTCTCCCATGGTGAGACACAACCGCATCTAAGCCTTGGATCAACTACCAATTGTGTCGTGCATGTGTGTAGCCAGTTGGGAAGGTGGTCGAAGTGCATCATCATCATCAAATAGGTGGAACACGGGCAATCAATGAATGGCACAGAAGGATCCCATGGCGAGGCTATCTGCTCTTTGCTATAGTGGAGGCCCATGGCTCTCAACACACACCCTACAAATGCCAATATGACCCTCTTGAGGACTTGGATCCCGTATAGGGAGACCAAACCCCAAGATGAAGATCCACCTGCAATCCTGTATAAGATTCAATGCGTCTTCTTACCTTCCAGTACAACAAATCATCAGTGTAATTGAGTAAATGAACTTACAAACCATGCAACCAAGTGGACACTTCATAGTGGCATGCCCTTCCATAATGGGCTTTAGAGTGTAAAAGTGTCTTCAAGTTCAAAAAAGAGGTTAATCAAGGACCCTAATAGGTGGTTTCAACCTCTAAGGGAGTGGCATGTTGATGGTACATCTGTCAAGTGGCAGGTGTCATGTGATATAATGATGGAATGGAGTGGGGCATCATGGGAAGGCTCTAAGCCGCATGCCAGAGTACAAGGGTAGCTATGATGAGGGAAACCCATACTTGGGTGTATGAATGCAAGAGAGAGCAATTGTGGTACATATGTTACCCCGACCTTTGTTTTTCCACCCTTCTTCATGTCCCTTTTTCCATTTTTTTTCTTTTTAACACTGCTCGGGGCTTCAGGGGATGAGAGCATGATGTGTAAGATATAGCAATGAATACCCCCCTAAGGTTGGGAAGTTCCACGCCCACCAAGGGTTGGGACAATCATGGGTTCCTTAATGATGCAGGGGGCAATATAAGGGGCTTTAGGAACTAGGGTGATGGCCATAATAAGGGTAGAGTTGATGTTTGGCTTTTGCCCGCGTGCTAAATTTGTATGTTCGGCCCATCTTTTGCATTTTATGGTATTTTTCCTGTTGAGAGTGACCGAATTATGCTTTTTTACTTTCTTTTTAGTTGTATCAACCTTCAGGGCATCGTTCCAGGCCTGACCTAAAGTGTGGACAAGAGGAGGAGAAGGCTACCCAATGGACAAATGTGGACCCGAATGGGAAACATGTGAAAATGGGTTATAATGAGCAGAGGGGAGTGATGTATGTAGTGTCAGGGAGTTGATTTCTATAGCATCGGGAAGTGTTCTAAGTCTCATTTTTGGTAGAGAGGCTTGGACAACAGTTACCCAGAGAACCCAGAAATCGTTTGTGGAAATTCCACTCAGAAATGTCTTTATTAAAATAAAGAATTATTTAATGCAAACCCTAAGTTTAAACTTAGGGAAATTAAATAATTAAAGGGTATTAATCTACATTGCATAGGTTCTCGCACCCGAGGGTGGGGTTCTCGAACCCGTCCCAGGTTCCTGCACCCAAGTCTCGGATTCAAGTATGGGCTCTTCTCAAAAGAACCCAAACGTACCAGATTCTTCTATGAAGAACCGGGTTCTTCAAAAAAAAAATGGGTTCTTTTTACCGAATGGGTACGGCGAACCATGGGTTGGGTACTTAGAACCCGAAAAGTGGGTTCTTCGGGTTCTTCATGACCAATATTGTCAAAAAAAAATAATAATAATAATTAAAATTTAAAAATTTTAATTAAGTTTTAATAAATATTTAAATTAAGTTAAAAATAAATTTTAATTAAATTTTAATAAATTTTTAAATTAAATTAAAAGTCGAATTAATTTTTAAACAATGAAAATTCTTTATCGATTTTAGAATTAATTCTTTAAAGTTTTAAAGTTTTAAAGTTTTCTTTACCGATTTTGATCGACTTCATTTGCATACCTATTACCTATTCATTGTGTTCATCGACCGACTACAACATACCCTCATTGTTCATTTGCATACCTATTCACTGATTCAGTGTTCAGTGTTCATAGATGGCATCGACGACACAACAGACGCCACAGTAGCATCAAGGTTTATCGATGGCATTCCTCAGCGCAATGGCATTCCTCACCAGCGACATTCCTCACTCACCTATTCGCTGTTCAGCACAGCATATTCCCTAAACCGACATACATATTCAACACAGGGAAAGTCATATTCCCTAAACCAATAGCATACCTATTTAGCTTTCACATTGTCGCTGCTTTCAAAATTCACGCTATCACTGCATACCTATTCAGTTTTCACGTTGTCACTGATTTGAAAATTCACGCTATCACTGTGTTTAAAAATTGTTAGGGAGAAAAACGTTGCCAGAAATTTTACTGGACTATCCTTCTAGGGGGATCCATGTTTGAGTGTACCGTGTATCTTTACTACTCCATCTAGAATGTAAAGGAATGCCTCGGGCTTTTAGCTCCATCAAGCATTTAAGAGCAGCATCCTACAGATTAGAATGTTGTGAAGTTACACGGAAGTAAGTCTTTTATTTGGGGAACAGCTTTGATCGATATCAATTTACCCAACTCCTATATTCCATTCTAGTTTTGCAGCTTTTTTGGACCTTTTTGAATATCTTAACTGCCACAACTTCTGATTTTTTAAAGTTTAAAGTTTATTACTATATTAGTTATTTAAAATATTAGTTGTTTTGTTTAAAGTTGAAAAATATACAAATTGTCAAATTCATATATATTATAAATTATAATTTATAATTCATATATATTATAAATTATAATTTATAATTTATATATGATATATAAATTATAATATATATTAATATAAAAATACCCCGACGAACCCACGCATCTGTTTCAAAAAATGTCGTCCCCGTCCCCATCCTCGTCCCCATCCCCGAACCCACGTTTCCTGGCAACATAGGTATTAATAGAGCAAAGTGTGAATCTTCTAGAAAACGAAGATCAAGTCAACTTTTAATCTAAGCCATTGATTAACGACATATTCTTGGTCGTTGATTCATCAGCAAGAAGACTATAAGAGGAGACTTGAGGGCCTTTTGGAAATTAAGCCAGGGACACTCTCAGTACCTGAAAGAAATTGATTCCGAAGCAAGAGAATTCAATTTCAGTGGGTAAGAGTGTAGAGGCAGGGTTGCAGAAGCAGAAGGAGGAGGAAGGAGTCAGTTATCGAGAAGCAAAAGTCTAGAGGATGAAGGGAAGGGTGAGCTGATCAGCAGCAAGAACCCCTCCACGCAGAGTTACCCAGTCCAGGGAGAGACTCCGCAAAGCTTTCACGCTGGATGACGCAGAGGGTGAAGGAGGTCACCCCGAGGGTCTGGAATTCGTCTGGAAGTTCCAAAAAATTCAGCCAGGTGTTTGCAAATTTTTCTCTGCTCATCAGACTCTTGTAAATGCATTTTCCATTTCTAAAGATAAATACAAAACCCTCATCTGCAACATCGGTTTTCCCACATTGGGTTTTTTCCAGGGATAATTGTCCAAAAATAATTGTGTTCATATGGTTGTTTCTATTGTGCTACTTGTGTAATTTATCTTTCTGTTCTTATGCTCTTGATGAAAGTGAAGATCTGCAAATGTGTTTATTTCAGAATTTACTGAAGCATCTGTAAATAACTTATCTCATAAGTAGGAGAAATAAACCATGTATTGCAGTAATATTTTTCTTCTTAAAAATTTCACATGGTATCAGAGCTAAGGGCTAAAGACAGAAAGGGAGGATCTGCCATCGCCCAGAGATCCATCATCCGGAAGGGTTCACACAGTCAAAGGGACTCACACGATCCTCCAGAGCACGCAGAAATACAGAGGGAACACGACATGAAAGTGTTGGCATCCAGACTAGAGGAGGATCTTGCTTGTCTGTCGAGCACAACTCCTCCATGTGTTTGGTATATTGACGATGGAGCATATGCTCACATGATAGGGGTTCGATAATGTTTTTCGAGCTATCAAGAAGAACAGATGAATTTCCAGATAACTATGGGAAACAAGGCAAAATGTACCCCCATTGGGAGAAGTACAATAACATTTCAGACCGAAGACGGCAACAAGATTTGAGCCACGAATGTTCTCCATGTACCAGGGTTGGGGATGAATTTACTCTCAGTGTCTCAACTACAAAACAAGGCTATGACGTATACTTTATTAGAGATAAGGTGTATGTCAAACACCCTAGTTGGAGCAAAAACGCACAAATTGGAGTAAGGAGTCACAAGTTATATAAGCTCCAGCCTGAATCTCTGGTGGCCCTATTTGACAGTACAAACGACAGAGATCTGAATGATTTATGGCACAAAAGGATGGGGCATCTACACCATGGAGCCTTGGGAATTCTCAAAAGTACTGTCATAGGGGCTCCTGAACTCAACACAAAGAAAGACGAAGTTTGCAGGGGGTGCGTACTAGGGAAGTACGCTAAGGCAGTGTTTCCAAGAAGCAGCAGCAGAACCAAGGGTGTATTGGAGTTAATACACTCGGACATTTGCGGTCCAAAGTCCACAACTGCTCTCAGTTGTTGAAATTTGGGTACCAGAGGACAAGTGGTTCCCTAAGGCTTTGATCTTTGCCCTAGGGAAAAGTGTCCAAAAGAATTTAACGTTTTCTCCTAAAGTGACTTTATAAGTTGTAAAGTCAAATCTAATTTAAAAATGACTTTAAGTGATAAAGTTAATAAGTCTAATTATAAAGTGTCTTTAATAAAGTCAATGTGAAATTAGAAAGTGAAAAGTGACTTTGGAAATAAATGACTAAGAGGGTCTTTATTAAAGTGGGGTGAATTAAAAAATAGAAAGTGAGATTTAAATGCACATTTAATCTCCGCCCTAGATCTAAAGCTATCTCAGCCATTGGATTTAGGGATTCCCCAAAAGTCACTTAGGGTTAGGTTAAAGGAGAGAAAAAGGGAAAAGATCAATTAGTCTTTCATGAACAAATTGAGAGAAGGAGGAGAAGAGAGCAAGGAGATTTCTGAGCAGTGAGGTGAAGGAGAGCAAAACCTTGGCACGCATACCGAGGCAACATTTCAGCAAATCTGTACAGCAAGGTTGGCACATAGTTCAAGGCAGTTTGGGGCACGAGTTTCAAGGCAGAACCATACAACAGCTTTGGCACGAGTTTCAAGGCAATCGTACAGTTGTTTTGGCACAAATTTCGAGGGCATTTATTGTTGGTTTTGACGCACAGTTTTCGAGGCAATCCATACAGTGAGTTGTTGTCCCTATACATGGAAACCAAGGCAGAAATAATACAGCATTTATTGTTGTCCCTCTACACACATTTTAAGGAGGTCGTACAGTAGCATTTATTGCTATTCTGCACGCTTTTCAAGGAGGTCCTACAACAGCATTTATTGTTGTGTTTTCTGGGCACGGAATTCAAGGAGTCCGTACAGCGTCTACTGTTGTTCATGTTTTGTTGTTTGCACATTTTCTGAGGCGGTGGTTAAGCACGGAAAACAAAATAAGTTGTATTTGTTTGGTTGCTGAAATTTTCTGTGTATTTCTATCTCACTGTAAAAGCTATTTATCAGAAATAAAGAAGAGCTTTCGAACTGGTTTTCCCCAAGAGTTGTAGGGGGTTTTTCCAAGGTCGTCTTGACCAAAAATCAGCGTGTCATTTTCTCTGTGAGTGGCTAATATATTTTCTGATTTTTATATTTCAGCATTTTCAGCAATGTGAAATTTCCAGAATTTGTGTTTTCAAAAAATATTTATTATCTCCAGCGTATTGAATGAAAGGTTATGGGAATGGGCATTTAACTACACGGGAGTAATAAGGAGAAACTGAACACTGGGGTTGGGGCAAAATTTCTACATGGTATCGGAGCCAATTTGCTGAAAAGTGTAGTTTGGGACAGCGAAGAAAAAAATTACAGCAAGTTGAAATTACACACAAAAAACTTAACCTTTACCACAGTAGTGAAATTTTCAGTTTATTAGGAAAGAAAGCATGTCTTTGGGCTTGAGGTTGGAGGATAGGTTGGATGGGCATAGCAACTACAGTACAAGGAAGAAAAGAATGCAAAGCATCTTTGAGGAGGCAGAAGTCTGGGGTATAATGGTGCATACCCAACAGCACCCTGTGAATGTGTCGATTGATGCTATTCAGTTAACTGATCTTAACAAGAAAATAACAAGGGTAAGAGACCGATTCTAGATGGTATTAAAGACCATTACATTCCTCATGTGAGAGGAAAGATATTTTCTCATGAGATGTGGACAGCCTTGACCAATCTCTACCACAGTACCAATGAGAACAGAAAAATGGTCCTAAGGGACAAGTTGAAGGCCATTAAGATGGCAAAGATTGATAGTGTTACTGCATACCTCACAAAGATCATTAATGTGAGAGATGAGTTGGCAGCAGTTGGAGAAGTCATTTCACCCACTCAGTTGATGCGGATTACAGTGAATGGCCTTCCCAGTACATGGCTGAACTTTGTTGATGGGATTGTTGCACAGGAGACCCTTCCCACTTGGGAGAGGTTGTGAGATGATTGCATACAGAATGAAATCAGAAAGAACCGGCTTGGGCAGCCAAACCAGTTGAGGAGGATGACAATGTAGCACTATTAGCAGGAGGCAAGAAAGGAAAGGGAAAGAAGCAAGCTTCCACAAGTAGTGGTGGGGGCAAAGGCAAAGGTAAAGGTAAACAAGTGAACACGCAGAAGGACTAATCCAAGGTGGAGTGTTGGAATTGCCAGAAGATGGGACACTATGCAGTTGTGTGGCCGGAGAAGAAGAAGAAGGGGAAGAACAAGACCATGGCAGCATCAGCAGAGATAGAAGACTTTTCGGAGAGACCGGGAGTTTGGGTTCATTTCTTGTGAGTCCACTAGTGCAAGATCACCTGCCATGGAGGTTGAGAGGCACCTGCCACGGAGGTTGAGAGGGAGTGTGCATTTCCCTCCACTAGCAGAGCATCTTCAGGTATGTGGTATGTTGACATTGGGGCTTCACGTCATATGACAGAAGTCTGTGAGTACTTCTAAGAGCTTTCAGAGAGTGGCACTGATATAGAGGTAGTACTCGGAGACGACAGCATTATTAGAGCAATCGGTGTGGGGACATTGACATTTGATAGGGAACCCAAACCTCCCTTGAAAGTGTCGAATGCTCTATATGTGCCAGGGATGAGGAAGAACCTTATATCCGTCTCAGCATTGGAGGACAAAGAGTATGAGGTATTGTTCAGTAGAGGACAGGTGCTTATATATCCCAGGGGCGCTCCAGCTGAGTCAGCTAGAGTGATTGGTGTACGCCATTTTGGGATTGAGCAGTAGTACCGGCAACAGAGCTACGAGTTCAGAGTTGTGCGAGATTTGGCACCGCAGGATGGGGCACATGTATCATGGGGCCTTGAGGACATTGCGGGAGATCACTACAGGTGTGCCAGATTTCAGTTCTGATCACATTCATAAATGCAGAGGATGTGCTATGGGGAAGTTTGTCAAATCCCCTTTTCCCAACAGTGACAGCAGATCGAATGGGATACTTGATTTGATTCATACCGATGTGAGCGGTTGGATGTCTCATGTTTCCTTGAGTGGATATGAGTATTATGTTTTATTCATTGATGATCACTCCAGGAAGACCTGGATTTATTTCTTGAAGACCAAGAGTGAGGTTTTCAAGAGGTTTTAGGAGTTCAGAGCTCTTGTGGAGACTCGGACAGGTCGGAAGATCAAGTCCCTCAGGTTGGACAATGGAGGGGAGTACACCCTTGGTGAGTTTGTTGATTATTGTGCGGAGGCAGGCATCAGGAGAGAGTTCACAGTTCCTTACAACCCCCAGCAGAACAGGGTTGCGGAGAAGAAGAACAGATCCATCATTGGGGCTGCCAAAGCCATGCTACATGATCAGGGGTTACCGTTGTTTTTGTGGGCAGAGGCCTGCAACACTGCTGTGTATTTGCAGAACAAGAGTCTGCATCGTGCCTTGGGGCATGTGACTCCGAAGGAGGCTTTCTCTGGGAAGAAGCTTGATGTTGGTCATTTTCATATCTTTGGGTGTATTGCATACTCATATGTACCCAAGGAGAAGAGGACCAAGCTAGAGCCCACCACAGAGAAGAGTATCTTTATGGGCTACAGTGAGACCTCGAAAGCCTTTTGGATTTATATTCCTGCCATAGTATTAAAAACCGGAACCGGTGACCGGACCAGTGGACCTAATGAACCAGTAATCGCACCGGAACCGGTCTAACTGGTACTGGTCAGGTCTAAACGAACCGATTTTTAAAAAATTACATTAAATAATTATTTTTTAATAAAGAAAACTATTTTTAAGATTTGCAACCATGATTCCAAGCCAATAGAGACAAAATATGCAGAGTTTCTTCATTTATATACCATGTAAAGGTGAATATATCAAAATGGCATTATGGCACCGAGTGCAATACATATCATCGAAAAAATACATAAGCAATGAGGCTCCAAATGACCCATAAAGTCCAAAAACAATGCTACAAGCTATGAGCATTGAGGCCATTGGCCTACATAGTACAGTGACAGTCTACTACAAATCTACATATATGATATTACTAAATTCTAATTAATGATCAACATTATCACTTGAAAGTTGAAACTTCTAATCATGATCAAAGTTCAAACTCAGTTGGTTGAACTTGAGTCTCTCGTCTCTCGACTGCCAAACTTTGCAAGTGCTCCAGTCACAAACTTCTCTATTGGTTCAGTGACTTGAGTTTCAAACTTCTGAAAGTATTCTGCCCTAATATGCCCTATTACTTCATTTGGTGCTCCACATGGCTTTATATGGCCTCCTATCCCAGCCAAGTGTTGCTGGAACCTGTAAATACCCCCTCCTGCAATAGATTTTTGGCAATATTTGCAAATCAGTTTGCCATCGATCATATCACAATGAGTCCATGCAGTATCCTTGCCTTTTGGAGGCATGATGGCTACTACTTAGCTCAAACTCTATGTTGTTCCACTACTCCAGCAAAAACTCAACTCTCCAAGCTCTCAATCAAACTCACAAAAGCTCAAAATGAGATGTGTGAGACAAATGAGATGGTACCCCTGCCTTTAAAGGATTGGGGAGGGTGTTTTTGGAGGGAAAAAACCCCCCTTTTCCCTCCAAAACCACCCATTACTGGCCAAATCAACTTCTGTGGGTCCTTTTTGTGGCTATGGCAGCTAACCGGCCGGTTTATCAGTAAACCGGTCGGTTAGACCGATTTGACCAGAAAAAAAGAGAAATGGGATGCCTGACCGGGTTTTTTGACCAGTTTGGACCGGCTAGGCTCCTGACCGGCCGGTTTGACCAGTTACCAGTTCAAACTGGCCAGTTTTTAATACTATGATTCCTGCACAGAGGAGAGTTGTTGCCAGGCAGGATGTGAAGTTGGAGGAGAACAGGGCTTTCAGGAGGTCACGGGAGTTAGAGTATTTGGATCCGCCAGACCCTCAAGAGCAGCTGAGTTAGTGACAGGGATCAGGAGGTACATCGATTACGGTGTCCAGTCCATCAAGGAGCAGTGGCTCACAGAGTCAGAGGGGTGGTGCTTCGGGTAGCATGCAGAGCAATCCGCAGAGTTGTTCACTAGGTAGTCCACTAATGGACAGTTCACACTGTACTTCAGCATCTACAGGTACAGGTTCAGGCAGGAGGACTGCAGATAGACATTCAGGAGTTCAGGCTTCTGATGAGGATGAGGAGTTTCAGTCTTTGATTGGAGAGGTGTGCTCACAGAAGAGGAAGCCCAAGTGGCTTCAAGATACCTTGAGAGAGGCCACATCGATTGTTGGGCCGAAGCAACCAGTCAGAGAGAGCAGACCACCTGAGCGATTCTGTAGCTATATGGCAATGGTTGCCAACATCGCTAACTCCGAGCTTGCTAGCTATTTCCACGAAAGGCGGTTAGTCCATGTCACAAAACACACGGGGAGCGTTGGTTTATCCAATGTCCAACAATCTCCCCCCTATCGCGAGCCAAGTGTGTATCGAACTCGTGACCTTCCCTCTGATACCACTTGTTGGGAATCACAATTGTCGTTAGACTAAAACCCGCAAGTGTTAGTCAACGATCTCATCGCCAGAGATAAGGATCCACAAAAGGCGGTTAGTCCATGTCGCGAAACACACGGGGAGCGTTGGTTTATCCAATGTCCAACAAGGAGGCAGCTAGCCAGCAGGTCTGGAGAGAGGCCATGCAGGAGGAGTATTCTTCTATCATGAAGAATGATGTTTGGGAGGTGGTGCCGAGGCCGAAGGGCAAATCCGTGGTTACTTCCAGATGGCTTTACAAGGTAAAGCACGCTGCAGATGACAGCATTGAGAAATTCAAGGCAAGGTTTGTGGCTAGAGGGTTCTCCCAGATAGAGAGAGTTGAGTATGAGGAGACCTTCGCTCCCCTGGCTCGATATACTTCCATTCGCTCCATTATATCGATAGCAGCAGAGATGGGTTGGAAGATCCACCAGATGGATGTGAAGACCGCATTTCTCAATGGCTTCATACAGGAGGAGGTGTACATTGAGCGGCCACAGGGCTTTGAGGTGCATGGGAAGGAGTCCCATGTATGCAGACTAAAGAAGGCACTTTATGGTCTGAAGCAAGCTCCTAGAGCTTGGTACTCCAGGATTGATACATACTTGCTAGAGATGGGTTTCACAAAGAGTGATGCAGGTCCAAAGCTTTACTTTATTGTGATAGGTGAAGAGCCTGTCATTTTGGTGTTGTATGTGGATGACTTGGTCATTACGGGTGCAGAGAGACTCATAGAGGGTTACAAGAGAGATCTTGCTTCGGAGTTCGAGGTGAAGGACATTAGCTTGATGCATTACTTTTTGGGTTTGGAGGTGTGGCAGAAGGAGGGGCATTTCTTCCTGGGACAAGGGAAGTATATTGTGGACATCCTTAGCAGATTCCACATGGAGGATTGTAGGACCCATGTCGACACCTATAATCACTAACTGGAAGAAGCTTCACGCTTCAAATTCCGAGTTGGTGGATCCCACATTGTATAGACAGTTGATTGGTTCCTTGATGTATTTGGTCAACACTCGACCAGATATATGTTTTGCAGTCAACACGATGAGCCAGTTCATGTGTGACCTCAGGAGAGTGCACTAGGTTGCTACAAAACACATTTTGCGGTACTTGTAGGGGACAGTGGAGTATGGTCTGGATTATAGACAGGGAGATGGAGTGAGATTGGCAAGGTACACTGATTCTAGTTGGGCAAGTTGTGCTTCTGATAGGAAGAGCACTTCAGGGTGTTGTTTTGGGTTGGGTTCAGTAGTTGTGTCGTGGTTCAGCCAGAAGCAACAGTCAGAACCATTGAGTTCAGCGGAAGCAAAGTACATGGCAGCCAGTCTAGCTAGTTGTGAGGCCATATGGCTTCGCAAGATGTTGTTTGCCTTATTTGGTCAGTTGTTGAGACCTTCAGTGATTTACTATGATAATCAAAGTTGCATTAAACTCACGGAGAATCCAATATTTCATGACAGCTCAAAGCATATCGGGACCAGATATCAGATCATCAGAGACTATGTTCAGAAGGGAGTTGTGACGCTTGAGTATATTCCCACTGATGAGTAGGTCGCAGATATTTTCACCAAAGCCTTACCATAGGGCAAGCATGTCAACTTCAGAGACAAGATAGGTGTGGTGAGGAACACTTTCCTTGATAAGAGGGAGTGTTGAAATTTGGGTACCAGAGGACAAGTGGTTCCCTAAGACTTTGATCTTTGGCCTAGGGAAAAGTGTCCAAAAGAATTTAACTTTTTCTCCTAAAGTGACTTTATAAGTTGTAAAGTCAAATCTAATTTAAAAGTGACTTTACGTGATAAAGTTACTAAGTCTAATTTTAAAGTGACTTTAATAAAGTCAATGTGAAATTAGAAAGTGAAAAGTGACTTTGGAAATAAATGACTAAGAGAGTCTTTATTAAAGTGGGGTGAATTAAAAAATAGAAAGTGAGATTTAAATGCACATTTAATCTCAACCCTAGATCTAAAGCTATCTCAGCCATTGGATTTAGGGATTCCCCAAAAGTTACTTAGAGTTAGGTTAAAGGAAGAAAAGAGGGAAAAGATCATTCAGTGTTTCATGAGCAGATTAAGAGAAGGAGGAGAAGAGAGCAAGGAGATTTCTGAGCAGTGAGGTGAAGGAGAGCAGAACCTTGGCACGCATACCGAGGCAGCATTTCAGCAAATCCATACAGCAAGGTTGGCACATAGTTCAAGGAAGTTTGGGCACTAGTTTCAAGGCAAAACCGTACAGCAGCTTTGGCAAGAGTTTCAAGGCAGTCATACAATAGTTTTGGCACAGATTTCAAGGGCATTTATTGTTGGTTTTGAGGCACAATTTTCGAGGGAATTCGTACAGTGAGATGGTGTTCTTGTGCAACAAAATCGAGGCAGAAATAGTACAGCATTTATTGTTGTCCCTCTGCACGCATTTTGAGGAGGCCATACAGTAGCATTTATCACTGTTCTGCACACTTTTCAACGAGGTCATACAGCAGCATTTATTGTTGTGTTTTCTAGGCACGGAATTCAAGGAGTTCGTACAGCATTTATTGTTGTTAATGTTTCGTTGTTTGCACATTTTCCAAGGTGGTAGTTAAGCATGGAAAACTAGATAAGTTGTATTTGTTTGATTGCTGAAATTTTCTGTGTATTTCTATCTCACTGTAAAAGCTATTTATCAGAAATAAAGAAAAGCTTTCGAACTGGTTTTCCCCAAGAGTTGTAGTGGGTTTTTCCAGGGTCATATTGACCAAAAATCAGCGTGTCATTTTCTGTGTGGCGCTGATATATTTTCCGAGTTTTTTATTTCTGCATTTTCAGCACTGTGAAATTTCCAGAATTTGTGTTTTCAGAAAATATTTATTATTTCCAGCTTGTTGAATGAATGGTTATGGGAATGGGCATTTAACTGGTGGGAGTAATAAGGAGAAACTGAAAACCGGGGTTGGGTCAATTTCTACATCAGTGGTGCAAAGTATTTTGCCAGCTTCATTGATGATCATTCCAGGAAAACTTGGATCTATTTTCTGAAAACCAAAGATGAAGTCTTTGATCGATTCAAAGATTTCAAAGCATTGGTGGAAAACTCCACAAGAAAGAAGATTAAGAAATTGCGGTCAAATAACGGTGGAGAATATATTGATAAGGACTTCGCCAATTTCTGTGCAAGGGAAGGCATCAAGAGAGAATGAATAGCTCCATACAATCCAGAGCAAAATGGAGTTGTAGAACAGAAGAATCGGACCATAATAGAAGCTGCCAGGGCAATGCTGTATGACCAAGATATGCCCAAATTCTTATGGGCATAGGCCTGCAATACAACAGTATATATCCATAATAGAGTTCCCCATAGAGCCTTGGTGAAGGTGACTCCTGAGAGTGTGTTCACAGGCAACAAGCCAGAGGTGAGCCACATCAGGATATTCGCCAGCATGGTACACTACCACGTTCCAGATGAAAAGAGGTAGAAGTTGGATCACACTGCAAAAAAGGGTTTTCTTATGGGCTATAGTGAGAATGTGAAAGCATATCGCATCTATATTCCAGAGAGCAAGAAAATCGTGGTAAGAAGGGATGTAAAATTCCTAGAGGAGAGAACCTTCAGGAAATCTTGGGAAATGTCCACAGATACGCAGATTGAGAAGGATCCACTGGTAAAGCCTCAACGGCCTACAGAGGATGAATCAAGTGCCACTCCAAGGCACAAGGATTCTGAGGAGAGCTCCTCCGAAGAACAGGAAGGAGAGTAGGTAAGACCGCTCACCACTGATGGGAGACAGAGCAGAGAACTTCAACAAATACTTAAGGATGCAGAAAGAATTTGTTGGGGCCCCTAGAGAAGGAAAGAGGATAAAGAAGCAACCAAACAGATATCAGGCACTAGTAGCTCAGGTTGGTGAACCGTCCACCTATCAAGAAGCAACTCAACATCCACTGTGGATAGATGCCATGGTGGAGGAGTATAGCTCCATCATGACAAATGATGTCTGGGAAGTAGTCCCTAGACCACAGGACAGATCAATTGAAGGATCTAGGTGGATCTACAAGATCAAATATGTTGCAGATGGAAGCATAGAGAAATTCAAGGCAAGATTTGTAGCTAAGGGGTATGCACAGAAGGAAGGCATTGATTATGAGGAAACCTTCGCCCCAGTAGCTTGCTACACTTCTATTAGATCCGTCATCTCTCTGGCTGCACAGATGGATGTCAAGACAGCGTTCTTGAATGGGGTGATAGAGGAGGAAGTGTACATAGAACAGCCAGAGGGCTTCGAGACACACGAGCAAAAGACTCATGTTTGCAGGCTTAAGAAAGCCTTATATGGTTTAAAACAAGCCCCCAAGGCATGGTATGGGCGAATTGATAGCTACTTACAGAAGACTACTGATAAAATCGCTAGGATCTTGAAAAAACATAATGTCTCCTCAACCTTCAAGTCCCTCCACACCATTCGGAGTTCGCTTAGATCGGTTAAGGACCCGATTTGCCCTAAGGATGGTAAGGGTGTTTACTTGATTCTGTGCTCCTGTGGAACGCCTTACATCGGTGAAATTGGTCGATCAATTCATCAAAGAATTCATGAACATGTCGCTGACCTTAGACATAGTAGATCTCGGTCCTCTGCCTTAGCAGAGCATGCTGAAAAGACAAATCATCACATTTGTATTGAAGATGCTGAGGTTATTGCGAGGATTGACCATTTCCACCACCGAAGTTAAGGGAAGCCTTGGAAATCGAAAAGAGGTCGGTTAACCATAACAGGGATGATGAGTGGAGTGTTAGCAGAAGCTGGATTCCTGCCCTTCACTCTTAGTTGCCTTGTCTCTTCCCCTGTGCTCCCTCTTGTCGTTCCATCTCTCGCTCTCGATTTCTTTCTCTCTGTCTGTTCCTTTTGATTTATTATTATGATTTGTATTATATTATATTATGATTAAAATTAGTAAAATTACCTATTAAGTAAATTAAATAAATTATTATTATTATTATTATTATTTTAGTTTATTTTATTTATTTATTTATTTTTATTTTATTTTTAATTAACTTATAACTATTAATGAATTTTAATTATATAACATATAATTTAAAGTACTAAAATAATAAAAATATTACATTATATTAAAAAAGTATTAGTATTAAATTATTAAAAAAGTATGAATAAAAATCTTATTCAAATATAATAAAATTTAAATTTAAATATAATAAAATTTAATTAAAATTTAATAAAATTAAAATTAAAATTTAATAAAATTATAATTTAAAATATAATAAAATATGATAAAATCTAATTGAATTTTTTATTCTAGTCAAACTAGTCATTATTTTACAACGGCTAGTTGGAGCTTGCCTTATCTATTTAAACAGGTTTCTTGATCAGATTTCTCATCTTGTCCTGATGATGAACCACACTGGCTGGTTCGAAAAGCGTCGACAAAATTTTATTACATGTGAGTTTCACCAAAAGCTTGTATACACATTTTATGGATCACAAAAGCCAAATTCCTAATAAAGTAGGAGATGAGCCGCTTATTTTGGTACTTTATGTGGATGATTTGTTCTTAACCGGATCATCCAAGCTCATCAAACACTGCAAGGAGAATCTGGCTACAAAATTCGACATGAAGGACCTGGGGCAGATGCACTATTTTCTTGGATTAGAAGTCCGGCAACAAAAAGGGGAAATCTTCCAAGGGCAAGGAAGATACACTACAAAAATTTTGAAAAGGTTTTAGATGGAAGACTGTAGACCCATGGCCACGCCAATGATTACTAATTGGAAGAAGATAGACACAACGAAGGATGATGACGCTGATCCCACCTTGTACAGGCAGCTCATCGGATCATTGACGTATATGGTCAATACTAGACCAGACATCTGTTATGCAGTGAATACTCTCAGTCAGTTCATGGTGGAACCAAGGAGAGCTCACTGGACAGCAGCCAAACATCTTCTCAGATATCTGAGAGGGACATTCGAGTATGGGTTGAAGTATACCAAGGGCAATGAGGTCCAATTGAGTGGGTTCACAAATGCAGGTTGGGCTAGAAGCACAGTGGATCGGAAAAGTACCAGTGGGTATTGTTTCAGTCTCGGATCAGGAATGACCTCCTAGTGCAACAGGAAACAAAAATCTGTAGCACTAAGTTTAGCTGAGGCAGAGTACATGGTAGCAAGCACCGCTTCGTGCAAGGCCATATGGCTCCCCAAGTTACTCTTGAACCTACTCAAGAAGCGGATGGAATCAACCAAGATTATGTGCGATAATCAGAGTTGCATTAAGCTCTCTGAAAATCCTGTGTTTCATGACCGGTCGAAACACATTGACATTCGGTGTCACTTCATCAGGGACTATGTCCAAAGACGAGCAGTACAGTTGCGATACACTCCTACAGGAGAACAAGTAGTAGATATCCTCACAAAGGCTTTGAGTAAAATCAAATTCACTTACTTCAAAGAGAAGATGGGGATGGTCGAGAATCCCTTCCATTAGAGGAAAGGGTGGTCTTCAGAAATAGAGGGAGCTGCAGTACAGATGCGGCAGTGGCAGAGGCAATGTCACAAGGCAGCAGTACAGGAAGCAACAACGCAAAGATGAGGGGCAGCAGCCAGGACAGCATCAGCACAGCAGATATTATAGAGTCAGAGCAGTGCAGTGGTATCTTGCTTAAACACTTTCCTCGCTAAGAGGGAGTGTTGATTTCTATAGCATTGGGAAATGTTCTAAGTCTCATTTTTTGTAGAGAGGCTTGGACAACAGTTATCCAAAGAACCCAGAAATCGTTTGTGGAAATTCCACTCAGAAATGACTTTATTAAAATAATTAATTATTTTAATGCACACCCTAAGTTTAAACTTAGGGAAATTAAATAATTAAAGGGTATTAATAGAGCAAAGTGTGAATCTTCTAGAAAACGAAGATCAAGTCAACTTTTAATCTGAGCCATTGATTAACGATATAATCTTGGTTGTTGATTCATCAGCAAGAAGACTATAAGAGGAGATTTGAGGGACTTTTGGAAATTAAGCCGGGGACACTCTCAGTACCCGAAGGAAATCGATTCTGAAGCAAGAGAATTCGACTTCAGTCTGTAAGAGTGTAGAGGCGGGGTTGCAAAAGCAAAAGGAGGGAGGAGTCAGTTATCGGGAAGCAGAAGTCTAGAGGATGAAGAGAAGGGTTAGTTGATCAGTAGCATGACCCCCTCCACCCAGAGTTACGCAGTCCAGGGAGAGACTGCGCAGATCTCTCACGCTGGATGACGCAGAGTGTGAAGGAGGTCACCCCGAGGGTCTGGAATTTGTCTGGAGGTTCCAGAAAATTTAGCCAGGTGTTTGCAAATTTTTCTCTGCTTGTCGGACTCTTGTAAATGTACTTTCCATTTCTGAAGATAAATACAAAACCCTCATATGTTGCACCGGTTTTCCCACATTGGGTTTTCCCGGGGACAATTGTCCAAAAATAATTGTGTTCATATGGTTGTTTCTATTGTGCTACTTGTGTAATTTATCTTTCTATTCTTATGCTCTTGATGAAAGTGAAGATCTGCAAATGTGTTTATTTCATAATCTACTGAAGCATCTGTAAATACCTTATCTCATGAGTAGGAGAAATAAACCAAGTATTGCAGTAATATTTTTCTTCTTGAAAATTTCACATCGAAAAGCGGGACCACGCAACCAAAATCTGGATTTCCCATGTAATGGCACTCCTAAAACTAGTAGACAATAAAGGAGATCCCATAGGACTAGGATACAAGGTGAACCACCAAGTTGGACAGACGAGACAAGAGTACAAACCAAGACCATTCTTTCCGTCGAATCCCTCCACTAATTCATGCCCAAAAGTGTCCATGATAACCCAACTACATAATGAAAGCCATACCTTTGAAGTTGAAAGGCCCACCTCCAAACATACGATCATAACAGATGGGTGAGGGAGCATAAGGGTTGGCTCAGGAGTTGGAGATGGTGGCACACCAAGCTATCTGGTGGCTACAAGGGGGCTATAGGCCGCCAGCTGAGGACAATCTAAGAGAATAAATTCTCCTATGGGTGTCACCCACAGGTGGTGGGTAACAAATACCCCTTTAAGGTTGGGCAATTCATTGCCCAGCAGGGGTTGGGACAATCATGGGTCTCTTAATGATACAAGGAGGCAAATATAGGGGGCCCTAGGAACCAGGGCGATGGCCATAATGAGGTAGAGCTCATGTTTGGCTTTTGCCCACGTGCTAAATTTGTATGTCCCGACCATATTTTGCATTTTATGATACATTTCCTGTTGAGAGTGGCCAAATTATGCTTTTTACGTTCTTTTTAGCTACATCAACCTTCATGTCATCGTTCCAGACCCCACCCAAAGTGTGGAAAAGGAGTCATAATGAGTGGAGCAAAGTGATGTATATGGTGTTGGAAAGCGGGACCACGCAACCAAAATCGGGATTTCCCATGTAGTGGCACTCCTAAAGCCAGTAACCAATAAAGGAGATCCCACAGGACTAGGATACAAGGCTAACCATCAAATTGGACAAGGGGACAAGAGCACAAACCAAGCCCATTCTTTCTGCCAAATCCCCCCACTAATCCATGCCCAGAAGTGTCCATGATAAGTAAGCAAAAATACCCAACTACATAATGAAAGTCATACCGTCAAGGTTGGAAAGGCCCACCTTCAAACATACGATCATAATAGATGGGCAAGGGCACATGGCTGGCTCAAGTGGCAGAGATGGTGGCATATCGAGTTATCTGGTGGCTGCAAGGGGTTGTTGGCTTCCAACTGAGGACCATCTAGGAGAAAAATATCCCCTATGGGTATCACCCACAGGTAGCGGATAACAGGCTGCTTGGTAGAGCATACGTCTTATAATGATAATATTATATAGTACTATACTTAGTATTGTACTTTAAGTTAGTGTTCTAAATAAAGTGATTGAAGTCACTTTAATTATCTCATATATCCTTTCAGTTACATAATGTTGAATGCCACTAGCTTCGGAGGCAGATGATGTCAGATATGTGAGAGAGCAAACATCTTCCCTCTCCATTGGAAGAGATATCAAATCCACTAGGTCATAGGACCATACCCGTTCCTTGCATGGTGCAGCTCCCAAACCCAAATCCAGCAATCAAACACCCATCACTAGATTCTTTTCTTCAGCCTTGACTGTTCACAGAGTTTTGACAGACCACTCCTAGGCTCCTCCCAGGTTCACCCAACGAAGCCCTCTCAACCCCGGGCACTCTCCAAAGGACATAATTAGACTTCGCATTGACTCTTTTATAATAATGGGCAACAACATCAATGTCCCTACCTCTACCTTTATCTCCCTCATTAATGTTGAGTACTGTCTCCTCTCTTTATAGGTTTTTCCTTTCTGGTTCACCCTTTTCATGTTCTTTACTTTAACCATACTTTCATGTGTATATTTTCATGTTTTGAAACTTAAGATTGACCTGGTCATCCTTTTAGTCCAATGTAACTGATTGTATTTTCAAGTCTCATGTTCTAATTAAAAAAGTCAGAAGATTTCCAAGAAAGGAATAAACAAAAATATCCAATCAAAATCACTATATGTAATATAGTTGTTTGTCTTCAAAAATAAAAGCCAGACCTGTGTACCTCGTCGAAGCAACTCTCTTGCAAAAGGTAATATCCCTAGTACAATATCTGCACCAGAATTATCCACGAATATGACAGCCTGTAAACACAAAACAAATGAGAAGGATTAACATACAAAGAAGTGTCATATATAGTTGAAAATCAAGACAAAAGGTTTAATGATCAAAAACAAAACAAAAAAAACATTGGATACTTGAGACACATAATTTTCGCAATCCTGGTACACTATCTTAATTGTTCAAAAACACATATTTTACCAGGGTAATATAACCCGTAGAAAATATTGTGAAACATTACATAGAAGGGTTACACCTACCAATACCATACAAGTGATGTATGAAATTTACATTTGAATAATGTAGGCATCTGAAGCAGAGGAAGCAAGATGAATTCATCAAGGCTTTAATGATTAATCAGACATGAAATGGATGATCGTTCTTCTTTCCAAGGTTCTATTGAGCCTAAGTAGGCAGAATATAGGGTCCTCACCATTTCAATGGGTCCCCATTTTTAAGAGAGTGTCACGTAGCATGCCCTTCTCCATAATCAAATCCACAGCTTAAGAAGGTTCTGTGCCATTTTCTTACGAGATCCAATTTGGATTTGAGCACTTTCCTTGGGAAATGACATATGTGGAAAGTATATTTCTCTTCTTAAAATTCTTTGCATGGTTTACGAGGTAAGTATCTTTTCCATCCTCAACTCTTCTATGCCTATGCTCCAGAACATTCTTGGGAGACACATTTTTCCACGTGCAACTCATATAAACTTTGCCAACAGGTAGCCCTTTCTCTTTATATGCATCATATATATCCCCTACTGATTCTATCTTCCAAATAAGTGTAGCTCAAACAAACTCAAAAATTTTGTCATAGCACCCTTTAACCATAAATTCATATTTTTCAATTACTATTTCTTGCCTTATCATTTGCCAATCATCCTTCGCCTTAGTCTTTTCCTTTTTTCTACTTCACCACCTCTACTTTTACTTTTTCAACAACATTATTTGAGTCTGGCACAATCACTGAAGATCACCGTACTATACAGTAGACAACCAGGTGGCTGGCTAAATGCTAATTGCAAACGTTGAAACTATTCATCGTACATGGTTTAACAATTGTGGTCACCATTTTTCGTTTTAATTTTCAATGTTTACTTTCCTGTTAAAAGGAAGATTTAAAAGTTCCTTCCATAGTACATAATTACAAGCTAAGTTTATCCGATGATATGTTTGAATTGTTCTTGAGCATCTCTTCCTGTTACACTGGCTTAACGTAAGTCCCACTCTAGAAAATTCATTATATAATCAAAGTCTGTAATGGTTATTGAGTCCTGTTTTTTGGTATTTCAGCATTTCATTAAATATTTGGATCTAATTGTACAAAAGACTTGCTTTAGACTATGGGACCTCTCAAAAAATTTAGTTTCATTGAAGAAAGGTTTATTTGAATACCTAAAATAATTAGTTTAGTCTTTAATTTTATTACCTATTATCGGCTTAACCAAAGTCAACTTACAAGGGAAGGACACATGTCCCAATAGAAATATATCTAAATATAATCATAAAAGCAAAGGAGGAAAGCACAGAGGATGAAGTTGTTTTAACTGAATATACTATAAATACAGCGAATGAGGCATGACAGATTGTCTACTTCTCAAGGTGCAGTCCATAAAACCCAGTCTTGCCCTTCTTGATTATAAAGGAAGGGGAAATAAGCATGCTTATACTTTGGCTGGCAATCTAAGAAAGTATGATTTACTTTGTCCTGTGCAATAATAAAATATAAGGTGAATTTATTAAAAGGAATAAATAATACAATGAAAGCTAACCATATTGTGCTACTTCACCACACTTCATACTTGAAGAAACAACTAAACATTTGTACCTTTTAGAAAAAAGTGATAAATTAATTATTGGTGTGCTGCCTCCATCACATGATCACACCTCGAAATGAACTAGAAATTATTTTAACTTCTTTTGTCTCCCCCATGAAAATGCTTTAAAATGTTCAAGCAAAAATAAATCAGTAATCCTTACCAAATGTTAGTGATATAATCAAACATGGGTACCTTTTTACAAATAAGATTAAATTTGATTGTAAGGAATGATTAAACTGTTCCTTTGAAGATAGTCTTGGAATGATCTTCAACTTTGTATTCTTGGAGAGCCTCTTCTCCTATTTAAAACCTTGACAAAAGAATACAGTGCTTCCGTAGGGTTTATTGCAAGGAATGATTAAATTGTTCCTTTAAAGATAGTCTTGGAATGGTCTTCAACTTTGTATCTTTGAAGAGCCTCCTCTCCTATTTAAAACCTTGACAAAAGAAGACAGTGCTTCCATAGGGTTTTTTTTCAAATGGGTGGTTGGAGGGTGGCATGCAAGGAAGAGAAGGGCATTAAACAAGACATATCGCAGGTATCTGCAGGGAAGTGAAATGGCATAAGCTTCCAGAGGTGAAGTGTCCAAGATGGTAGCACGGAGCTCCCACTTCTTGGATCTAAACCTACTCATGAGTTCACTTGTGTTTTTCTTGTCCTACCTTTGTATAGAGTGTCTACGGAGCTGGTTTATAGTTTATATTAACAGGGAATTGTAGCAGTGGATCACAGGTGTCAAATTTGTCAGCCAACAATCTGTGGTAGGCAGCGTATTGTTGATCTGACATTCATGGACAGCAAAAGGTACGGTGAAGCACATCACTGCATACAGTATAAGGTGTATTCATCTCAATCTCTTTGAGAACTGAGGTTGTTATTTGGTTAAACACATTGCAAATTGACTAGTCCTCAGGTCATTAACCAAGTCAAATTTGGCACCTGCACCTAAAGCTTCGAGGAATTTTTAGGCTTGTCTTCTTTCTTCATAGGGTATGAATTCTAGGGGATTCAATGATGCAAAGGAAGAGACATCCCTACTTGGCCCTTCCATCTTTGAAGGAGATAATGCATGCCATCTCGCTCTGGAAAAAGTGCAGATTGTTATGATGAGGTACACTTTCATGAGGACAAGGGTTTGGTAAGTTGTTGACCTTTTCAAATTTCTAAATTTAATAAAGAAACCCGTGATGATTTGTAGAGAGAAATCCTTTAAGGATGAGAAATTTTGAGGTACTTCAACTAACCCATCAAATAAACAGCACAGCAGTGAAGAGGATAATGATGTGGCTACTCTTTATGTGATTGGAAGATATGGATGGGATGTGAATTAATGGTCTCTTTAGAGAAATCCCATTTATGACACGGGATAGCACGAGGATCCCTTCAAATATGCTTTTTCATCGGCATTTTATGGAAAAGGCTATCTCTTCATTTTGGCTTGCAATGACTTGTCACAATTCTTCATTATTGAGCTTGGAAACACAAGAAGATATGATCTTCAAAGGGTTCAGCGGACTAGTCGAATTGTGAAAGTGTCCAACCACCCTAATTTGATCTTCTATGAAATAATAAATTATATTGCAGAGGCTTTTTTTTTAAGACCAAATTATACCAAAACTAATATTCTGTAGAAATTTTGAGCCCAACCCCGGTTATCAGTTTCTCCTTATTACTCCCATGTAGTTAAATGCCCATTCCTATAAACATACATTCAACAAGCTGGAAATAATAAATATTTCTGAAAACACAAATTTTGGAAATTTCACAGTGCTGGAAAATGCAGAAATAAAACTTAGAAAATATGTCAGGGACACACATAGAAAATGACACATTGATTTTTGGTCAATATGACCCTGGAAAAACCCCCTACAACTCTTGGAGAAAACCAATTCGAAAGCCCTTCTTTATTTCTGAATATTACTTTTACAGAGAAATGAAATGAACAGTAAAAATTCCAACAACCATAATTTTTACTTATCTCGAAAGCCATGCATGTACTCCACCTCAATTTTCGTGCCAAATGCAAAACAGAAAATTACAGCACAAGATACAGCCTTAAATGCTATACAGACAGCATAGAAAACAGTGCCAGAACAGCTGTACGGCCTTCCTCGAAAAACGTGCCAAAGGCTGCCTCGAAAACAGTGCCAAATAAATGTTGTACGGACCTCGATTTTTGTGTTGCTGAGCTGCTATACGGACCTTGAAAACAGTGTTGTTTTTGCTACTATATGGACCTCAAAATCCGTGCCTCCTTAACCGTTGTACGGACCTCGGAATTTGTGCCAGACTGCTGCAATAAATGCTGCTTCCCTTTCCTTGATTTTCGTGCCACTTGCCTCGAAAATCATGCTCCTACTTTGCTGTATGGACTTGCTGAAATAGTGCTTCCTTGGTAAATGTGCCAAGGTGTTGTTTGCTCCTTCTCTCTTCTCTGCTCAGAAATTTCTTCTTGCTCCCTTCTCCTCTTCTCTCAATCTGCTCATGAAAAAATGAATGACCTTTTCTTTTCTTTTCCTCCTTTAACCTAACCCTAAGTGACTTTTGGGGAATCCCTAAATCCAATGGCTGAGATAGCCTTAGATCTAGAGTTGGGATTAAATGTGCATTTAAATCTCACTTTTTATTTTTTAATTCACCCCACTTAAATAAAGACCCACTTAGCCTTTTATTCCTATGGTTACTTTTCACCTTCTAATTTCACATTGACTTTAATAAAGTCACTTTAAAATTAGACTTAATAACTTTATCACTTATAAAGTCACTTTTAAATTAGATTTGACTTTACCACTTATAAAGCCACTTTAGGAGAAAAGGTTAAAAACATTTGGACACTTTTTCCTAGGCCAAAGATCAAAGCCTTAGGGAACCACTTGTCCTCTGGTACCCAAATTTTAACGTATTCTCCATAATATCATTCAAATTTTGTCTTTTTTCCATGCATTGTTAATACATGGGTTGGTTCATCTCTTGTGATTAGGATGTCGATAAAGTGTCCTAACATGACCTTTTCTCATCACACTTACAGTGTTTACTAGTTTCACTTTTGGTAGAACATCTTATATACACACTTGTTTTGCTTTGTTGATGATTAAAGACACTCGGATTTTCCATTGTTTTTACCTCAATGTTGGAAGATATTCCTACTTCAACTAGACTTGCATCTTTTTAGCTTTTGATGTAAATTCGATCTGTATTATCCATCAAGACTTCAAAGGGTGCTGCACAATGATTTGTATTGACTTCTTTTTCCATGGTTTGGATTCTTATGTCTAATGATTCCTCTAGTTCAATTGGATCAACCATCATTTCTTTACCAATCAACGCTACATTGTCGATAAGCTGATCTAGTCATTCTCTTAGTGACTGCTTATCATTGTTTAACTTCCTAATTTGTTTGAGTAAGCTCTGATTATGATCCCTTAAGCATGAAAGACTTCATCATTTTCTGACTCGTTAAATTTATTTTTTAAATCTTGATTCTCTAACTTCTCTCATCTTTTAACCTTTCGATTTGTTCAAGCAATCCCTGATTATGGCTCCTTAGGAAAGAATTTTCTTCATCTATTTCTAATAGGCTCTTGTTGAATTTCTTCTCAAGATCATGTTTCTCTTGTTCTAATTTTTGGTCGCACTAATGCTTATGACTTCTTGATTTGTGAAAGTAGTTTTTCTATGACCTTTTCAACGAGAAATTTCTTCATCATTTTCTAGTAATTCCATATCATTTATAACCTCAACATCCTAATTTTCTTTTGTAATTTCTCATGTAAATGTTTCTCATCATTTAATTCCTTGATTTGTGTGAGCAACTCCTGATTAAGCATTTCTAGACAAGAATAAATTCCATCTTTCTCTAATAAGTTATTTTCATTTTTCTTCTTGAGGTCTTGATTCTCCAATTGTAATTTTTGGTTTCATTTGAGGTGACAACATGTACGAATGGTGCTTGATGCTTGGGTTGCAAGTAAGAATACTTTTCCTTCAATTCTTGTCGTTGTTCTTTGATATCATTTGTTTCATTAACTTGCTCATTCAATTCAGATTGTAAGGTATCAGTTTACATTGAAACTTATCTCTCGTATCTTCAAAATATATAGTATTTTACTCTTGGGCTACATGTTCCTTTTCGTGCATTACCACTTCTCATGTTAAGTGATTGACTTTATTTTCAAGAAGCTGGTTTTGGTTTACCTAAAAATTATAATTTGTTCAAATTTTCTCTAATTTCCCTTTTAATTGTTCACATAGCTTCATAGGTATTTCTTTCAGCATTATCATGGTTGTTGTATAGAAATTACTTTAAAAATACCTTTGTATTAAGTGGATGAACAAAAATGTGAAGGTCCAACTAAAATACACTTGGTTATCTTAATGGAATCTTAAAAATACTTTTAATAATTTGTCCTTCACATTAGGTCATCTTTACAAGGATTTACTTCATCTTCATGAGCTATATATATCATAGTTTTAAAACCCGGCCTAGTCCAAACCGAAACAGGTCAAACTAGCCGGTTGGACAGGGCCAGGAGGAGTGTGATACTCTAGTGTATTGGCTCTGAGGGAGTGCAACAAGTGAGCTTGGACCAAATCAGCCAAGGGGATCGAGCACCAATCTAGGACCTGATCTGTTGGATCAGATCCAAAGTTTTTTTTTTGTAACCTGTGATCTTTCTCATTTGGGCCATTTTCCTTAGATGAGAGCCCAAGTTCATTCAGAAAGTTAATGAAGAATTGTCATCGGGTAGAATCTATTTTGTCATTGTGATTGAGATTGGTATATTTGGCTTCCACTAAATTTACTGTCTTAATGAACCTAGCTGTGCAATTAATCAGTAGATTTGTAATCTGCTAGGAATTCACTGTCAGGTGCTAGGATTGCAGGAAAACTAACAACCCGTAACAATGAGACAGTTTGTAGCTTCATTGCTATAAATCTTTGTTCAACAGAATTCTATATTTAAAATAGCCAAATGCTTGATTGTAGTCAATGACAAAAAAATTAGAGATTCTGAAAATCTTAGAGTGTGGCCAAAGCAGGGCCAGACAAGGTCTGAAAAAAGTGTATTCATTAACTGAATATTCACATAAGAAAGACAAACTATTAAATTCCATATAGAACAAATAATATATATAATTGATAAAATGATTGAATTAGATATGATAGATTGATCATTGGTACGATGCCATGCGACATATGCATTGACTAGTCACCATGGTGAATGGGCATGTCCCTTAGTTAGTCTATGTCTTTTAGCTTTATTGTAAATTTATGTAGATGTTCTATACTTGATGAAACTTTACTTTTCACCACAGCAATCACATAAACAATCAAGTAAAATGCTGATAGAACATACCAGAGGATCTACAGAAAACAAACAAGAAACAGAAAAACATGGTGGTGCGTTACGGCGGTCAACAGGATGCGTCAACCAACAAAGTCTCCTTGGTCAGCCAACCCAGCATGTGTCACAACAGCCCTCAAAACAGCCACACAATCAACTCAAAGTCAACCCCAGAAAAGTCAACGATGTCCAGAAAAGTCAATGCAGGACAGCAGCAAGAAAGTCAATGCAGCTTGGTCTTCAATCAAACTTTTGACCTCGGTTCTTGTGCCAATGTGTACGGCCTCCCAAAATCGAAGTCTCCACCAATTTTCAGCCTCTTTGAACCATGTGTTGACCAAAGTCAACGCTGGTCAAACTTGCGTGGAAACCCTAGTTGCAGTAAATTCATCCTTCTTCCTCGCTGCAGTAATTCGTCCTTCTTCCCACGTGTGAACAGAAATTGCCTCCAAGGAGCTCGTACTAAATCAGAAGAGGAGAAGATGTGTGATGAGATGAGTGAAATGATCTCCAACGTTGACTGTATATATATCCATCATTGAGGTGTGTGACACATCTGCGGGGGGTGTAAAACCTTAAGGCCGACCTGTACATATTTAAAATTATTAAAAATAAATTCAAAATAAATGTTCTGCTCATCAGATTAAGATCAATTTTATATCGATCTTACACCTCTCCGAAAGAGGAACAGAATAAAAATATTGGTATCTTCATCTGAGCATCACAACATGGAGTTTCGACCTAGTTGTCCAATTTTAACACTCCCTCTCAACTAGGGAGAACTCCATCCACCGATGCAATCAAACATCGTGTGTCATCCCGCTGTAACTTGCTTTGCTGGCCTCTTTATTTCAGAACAGAAGTGGGTCAGCCACAAAGACATCATTCCCCGGCTGAAAGATTCAGCCCAGAGGTTCGAAACCTCTATCAAACTCACAAAGAGTCTCATACCAACCCGAAGTTGGTTTACCTGACCTGAAGTCAATTGGAGGTCCGAAACCTCACTATACTTGATCCGTGCCATCCTAGATAGAGAGTACAGCAACCTTTGATGCGTCCATCAGTCTTTGCTACTAGTCTCTAGCTTTTCCCACCTCATTGGCCAAATGAGAGGTACTTCCCATGAGCCCTGAACTTAATGGGTAGGATGCATATGGGACACAAATAATGAGAGGTGAACCAACTCAAAATCACAACGATGGGGCCCAAACGCACCAACAAGGTTCGACAAGCCTAGCCTTGTGGTTGTTTATAGCTCCGAGAAGCTATCCCCAAAGCTCCCCAGAGCTCCCAGACCTCATCGTCCAATAGGACCCACATCATAGGGTCATTCCACGATACCAAGACTCTCACGGAAGGTTAGGAACTTGACCTTCCCCACGGGCTTTGTGAGAATATCCACGACCTACTCATCAATTCCTATATGATCGAGCCTTACGACGCCTCGCTGTACCATATCCCGGATAAAGTGGTACCTGATATCAATATGCTTGGATCGATCGTGGAACACTGGATTCTCGGACAAGCGAATCCCACTCTGGTTATCACAGAGTATCACGATGGTATCTAGCACATGTTTGAACAGCTCACTGAAGAGCTTTTGCAACCAAACTACTTCACAACAGGCCATACTCGCTGCAATGTATTCAGCCTATGGGGTGCTCAAAGCCACCGACTTCTACTTCCTGCTCATCCATGAGATCGAAGCAGAACCAAGATTGAAGCAGCATCCCGATGTGCTCTTACGATCCACCACACTGCCAGCCCAATCGGCATCAGTATATCCAAGGAGTGTCACGCTCCCGTCCGGTGTATCTCGGCCCATGGTTTGTCGTGCCCGGAAGCTCGGGGAAGATTCCTGGCACCAACCCGATGAAAGTGATGAGGGCTCAACCATGCGGTGACAAGGTGTTCGATGCCAAACATATGCGGAGCGGGTGTTCACTAAGAACATTAGGGCCCCTACGAGTTGAGGATACTCAGTAGGATTTGACAATACGGGCCCAGCAGCGCTGCCACTCAACTTCTTGAAGTTGAGCTCCATTGGTGTTGACACAAACTTGCAGTCCACCATACCAAATCTTTCCAGAAGCTTCACAATGTATTTTCCTTGAGAAAGGAAAATCTCGCCAGGTCTCTGCCAAACCTCCAGGCCTAAGAAGTAGTGCATCAGTCCTAGGTCCTTCATCTCGAACTCAGCAGCGAGCTCCCTCTTGCACTGATTAATGAGAGGGTCAGAACCTGTCAGGAAGAGGTCATCCACATACAGCACCAGAATGAGAGGTTTTCCCTTGACAACCTTGAAGTAAAGGTTCGGATCAACATTACTTCGAGTGAAGCCTAATTTCATCAAGTAGCTATCTATCCTCTTGTACCAAGCTTTGGGTGCTTGCTTCAGCCCATAGAGGGCTTTCTTCAACCTGCAAACATGGGTGTCCCGATCCTGGACTTCGAACCCCAGAGGTTGCTCCACATATACCTCTTCCTTTATCGCACCATGCAGAAATGCGGTCTTCACATCCATCTGATGAAGACTCCATCCTTGCGTAGCAGCAAGGGGTATAATAGATCGAATGGTGGTATATCGAGCCACAGGTGCAAATATGTCATCATAATCTATGCCTTACTTTTGAGAGAAGCCACGGGCAACGAATCTTGCCTTGAACTTTTCAGCACTCCCATCAGATCCATGCTTGATCTTGTAGAGCCATTTCGAGGTGACAACTACTTTGTCCTTTAGTCTTGGAACCACATCCTAGACATCATTCTTCATAATGGACTCATACTCTTCGTGCATAGCATCCTTCCAGACTTGATGCTTTACGGCTTCCTCAAAGGATCCAGGCTCGGATTGTACAATAGTACTCATGGCTGCCAGATACCCTTGGTATCTACTCGACTTCTTGCTTTCACGGAATGTCCCCCTTGGGGCCGCATGTCCCTCAGCATCCTCGAGACTGTCCCTGAGCCATGATGGTCTCTTTCCTAGTGAAGGAGGTGGATCAATTGGGTCCATTGGTCCTTCAACATCAGGCATCGTTTCATCCTTCGGTTCCTCTTGGTTTTCAGGCCTTGCTTCATTATCTTCCTCAGATCTTGGAAGATTGACTACTTTCCTCAGGGAAGTATCTTCATCAAAGGTGACATCGTGGCATATCTCCACTTCCCTTTGACCAGGCACATAGACTCTATAGGCCTTCGAAGTTTCACTATAGCCCACAAACATTCCTTTCTTCCCAGAAGCATCCAACTTGCTCCTCTTTTCTTTCGACACATGAAAGTAGACGGTACATCCAAAAACTCTAAAATGTGAGACATCAGGTTTCTTACCAGAGAAAACCTCTTCGGGAGTTTTGGATTCTAGAGTGGAATGCGGGCATCGGTTTTGTATGTACACGGCAGTGTTCGCAGCTTCTCCCCATAGAAACTTCGGCAGACCTTGGTCACATAGCATGGCACGGGCAGCTTCCACAATGGTCCTGTTCTTTCGTTCAGCAACACCATTTTGCTCGGGAGTATAGACAGTTGTGGTCTCCCTCTTAATGCCAGCTTCTCTGCAAAAGTCCTTGAACTCGTTTGTCTCATATTCAGTGCCATTATCAGTTCTCAAAATCTTGATCTTCTTCCCTGTCATATTTTCCACCAAGGCTTTGAATGTATGGAACCACATGAAAGCCTCATCCTTCTTCTTTAAGAAGTATATCCAGGTTTTGCGAGAGAAGTCATCTATGAACGTCATATAATATGAACATCCTCCCAAGGATGTCACGGGCAACATACCAGATAGATCAGAATGGATCAATTGCAAGACATCAGATGTCTTTGTGACACTTGAGGGGAAAGGTCCCCTTGTATGCTTTCCTTCGGCACAACCCTTACATACACCTTCATGATTATTTGGAAACTCGGGCATCCCTGTCACCACCTTCCTTGCTTCGGGAAGGGCTTTGTAGTGAAGGTGCCATAGTTCAGTCCGTCGGATAGTATCACATGTCATTTCTCCCAGCGGACTTCCTCCAACCTGGTAGAGTGTATCAACTCTAAACCCAATCGAGATAGCTTCCTTGAAGCTCTTCTTCCACATGAGCACCTTTCCATCAGTGAATGCCACATTGAAACCTTTGTCTTCCATGGCCAATATAAACACAAGGTTCTTCTTCAAATTTGGTACATAGAGTACATCCTGGAGTTTCTTGACCTTTTGAAAGGTTGATCATTTCTGCCGAAGGGAGCCTTCCTCTTTCCGTTGGATCTGGTGTTCCTTTGATTGCCATTCCTCCGGTTGTTGTTGTTATCATCAGCATCGGGAGAATCCTTCTTGAAAGGACATTCTCTAGCATAGTGACCAGGCCTATGACAAGTGAAACACTTGCCCTTCTTTCCTTGGGTCCCTGCTTTTCCCTTGTTCTTTGGGCCACCAAAGTTCTTCCTTCTAGAATGAGCAGCGTATGCAGCATTTCCTTCATTTCCATATTCCTTCATTCTTGATTCTTCTTGAACACATCTTGACAGTACTTCGTCAAAGTCAGGTATCACATTATTATTTAGAATGGTAGTGTTGAACACATGCCATTCAGATGAGAGCCCTCCAAGTGCGGTGAGTACCATCTCTTGATCAGCGATTATCTCCCCAATAGCCAGTAGATTGTTCCTGATTTCAATCAGCTTCAGAAAGTATGATTGAACAGACTCATCCCTTCCTTTCTTCAAATTCTTCAATTGATTCTTGAAGAATAGTACTTGATTCGCATTGTTGGCCTTGAACATGAGGATCAATTTATCATACATCTCTTTGGATGTTCCCAACTCAGAGATGTAGGCCACCAGGCTTTTATGAATGGATTCCCTGATCATCAGCTTTGCTTTGATCTCCCCCTTCTTGTACTTTGTTTTGGCAGCAGCAGTAGCAGTGGATGAAGGTTCTTGGATTTTACCCTGCACATAGTCCATGACATCTTGGTCTTCCAATTTGAGATCCAATATCATCTTCCAAGCATGGAAGTCATCCTTCCCAGTCAATTTGTCATCCTCCTTGAAGCCATAGTTTGTGGAACCCATTATCCTCTCCGGTGATTGCTACAAATAGGGCTTGTCTTCACCTCAACTCTGATACCATGTAAATTTATGTAGATGTTCTATGCTTGATGCAACTTTACTTTTCACTACAGCAATCACATAAACAATCAAGTAAAATGCTGATAGAACATACCAGAGGATCTACAAAAGACAAACCAGAAACAGAAAAATGTGGTGGTGCGTTACGGCGGTCAACAAGATGCTTCAACCAGCAAAGTCTCCTTGGTCAGCGAACCCAGCGTGTGTCACAAAAGTCAACCCCGGAAAAGTCAACGCAAGACAGCAGCAAGAAAGTCAACGCAGCTTGGTATTCGATCAACCTTTTGACCTCGGTTCTTGTGCCAATGTGTACGACCTCCCAAAATCGAAGTCTCCACCAATTTTCAACCTCTTTGGACCATGCGTTGACCAAAGTCAACGCTGGTCAAACTTGCATGGAAACCCTAGCTGCAGTAAATTCGTCCTTCTTCCTGGCTACAGTAATTTGTCCTTTTTCCCACGTGTGAACCGAAATTGCCTCCAAGGAGCTCGTACTAAATCAGAAGAGGAGAAGATGTGTGATGAGATGAGTGAAATGATCTCCAACGTTGAATGTATATATATATATCCATCTGCTGGGGGTGTAAAACCTTAAGGCCGACCTGCACATATTTGAAATTATTAAAAATAAATTCAAAATAGATGTTCTGCTCATCAGATTAAGATCCATTTTATATCGATCTTACACCTCTTCGAAAGAGGAACCCAATAAAAATATTGGTATCTTCATCTGAGCATCACAACATGGAGTTTGGACCTAGTTGTCCAATTTTAACATTTATTATTATTGTTCATTTTATTTTATATTTTATGTTCAACACATACCAAACTTGTTTTCTCTCATGAAGGCCTTGACAGTTTGGGACTGCTTCTTGAATAGATGGAATATGCACGGCATCCCTCAAGAGTTGGTTATCATCATGACTACACAATATGCACTCAAATCAAGGAAAATAAGTGTTAATCTGAATTAGTCACATATAAAAGAAAAAGACACTTAGTATTAAGAAAATAAAATGTCCTTATAAGGGCAACTATTTTATTAGATTATTCAAAATCAAGCTCATAAAAAATCTGGTTTTAACTATTCTTTGGTCCTATAAATCATTTCAGATGTTTACATATTTCAGCACAGTAACTATTGCTTGTTTAGTACAGGATAGGAAGATCAGCGTTGTAAATATTTACCAGGTGCTCTTAAAAATAGTTCATCTAATCAAATCTATAGAAATCACTATTGAAAAAATAGTTTACAAGTATATGCAGATCGCAAACCTGTCTTATGTTTTACTATCAAGGGGGACGTTTAGGCAAGGCAATATATATTGGGCCATTCCTTTTTCTATAATTCCTGCATATGATAACTTCTAAAAGAAAAGGTGGCAGCAGATGCCTTGTCAAGAATGCATGAAAGAAACATGTTTCTATATTTAAGGAAACTTTCATAAGGATTTAAGGAGGGCACTAAAGCAACATAATTGATGTTTATTTTCAGCATATCACACTTCTATAAAGTAGCTGTCAATACAATGTTTAGCATGCTGGACAGAATTCACATCAAAACAAATAGTTGAAGCTCAACAAACTTGCCTTCTTCCAAGACTTCCTCGTCCAGCTTGACTTGAATGTTTCCAAGTCATCAATGACCCATGGTCGAGGTAGTAAGTTTTCACAACTGGCCAAAAAGGACATGCCATCCCTTTCGAACACTTCAGCAAGCTTCACAAAAATGCAGCCAGAGAATAAAATGTTAATGTTACTTTATTTCCATTGCCCTTAATATGGAGATATTATCTGCTCAAATATTTTGAAACTCATAAGAAAATATAGTTATTTGAAATTACTGGATATTTATATCCTTGGTATTATTAAAAAAAAAATAGTGACCCCGATGAACTAGTAAAAGCAGAATGATAATTTTAGTTAGAATTCTATCTTGAGTATTTGATCATAAACTAATCTACACAGAATAAACAGCAAAAGAAGTTGAATCTGAATTATATCCTCTGCCTTCCTTGACTTGCTTTTGAAGGAAGAATAGTGTGCTGTGTTAGCACCCTGTAATTAATCTCTAGGCTGAAAAAGGATCACAGGGGTAACCACTAACCTCTTTTAGGCTAAGGTCCAGCCCCCTAGCCTTGGAGAGGGCTCTCTCACTGTGTTTTCTTTCAGTCAAACTAGTGACTGAAAACTCTTGATCTTAGGCTGGCTATAAGGATCAAAAAGGCGAATTTATGTTGTTTGAAGGTAAGTGGAAGAAGATAGATATACCTCAGATCAGACCACTGTTTCAGATCCAAGTGAAAAAAGGATGTGATGGAGTTTGAACAGGGCCAAGATAGGCAAATTTATTAGTATCAAATCAAATTTTGTCGTAGTAAATGGATGAGTGCAGTATCAGAAAGGTTGACAAATAGAGCATCAACATACTGATGAATTCATTGCCATAGAAGAAAAGAAAACACATATGATCAGCTGATCTAAAACAGAGCACTAAGTGAATTCTGAGATATTCATTTCAAGCCGAGCATGAAGAATTTTTACACCATGGAAATATATATTGGAAACAAAACACAAAGGAACACACATACCAATAAACACTGACACAAGAATCTTTGTTAAAATTGCATCTGCCTTTCTTCCATTCACTTGGGAAAAGATACAATATTTACAGAAAAGTGTAGTCTAGCCTCTAACACTCCCAACCAGAACCCCTTTTCATTGTCTTTACATTATTAAATACAATAACGCATTCAAAAGTACCACTAGCTGGTCGAATTCACTGCATGGAAGTTAAACAGACTAGATAGAATGTATCAGCAGAGAAATAGGAACTACTAGATCGAGATTATCCCGACTTAGAAACATCATGATTTAAAATTTAAGGAAAATTTTAGAAACATCATGTCTGGAAAATCATAAACTAGCTTATCCACACATATCCGATCACTAGAAACACTTCTAGAAGGTCCCCAAATATAAATGTGTGACAATAGCCGTGACTGATATAGTTGCACAGCAGAGGTGAAATTTTGGACTTGTACTAACAGCTCCCGCTCCAAAAAGATTGCAGTGATCAGTCAACCTTCTCATTTGACCCTATAGCTCCCAGAATACTTCCAAACTACCAAAAACTCCACATTTTTTCACCAAAATATGATATTATGTAACTACATAATAAGCTCTTAGTTACATAGAAAAAGGAACAGAGCATATACTCTCAAAAATGGCAACATGAACAGAACCTCCTTATGCCACATTAGCTTCGGGCAGCCTCAGTCAAGATGCCAAGGCTACCTTCTCCTCTTCTTTCTAGATGATGGTTTAGTCTCCTTAGATTGCTTTGTTACCATGGCCAACTTGCTGGAGGACTGTTTGGCTTCCTTGAGTTGCTTTCTAGTCCTGGCCAGCTTTTGTTTCATCAATCTTAACCTTCTTCTCAAGATCAAATTCCTTGTATAATAGCTCTTTATCTGCCTGTGTAAAGGAAGAGTCCATTTTAAAACCACCTTGACTTTATCAATTGAATCAATATTTTCCAAGACTTGAGCATAGATTGCCCTTTTAAACTTTTCATTATTTTCTGTCAACCTATCAACCTGATGTTGGCAGTCCTCAATCTGCTCAAAATTCAAATAGCTTCTGATACTCTTTCCATTCATCAAAATCTAAGTCACCTGACACGGTGATTCGGGATTCGATGGACACGCGGATTCGAGAATCGGATTCGGGACACGGTGACCCCCGGAACAGGACACGTCCAGATATGTTATATATTATTTTATTTAAAATATATATATATATATATATATATATATATATATATTAAAAATTAGATAATTTTTACACAAATTCATACAAATTCATTGATTCCAACATAGATTTAAGATCTTAGACACTCATATTGCAATAAATACAAATATGGTGATTTCCAATTTATTGTCAGACAGCTATAATTCATCACTGGGCTGCCTATATGAGGTGAAATTTGGACTTCTGTTTGCTATTTTGTTTTCCTCTGTTTAGTGATTTTGAGCAAACGAGATTTTATATAGACTTCCACTGATTTTTACGACAGGCAAACAAGGATTTCCATCTCCATAAAAAATCTGTTGTTCCCTGAACCAGAGTTATTGCACAATCTTCCATCAAATCATGTTTCAAAAAATAGAAGGAAGAAGCAAATAGGGCTGTAGGAAATGGGCATATGTTTCCTAATGAGTGACATATCGGTTAGCATTGCTAAGAACAATTGGTTCTACTATAACTGAATGTTTGTTGTAGTTGTTGTTGGCCCAGCATATAAAGGCTCTTGTTATCATGTGTTGAGGGGGACAATCCTTCAAAAGGAAATACTTGGTGTTAATACCGTATTGGAAAGACCATCAAAATTCATGGGAAAATTAGACATCAAAAAGTCATGGGAAAATTGAAAATGCTAACCCTTGCTCCTTGCTCACTTCACAAACAAACAACTATGAGAAAGAATGGTCGAAACCCCACTTTTATAACTTAACCAACGCACTTTTTCGCTGTTCGAATCCGACTGTAGGGGATTTGACATGTCCTGTATGGACACGATCGAATCCGGCGAAAAGGGTACGAATCTGTATGTATCGTGTCCGATACAACGGATTCGGGACTCCTGGGCCCCACCCTACGAATCCAGTTTCTTAGATCAAAATTTGGCTTCTCTTGAGGTGGAAGGGTCTCTTTCATCTGCTCTTCCTTCTTGGCTGTTGACCTTGTCCTGGGTCTTCTTGGTTGTTCTGGCACATTGAACTCTTCCATATCCATCACTTGTTTACCTTTGTCTTGTGTTGTAGGTTTAGACAACCTCCTTGATGATTCACCTTCACTATGTTGGGCTGCTTCTTCTTGTTAAAATTTGGGTACCAGAGGACAAGTGGTTCCCTAAGGCTTTGATCTTTGGCCTAGGGAAAAGTGTCCACATTTATTTGTACTTTTCTCCTAAAGTGACTTTATAATTGGTAAAGTCAATCTAATTTAAAAGTGACTTTATAAGTGATAAAGTTACATTTTAATTTTAAAGTGACTTTATTAAAGTCAATGAAAAATTAGGAAGTGTAAAAGTGACTATGGAAATAAAAGGCTAAGTGGGTCTTTATTTAAGTGGGGTGAGTTAAAAAATAGAAAGTGAGAATTAAATGCACATTTATTCTCAGCCCTTGATTTAAAGCTATCTCAACCATTGGATTTAGGGATTCTCCAAAAGTCACTTAGGGTTACGGTAAAAGGAGAAAATGAGAGAAAATATCATTTAGTCTTTCACGAGCATTTGAGAGAGAAGAGAAGAGAGAGCAAGGAGAAAACTTCTGAGCAGGGAGAAGTTGAAGGAGGGCAGCAAGGAGACATTCAGCGAATCCATACAGCAGCATTTATTGGCACACATCCCAAGGCAAAATCCATATAGCAGAGGTTTGGCACGATTTCCAAGGAGGAAAGGCTCGAAAATCGAGAAAGAGGGACAGCACCATCAACACGGATTTCAAGGCAAATTTTGGGAACAAAAATCTAGGACTGTTGTAATTATGGCACAGATTTTGAGAAATCCGTACAGCAACTGACAGCACGGTTTTCAAGGCAAATTTTGGGCACAAAAATCGAGGAATACAGATGTAATTTCTGTACAGTCGTACTGCAGATTTATGGACACGTTTTTCGAGGAAGGTCATACAACATTTAATGCTGTTATATTTCTGTTGTTATTTCAGTTTTGTTGGCACGTTTTCTGAGGCAGAGTTCAAACACGGAAATCGAGATAAGTTGTCAATTGTGGTTGCTGGAATTTTTGTTGTGTATTTTAGTTTCTCTGTAAAAGCATTTTCAGAAATAAAGAAGAGCTCTCAAACTAGTTTTCCCCAAGAGTTGTAGGGGGTTTTTTCAGGGTCACATTGACCAAAAATCACTATGTCATTTTCTGTGTGTGGCTGTTATAATTTTGTTGTGTTTTATTTTTGCATTTTCCAGCAGTGGTGAAATCTCCAAATTTGTGTTTTCAAAAATTATTGTCATTTCCAGATTTAGTAATTTTATCATGTTCATATTTAAAACTATATGCATGGAGTGATAAGGAAAACTGATAAACAGAGTGGGGGTTGGAATTTTTACACTTCTATTTTGTGTTTAAGCTCTCGATCACTTGAAGGCCGACTTGATGTGGAGGCTCCATAAATCATATTTGACTCAATACTAAATTTAATTACATGATTCAAAAGTCCAGTATGGGTCAATTTAAATCTGTAATGACTCTATAAACTCAGACTAAATCCTAGACGTCCACAATGGGGACTTTGACCTAAAACAATATGACCCAAGTATGAAACCTATGCTTTAATAAGTCATTTAATAATAATATAAAATTATTTTCTTTATTCTTTTGACAAGTACATTAAATATTGACTCGGATATAATTTATGAAGACTGAAACTAGTTACAATCTTCAACAGGAAAAAGCCAAACATGAGCTCTACCCCCATCATTATGGCCATCACCCTGGTTCCTAGGCCCCCCTGCATCATTAAGTAACCTATGATTGACCCAACCCCTAGTGGGCAATTAATTGCCCAACCTTAAGGGGGTATTCACTAGTATATCATTCACATCATGCTCTCATCCCTTGGAGCCCCGAACAGTTTTAAAAAGAAAAATCAATAAAAAGAAAAAAGCATATGAAGAACAGTGGAAAAACAATGGCCAGGGTAACTCATGTACCACGATTGCTCCCTCCTACATTCATACACCCAAGTATGGGCTTCCCTTATCTTAGCTACCCTTGTACTATGGCATGTGGCTTGGAGCCTTACCCTGATGCCCCACTCTATTCCATCATCATATCACATGACACCTACCACTTGATGGATGCACCACAGACCTGTCACTCCCTTAGAGGTTGAAACCACTTAATAGAGTTCTTGGTTAACCTCCTTCTTGAACTTGGAGACACATGTACACTCTAAAGCCCATTATGGAAGGGCATGCTACCATGAAGTGTCCACTTTGTAGTAAAATACTTTATATGCACTTAGCTAAGGTTAGATGCAATTATCTTGATTAGTTTTAGACTAAATGTCTATTCTAAGTAAGAGATCTTCTTCTCAAACTCTTGCCAAAGGGTAAAAATTGGGGTGACTGTAAAAAAGAGGGGTTGAGGAATCACTAGTAATCGTTAAAGATACCCTTCCCCTCAGCCTTATGAGATTTGTGTGTCTTCGTTCCTACAAGGGAACAAACCACCTTCATAATTGCAGGGTCACACACCTATACCTTGCGTTGTACCAACTAGAAGAATTATCCAAGAAAATCTTCGTTCTATGATATCTATTAACCAAGCTTATGCTTGGAGGTAAATTGAATTAGATATGCAAGCTATGTTAATATGCCTAAATGAAATATTAAATTTGTAATGCTCTAAGATGAAAGAGTGCTTAACATAAATTGCAAATGCTCACAAGTTTTGCATGTGCTCCATTCAAATTTGGAAAAATAAAACTTGCTCACAAGTGTTGCTTGTGCTCCATTCAATTGATTGCAAATGAATTAAAATGATGCAAGTAAGTTGCTTGAAAAGAAAACTTGTTTCAAGTAGACAATGCCAATAGAATGCTCCAATACACAAGATAACAATGTAACATAGAAGTGAAGCATATATTCAAATCGTCATGAAACAATTTGCCAAGGAAGAAATTAATAAACTAAATTAAAGCTTGCTAAGAATATAAAGTGCTTGCATGTAAAGAGTGAATTGATTAAAGTAAAGTGTTAACTTGTTGCTCAAAGCAACATGAAATAGAGGATGCAAGGCTCAAATGAAATTTTAGAAAACTAATTTAAATAAACAAAATGTGATGATGAGGTTGTGTAAATTTCCAATTAAGCATGCAAAAAAAATGGAAGTTAAGAGAATAAAAATGCAAAGAGTCAATCCACCCACATGTTTCTCTCCCTAAATGGGGAGAATGGATTCCATGGGTAAAACCCATGCTCCCACAAGAAAATAGATCTTTTATTAGCTTGTTACAAAGATGAGAGACCTTCAAGGAGGATCTTTACAATATGTGATGCTTTTAAACACTAGATCTCCTTCTTGAAAGATCTAAGTTAGTAACTAAAAGAGTACAATAAGAAGGCTCTCAAATCTGAAAATGCTAAAGGTCTTTTGCACTTGAAATCAGCCCTCAAGATAGGTGAATGCTTGCACAAGAGAAGAGAGGCTAGCTTTCTTTGTCCACGGTCCTGTCAAGAGAAGAACTCAGCCTTCCAATCAATGGTAAGGCCCTGCAAGCAAGTGATAAGTAGTCTCAAACTTTCACTTCCTCAATCCTGTCAACAAAAGGGTGAGCACACTCCTTAAACAAATCTGATTTTTCTCTGCAAAATAGCCCTCAAAATTAGTGGAAAATAGAGAGAAATATCAGTAAATAATATCTACAAACATTCTACAAAATTATACCAAGGAATTGGAGCAAGACTCATTTCCTTGCCTAATCTTCAACATGCTCTACAATAGCAAAATAAAATCAATATTAGCACAAGAATTTGAGATAAATGATTTTAAATGAAATTCGATTTGAAAATACAAGCTACAGCCAATGATCCCTGCAAACACAAAATCGTAAGATGAGGCCTTAGGAGATGACAAATGTGGGTTCTCCAATGAGCTTGCTCAAGAGTGGGATGATTGCTCCAAGAATTTGCCCTCATGCTTGAAGCTTAATCCAAATATGTTTCTACACAACTTCTAATACACATTAGATCCATATGGATTTAGAAAAATACAATGACAAATAAATTTTAGAGACTTATTGGAAAATCAACTAAAACATTCCCTATCTAGTGAAAATTTTCAAAACCAAATGCCAATGTAAGATAGCTCTACATTAACAAATATCTAAAAGCATAGTGGAAAATAATGAACACAATAACGCAATCAGAAAGTTGAAGCATAATGATTGAGATATTACCATGCTAAAGAAGAACAACACCTCATAAGTGAACCCCAAAGTCTTTTATTGCAATAGAATGTAAGTGTACACAAGAGCAAAGCTTCCCCAAGCACAATAGCTAGTTTTCAATGATACATAGTGAGAGCTCAAAGCTCTATTATATAGAGAAATGGGAGCAAATCCCAATGCAACAACCAAGTGACAAATGGACATGGAGAAGATCCCAAGGAAGGAAATCGAATTCCAAGTGTGGATGGGAGATGCCAAGTAAGGAGCTTTCAACAAATCGAATTCCATAGGTGGCCATCAAAATCTCTTCAAGCAAATCGAATTATCGAAGTGGAGAATCAAGCAAAGCCAAGTGTGGAATGAGAGGGAGTTAACTCCCAACAACCAAGCCAAGAGATATTGTATCAAGTAGATGAATCCAATGAGCCATGCATAGATCTCCTTAAGGAATGTGTAGGCCCTCCTTGCCAACTCGTTGATCCATGTGAACGTGCCAAGTGTAGAAGAAGTGGGGCTAAGGTGGAGACAAGCCTCCACGAAAATCTCCATCAAATATTCCACCAAATGTGCATTAACTCACACAATTTGATTTTGTCGAGTCACTAGTGTGAAAATTTCGTTACTCGGAATCCTACTGCAGCAATTGATTAGATTTCTTCTATTTGTTATTTTACTGAACAAATTATTTATCGTGTTCTACGATAAATATCGAAATCAATACGCTACAACCCTCACAAATAAATACTACAAAAAATAAATACAACGCAGGAAAGATAGAAACACACACAAATAACTCAGTTATTTTTGGACCAAATGTCCCTAGAAAAACCCAATGCGGGAAAACCGGTGCAGTAGCTGAGGGTTTGTATATTAAGCAATAATAAATTCTGAATACAAATCTATGATTGCCCAAACTGGAAAAACATACAAAGAAAACTGACAAATGAGCCTAGTGAGGAAAATCCCATTGCCACTGGTGATCCAGCACTGACCTTAGCCCTGGAAGAGCTGCTCTACGTAATCACTACGTCAACCTACGCAGTTCTACATCACACAGCTGAGAACAACCTTCTCCTCGCCTTTGATCTTTTGTTGTCTGGAAAATGGACCCTCCTAGCCTCTGAAAACTCTCTCCAACTTCTGGCACTGAATCACCTCTGCCTCCCAGCAAAATTGTGGACCTCCTCTGAAGCACTACGCAGCCGATGCGCTGCCTCTCTGTGGCACTCACTGTCTCTCTGCTATGCACTCACCAGATCTGGAGAGTCTTCCTCCAACCTTACTATCCCTACCCGTCTCTCACTACAACGAGCTCACTGACTCTCTCTCTGGCAACTCAGCGCTGCTACTCAGGAAATCGATCTGCCAGTAAATTCGATCCCTGCAAGTGTGTTCTCCAAGTGCCCATCGAGTTCCTTTTTATATCTCTTGCCACGATTAAAACTTAATCAATGGCTAAGATTAAGTAAGACTCGATCCACGCCTTTTTTTAGAAGATTCGCACCTGACTTAATTAATACCTTTTTATTAATTATATTTCCTAAGTTTAGGCTTAGAAATATTAAAAATTGATTAATTATTTTAATTAAGCCATCTCCAGATGGAATTTCCCCAAACGATTTTTGGGTCTAGGAGAATACATGTGTCTTAGCCTCTCTGAAAATCTCAAGGCTAGAGCACATCCGATGCTACAAAAATCAACAACTAGCTCCTTCATTAATTGCTAGAAATTCGATTTTCTCATGTGGCTAGTGCATTGATGATGTAAGGTGTCAAACCATCCTCCACTTGTCCTTTGACTTATTCCTTTGACTAGGGATAATTTCCACGTCATTTTCAAGTCATTCTGTCACATGGAGTTATTTATTTTTCTCCATTCAATTTATTTCTGGTTTAATTTATTGTCAGATTTCCCATTAAACTTAGGAAAAGCAATTTTTGAGGTTCTATAACTTATTTTTTACCCCTCAAAGTGAGTAGTGTAATTTTGAGCACACATACCCCATACAACTTCTCTAAACATCACTAATTACATTTTACATTCAGATTTTATTCAAATTTCTGCCCTGTGGGAAATTTAAAAAAAATAATAAAAATGAACCCTAGACCTAATCAAATTCCACGAAATTTATGAGTGATCAAGTATGGTAATATACAATGACTCTAGATGTATATGAAGTCTAGTGGTACATCACATATCAAAATAGTGAATAGAGTCCTGAATCTTGAGTCTCAGTCTCAAGAGTCAAAATATCAACAAAAAATATAATAATGTATATCATGAGTCATCTCCATGTCATAAAGTAAGTCACTAAGATGAAGATCCCCTGCCCCTTTTACGGGAATAGGGAATGGCTTTACCTTTTCCTCTAGAGGAAGAAGGCCCTGCCCCTCGGGAATCAGATGGACCCAGTCGTCCTCTAGAAGCAAAAAAAATAGGTGGCCTCTGTGCTCTGCCACTGACGCTGCCACTGCTACTGCCCATCCTAGATGGTGTCACCTCCTCCTCCACATCCTCCTCCTGCTCTGCCTCCTGACTCTGCTCCTCCTCCTCTACCATTGGCTCCTCCTGCTGTGCATCTGCTTCCTCCTCTGGCACTAATGCCTCTGGATCCACATCTAACCAATCAGGGGTCGATTCCATGACCGGCCTCTCAGTCTCAACCCTCCATGCAGCAGTGGTATCAATATTGTCCAATGAAATGGCATCCATATCAGGAGTTTTCTGAATTTGTCTCATCCACAATCGAAGATTGTAGTAGACATAAACCATGTCATTGAGGCGTTGGGATTCCAATCTATAAAAGGGTCATAGATTATAAATTAGTACTTGGAAAATTTATATAGTAAAAATAATCAAATTATTTCAAAAATTTAATTTGAAATTTTTTTACCTATTGCGCTTTTTGCTATGTATTTTGTCAAAGACACTCCAATTGCGCTCACACCCAGAGGAACTGCATGTCTGGCTGAGCACTCGGATGGCACGCTTTTGGAGATGGGGTACTCTACCACCATAGCTTGTCCACCAAGCATCTACAAGTTAAAATAAAAATGAGAAGCAAAAATTATGAAGAGACAATGAATTATTAAATTTGAAAGTTGAAACTTGAAACAAACTGAAGCTTACCTGGCATTTTGGTCGTCCTACTCTTAATAGCCATGGTAAAACCAAATGTGCCACCAGCCATCCTATATATTTCCATTTCTTTGGAAATTTCTTCACGTTCTTGCTCAGATACCACCATCCTCTCAACACGTGAAGAATCCATCCATCACCTCGGCATCAAATCTGAAACCACAGGAGTAAGAAAATGCGGGGTTGAAGTAGATACCTGCAGCATGAATGGGGCGATAGAGGGTATTGTTCCATCGGTCATCAATCACTCTCCATATGACCTGTTGTTTCTCTAACCCCTCATCTCCCTTATCTGCATAATAAGCACGAATGGCTTCTTTGGCCCTATCCATGGCCTCATACAAGTAGCCCATTGTGGGCTTCTCTCCATCAACCAACCAAAGAACCCTTACCAAAGGTTCTGAAATGGCACACACCTCCTCTACTCCTGCCCAAAACCCCTGATCATATGAAACAAGTCTGCATATGCCCTCTCCCTCTAGTTTGCGGCTAATAGATAACTCACGCCAATCCTGTGAAAGAAACATGCTCTTCACGTCCCACATAGAATTCAACAGAGACTGAAGAGATATGAAAGTAGTGGCAAAGCGTGTTATCGCAGGACGCACCAACTCTTTGTTGTTGGTGAATCTTCTCATCAAGCTAAGCACAGATGCATGATTGTAAATAAATTTTGTTATGCTCTTGGATGATTCAACAATATGCCTCACCATAGGAATCTTACCTATATCCTCCAACATCAAGTCAATACAATGAGCAACACAAGGTGTCCAAAACAGGTTAGGATACCTCTCCATAAGCAACCTGCCAGCTGCAACATAATTTGCAGCGTTGTCCGTTATGACTTGGACAACATTCTGTGGGCCTATTTCCTGAATGAAGATGTCCAACAACTCACATAATAAACGCGCATCTTTAATGTGTGCAGATGCATCAACAGATTTCATAAACATTTTCCCCTTGGGACAACTAACCAAGAAGTTAAGAAGGGTCCTACCCTTCTGGTCAGTCCAACCATCTGACATGACTGTGCATCTAGTGTGTTCCCAAGATGCCCTAAACTCCTCCAGTCTAGCAGTGCAATCATTCTTTTCCTCTTGAAGAAGAGGCCCTCTCAACTGTGCAAAGGTAGGGGCTTTCTACCCCGGGCCAACGACAGCAACAACATCAAACATAGGTTGGTAGAATGGGTTTGTCTTGGCAATGTTGAAAGGAACATCACTCCATAGAAGACATCTACTCACCAACCTGTCAGCTTCTGCCTTTTCCTTTTTTTTTAATTGCTGATTTGATGCCAGGTTGTGCACCAGGTGTCGTTCTAGGGACAAAAAATGATGAAAAAGCTGAGGGGTTGGAACTGGAAGGTGATGCTGAAGCAGAAGAAGCACTCTCACTTACCCCCAGTCTTGAGCTCCCTACAAGTTGCCTTTTCATTACTGCCCTGGTGTCTTTGCCATCTTCTTTATCCATCAAGGATTTAATGGCCTGTCGGATAATTTCTGGAGATGGATCTGGGCAAAGTTCTATATTTTGCCCTGGAATTTGCCCTATATGGAATTTTAATCTGTTGACACCCCCTGACATATGCTTTCCACACAACTTGCAAGTCAAATACATTCTATTGACACCTCCAGTTTCGGGTATAGGATCAGGTTCACCATACTGCCAGAAAGGATCCAAATTCCTTGGCATTTTGTTTGAAACTTTTTGATGTTTGAACCTGGGCACAAAACAAAAATTAAAAAAAAAAATTAAAAATTGCCCATCACATAAATTAAAATCACTAAATAGTAAACAAGGGTTAGAATTTTTTTTATTTGAATTTTGATTCTTGAAAGTTGCACTGTTGAAATTTTAAAATTTAATTCAATCTAGGATTCAACTTAGAATTTTAGAACTTCTGAGTCCTGACTGGGTTACAAACTTACAAGATGAATTTAATTAAATTAATTTTAAATTTTAATATTTATTATTTATTATGTTGGTTCAGGTTGCAGGTTGAAACTTGAAGGAAAGGAGCTGGAGAAAGTACAGAGGCTGTACAAATTTAAAACTTAATTACCATTGCAATTAATGCTTACTGACATGACAAGAATGCTGAGATCAAGCATATTGTGAGGGATCATATTGTGGAATTTGTATTGACTCTTGAGAGGCTCACTCTTTGGATATTTGTCTGGCATCTAAGAGTAGTTGGTCAAATATTCCAGAATTACAGCCTTCTCTACATTCACTCTGGAAACAATCATTACC